>NW_019104491.1:3253669-3294822 GCF_001995035.1 Momordica charantia
TAATTAAATTTCATATAAAGTTGGCACTCAAGGATGTTTACCTGGCAGCAAGTTGCAATTTAATTAATTAATTAATTAGGATTAATCTATGGTTCTATCTATCATTTCCAAATGGTCAAATGAAAGATATGAGCATGCATGCACATTCCCCAATTCCTCAATTTCTTATGATTTAATTATGCACTAATTAAACAAAATTTATTATGGGGGCCTTTATTTAATTTTTTAATTCAACTAGGCTTAACTTTTCAGTTTTAAATTATGTACAAAGACAATTCTACCTTTTAATATAATCAAGTGTAGATGGCTGTGGTCTATCTATTTATTAAATTGGAAATATTTGTGAAATCCTCTTTTTAAAAAATTAAATCTTTATTTTAGAACAATTTTTAAAAAATGAAATCGTGTAAATTATATAATAACAGTGCATTTATAAAGATAACCCAAACAATAAACAAAGTTCTACCTGATATATTTGAGGCCAAATTATTCATTTAATTCATGTACTTCTATGTCAATTTCGTTTTACTTTGTCAAAAAATTTTAATTTTATCTTCGTATTTTAGTTATGAGTCCAATATTAAAAATTTATTGATCACATGAATGTTACTCCAATCTACATGTCATATACCAACATGAGCATAGATTAACTAGTCAAGATATTATATACCAATCTAATTAAATGTTAGAAATTTTGAATCTCCTCCCTTCTTTATTGAAGCTAAAAAAAGAATCTATATGTCACATAAAATTCTATCTAATACGATCAAATAATTCAGACTGAATAATCTCTCTTATCTGTATAGGGTCATGGGTTTAATTTTATCCATTAATGAGATTTGAACTCTTAAGCCATGAAGAAAAACTGTTTTTTTCAATGATGTGTATTGAGTTGTGAATCATTATACCATGTTAATTTGTAAGTGGGGGTGGTGTTATTGGATTATTGCAGCATGCTTTTCTCGAGGGAAAGAGAGAAGAAAGAAAGCAAAAGAAGGGAAAGTTTGGTCAAAAGGAGGAAAGAAAATGATGAAAAGGGAGTTGGAATGATACAGAGAATTCCCCAATATTAAAGCCTTTTGGATTCAGACCAATGAACTTAGCAAAAAGAATCCATTAATGGGTGGGACAGTCAAAGGCTCAAACTCAATACCCAAAAATCCTCAATCTTATTAATCATCACATTACCTTCCAACTCAAATTAGTCTATTGTTTTGGCTTGTTTATCATGGTTAGATTGTGATGTTTGTATTATTAAAACATTCCAAATTTGTAAATAAACATGTGACTCGACCAAAAGCATGAAGGTTATTGGTTATAATAAAGAGGTTAAAAAACATCCGAAACCAAACCCACACATATTGTGATTGTTAATAATAATTTAATTTGATTTTTTCTTATGTCTTTTAAAAAGATTTTTTTTCGAATTTAATGAATTTTCTTTGTTTATTTTGCGATTTAATTGATTCCAAGAAAATTTAATATAGAGATTTGTTATCAATTACTTGTATTATTTTCTTATTATTTTATTAAATTTCAACAAATTACTTTAATTACCATAATGTATATACAAATATATAGTTTTTGTTATATTAGTTGAGCTCACTGATTGGTTAATTGGATGGCCCTTCAATTGACAATACTTTTGAGACTTGATTTTCAAATGAAGATAGGGTTCCTCCCCCAATTCTCAAGCATTATTCAATTTGGTCTTTTTTTAAAGAAAAAAAAATGAAAATACACCAAGTGGTGGATCTTGCACCCAACTTATTCTATTATTTATAACAAGTTGTGTGTGTGTGTGTGTGGTTATCATTGCTTTTTATGAATTGAAATTATCACATCTCAAAAAAAAAAAAAATTGCTTTAGGATTGTGTATCTTTCTCTACTAGATTTTTTAATAAAAAAGATATGAGAATTCTTTCATTCACATACCACTATCAGACAAGTTGCAATTGCTTTAAAATGAGGGAAACCATTTCTACCCTAAATGAAGGATAAAAAATTTGATTTATATAATAAACGAGAAAGTAGAAAAGAATTTCAAACGCGAATGATAAATTAATATAAGAAAATTAAGAATGACACAAGCAAAAACGTGGATACAATGTTGGATTCGAAATGGATCTTAAGATATAAGAACCAAGAAAATATAATTAAATGGTAATTTTTTCTTTCAAATAATTATTTTAATTTGAGAAAAATATTTTAAGCGTTTTTAGAAATAAATATTACAAAAGAATTATGGGTTACGAAGAGTATGAAAAAAATTATAATGATTAACAAATATTGCACAATTTCTTATTTGAACCATAGTTCTTATCAAACAATTGTTGTAAATGAAACAATTCTTATAAATCGCACATTAATTTTTTTTTTTATTTCCAATGTCATTTTCTGCCAAACCTAACTTTAATGAGATAAGCTACCATGCAATGGGTATGGATTCTAAAATTTGTTAACTTTCAATTGCTTGCAATTGAGTCAAAGATGTGTGTCTGATGAACAGTACTACTTATTTTTCAATTAATAATGCCAATGACTTGAACCAAAGAGTTAAACTTCACGTTGAAATTGATTAAAAAATAATAATAATAAAAAGCGTCTTGCCCTAAAATTTGTTGAAATATCAACGTTAAATTGATAAATAAAAATTGATTTAATCACAATTTTGTCACTAAACACTGAAAATGTTTAATTTTAGTTCTTAAAATTAAAAAAAAAAAAACTATTTTCGTGGTTCTCCACCTAAATTATACTCACCTCCAACTTTGAGGACTTGAGTTTGTTGAAAGCATAATAAAAGTCAAGACCAACTACTTAATAGAATAAATCTGAAAGCTCGATAACCAAAATAGAATAATCTTAAAAAACTAAAAATTAAAATCAAATTATTATTTATAGAGTAAAATTCGAACACATGACTTTTTGATCCGAAATACATACTTAACTAATTAAATTATGCTGAGATGGACCGAAATAATTACTGAATATCATGGCCCTCCGATAAAAGTTTATGTCATAGTTTGGACCATGTTGAAAACGAAGAATATCTTTTGGGGAAACTAGCAAGGGTAAGAAAAGCCTGTGTCCAAACATGCTGTAATCCTGTGCAGAATATGCAAGGATAGGATAAGTGAGCATCCAAACAGGGTGAAGAAAAGGAAAACAGAAAAGGCAGTGTATGGTTTTATTGATTTGATTAGGTGGGAGAATATAACCAAGGAAGGGCCCACCATATTGGAGCAAATACATTGCATCTGGGTTTTGTTAGCGTGTATTGTGATGTACCAAAACCTTCCTCAATTCTCAATAGTCAATAAGACCTCTCTTTGGTTCATTCTCTACCTTTCATTTTTCTCCATACCTTCTTCTTCTTCTTCTTCTCTTTTGTTTCCTTTTTTTTTCCCCTATCTGATAGGGTTTCCATGAAAATTTAGCATCCATTCGCCTCATGCATCAGCTCTCTTCATCTGAAAACTTGGTGATCGCCGTCTTCACCTGTGTTGTGCCTCTCTTTTTTGCTCTCTTTGGAGGGTTTTTTGGTGGCGTGCTACCGACAGTTCAATTTTTGGGTTTCGTCAAGCGGTACCCATGTCTAAGATCTTTGGTTTTACTCGTGAGTTTTCTTTAACTCTGGATCTGTTTGTTTTTTCCCCTTCCCTTTTGAAATCTTGATTTTGATTGAATATGTTTGTTGGGTTGTCTTGATTTTTATGGTTTTAGATGATAACTTATAGATCGGATGTAGAGGTTTAATTTACCCTTCAGTTGTTTGGCGGTCGTTTGATCAGATCGTTTGTATGGCTTCTTTTGATATTTGTACTTTGGATCTTACTTTTGAAAGCGTTTGGTGATATGCTTTGGCTCCTTTTTCTGGGGAGTTAGATGTTTGGGTTGTGAAATTTTATGTCTCTATGTTGTAACTTGTAGATCTTAGAGATATACGGTTTTACGGTTTTAAATCAATTGTCTTAAAGAGTTTAATTTCATGAAATTTGATGTTTATGGCGAAGACTCCTGCTTTTGAGCTGTTTATTCCAATTCTTTTGCGGATTTTCGAGCTAGCTCGATAACGAGAACATAAGCTGTGGCTTTGATGATAATCTTTATAGTAGATTTCTTGGTTGGAATGATTATTAGTATAGTAGTGTTATAAACCACCATATGTTGCTTTTTTTTCTAGTATCAGACTAAAACTATGTGGTTTTTTCTTATCTGAAAAACTATGTGGTGTTGTACTAAGCAGAAAAATGATGATTTGATCTGCCTTCTATCAGATTTTTAATGGATTTTCTTTTTTTCTTTTTGGTGCGATCTAGTGGTGGTACAGTTGCTTCAATTTGCAACTAATTTTTTTTCCTTGTTCTTGCAGTCACAGAGAGTGAAGATTTTTTCCCTGGGGCAGCGATCTATCCAAACCCCAAGGATGCTAATCTCTTTTTGTCCCTTGGTCGCCATGTGGATGTTTATTATCCTCTCCGCAAGAGGTCACGAGTCAGCGCCCCATTTGTGCCTAGTGGAGAAATACTCAAAAAGAAGGAGACATCTATTGAAGTTCTTCCAGACGAGTGCCTCTTTGAGATCTTCAGACGCCTGCCTGATAGAGAGACGAGGAGCCTCTGTGCTTGTGTTTCTAAACGCTGGCTCATGCTTCTAAGCAGCATAAGTGGAAATGAATTTTGCAGCACTTCCGAAAATTTGAAGCCTAAGACTGTTTCGACTGGAATCGAGGCTGATAACCAACCCGAGAGCGATGGATATCTTTCTCGAAACTTGGAGGGGAAGAAGGCAACGGATGTTAGACTAGCTGCCATAGCAGTAGGAAATGCTAGTTGTGGTGGCTTGGGGAAGCTGTCAATTCGTGGCAGCAATCATGGCTCTGAGGTTACAAACCTTGGCCTTAAGGCAGTTTCCCACGGATGTCCTTCCCTTAAAGCTATTTCTTTGTGGAATCTGTTCTCTATAGGAGATGAAGGTCTGATTGAAATTGCCAAGGGATGTCACCTCCTAGAGAAGCTTGATTTATGTGAATGTCCTGGAATTTCGAACAAGGCACTGCTGGAGCTTGCCAAAAATTGCCCTAATCTGACTGATATAACAATGGAGTCTTGCGCAAACATTGGTAACGAAAGCCTTCAAGCTCTTGGGCAGTATTGTTCCAATTTGAAGTCTATTTCAGTCAAAGACTGCCCTCTTATTGGGGATCAAGGAATATCAAGCTTGTTGTCTTCCACCTCTTACACCTTAAACAAGGTGAAGCTCCAGGGTTTAAATGTCACTGATGTGTCGCTTGCTGTCATCGGACACTACGGAAAGGCAGTTACGGACCTTATGCTTACTGGCCTCACAAATGTTACTGAGAGAGGATTTTGGGTCATGGGCAATGGTCATGGTTTGCAAAAGTTGAGATCATTTACACTTACATCTTGCCATGGTGTGACCGATGTTGGGCTACAATCCATTGGAAAGGGATGCCCAAACTTGAGGAAATTCTGCCTCCGCAAGTGTTCGTTTTTATCCGACAATGGAATGGTCTCTTTTGCTCAGGCTGCAGCCTCTATTGAGAACTTGCAATTAGAAGAGTGCCATAGGATAACCCAGCTGGGTTTATTTGGTACCCTCCTAAACTGTGGTGCAAAATTGAAGATTCTTTCTCTAGTTAACTGCTTAGGGATCAAGGATTTGAGTCTGAACTTGCCTTCATTGCCCCCGTGCAAGTCCTTGCAATCAATATCCATCTGCAATTGCCCTGGGTTTGGTAATGCAAGCTTAACTCTGCTGGGCAAGCTGTGCCCCAAGCTGCAGCATGTGAACTTAACTGGGCTGAATGGTATTACAGATTCTGGGCTATTACCAATGCTTAAAAACTGTGAGGCAGGATTGGTAAAGGTCAATCTAAGTGGTTGCGTGAACCTAACCGACAAAGTGATTTCGTCCTTGGCCGAGCTTCATGGTTGGACTCTTGAATTGCTCAACCTTGGTGGTTGTTCGAAGGTCTCTGATGCAAGCTTAGTGGCAGTTGCGGAGAACTGTCAATTGCTCAATGATCTTGACATGTCCAAGTGCCGTATCACTGATTTTGGGATTGCAGCCCTTGCACGAGCTAACCAGTTCAACCTACAGATCCTTTCTGTGTTCGGGTGTCCTGCCTTAACTGACAAGAGCTTGCCTGCTCTTGCAAGATTGGGCGACTCCCTTTTGGGCTTGAATCTTCAGCAGTGCAATTCAGTCAGCACTAGGAGTGTTGAGCTTCTTTTGGCTCAGCTCCATCGTTGCGATATCCTTTACTGAGCAGCAGCAGGAAAGCTCTA
Organism: Momordica charantia; assembly: GCF_001995035.1. Next base: position 3,259,985 of record NW_019104491.1, read on the forward strand.
TTCCAGAATTAGCCAAAAAGTGATAACAGATGGAGGAATCCATCTTAAGCAGGTAGCTTTAAAAAAATTATCGGGGCATTATCAGTAGACTGTAGTTTTTGGGTCCATGGGTATGGGTCTTCGTCATCTAGTAACCTGGTTGGTTCCATTTTCCAGGGGATATGGTCATTCTCTCTTTTTTTACAGATTTCCCTTGAATGGGGTCTGTTTTTTAAGTGTTTTGGCTCTCTCATGAGATGTCTCCCACTTTGATAGATGGCCAGCCTTCCCTGAGCTTTCCAGTTTCCGGATCCAACGTTACTAAGTTCTCTGTGTTTATTCGGGTAATCAGTATCTCGGTTTTTTGTCCCACTTGTGTTGTGCTATGCATGGGTGAGGATTTTCTCAGGTGCCAATTCCCGAGTCATGTTTCAGCGTGTTTGTTTCAGTAGCGTTTGGATTTTTATTTTCCTCAAAGGGTGGGCTTATGATTGCCTAGTTGAATCGTCTTCCTGGTTGCTGTTAGCAGTTCCAGTATTTGGTGCCGTATTACTCATGGGGCCTTGGTTGTGGCAGCGGGTTATACAAGTCTGCCACCACAATCTTCTTGTTCGCAAGGGATTGTTTTTTAGTTCATACCAGGCCTTGGTTTTTCAGGTACCGATTTTTAAGGAACTCTGCTTTCTGCGACTAAGTTGTATGTAATGACTGACAGATCAGCCTATCATTTGTGTTGTAACTTGTAAGTTTCATATGCTATATTATTAATAAATGAGAACTTGCGTTATGTTTTTATTTGTAATGATCTGGGCAATGCAATGATATATGTTTGGCGTTGGTTTCTGTTTCCTGTAAGCTTGAAATTTTTCTTCCTTTTGGTTTTGGTCTATGGAACATGCACTCTGATAAGAGGGGAAATCTCCCAAATATTCATTTAAAGAGGTTAATAGTGATAGCATTCTGAAGAAATAAGACATCTAATCTTAGAAATTAAAAAAATGTTACATTAGAAATATGAACACATTCAGAAACTGGATTGTAAAGTTTTTACCTGCGGAATCTCAAAGGCTCGAACTAATATGCATCAAACTTGTCAACCTTGCAACATTGAGATGCATTAAGAAATAAACCTTCTTTACTTACTATATTTTGAATTTGTAACTTCAATGAAGCTTAAGGAGAGTTCTGTCAAGTTAAACAAACTGCTATACTTGTCTAGCCTGCAGAATAACTTGCAAGTAATTATAATATTATCTTCATGATAAGATAAATCCAATTTTTGGGCCAACAAGAGACAAAAGCTTCAGAGAGCTAATTGGACGGTGATGGGGGCATGATGCATTTAAGGCTTCATCTTCATTGCAACTTTGGCTTCGCCGTGCACTTTCAACCTACCAACAATGGATCAAGGTGCCGAAAACGCAGATAACATGTGCGGAAGCCAATTATAAATAGCAGCTAAACCTTGCTTTAGTGTGTATACTTGTGGAATAGGTTGTTTGCTAGCTTTTCCACTTTGCACCAGAATTTACTAGCTTGATATAAGCCTTCTTGAAATCTTCAAAGAACACATTCTGGTTGTTGGCGTACTCTTTGATCCACCTACGAGTTCAAAGTAATCCACTTCAGTTGAGCAGATAAAGAGTAACAATCAGCTAATTTTCTCTCTATTGGTTGGATCTCGGTGGTTGCCAGGTTGGAAAGTTTAACTTTTAAGGAAGTTTTCTACTCTAGCCAAACCAATTGATTTCATTCTTAAAATTCTACTTAAGAGACCAGAAATGCCATCATTTTACAGTGGTGTAGAAAATTTAGGTGAAAGTAGAATAGGTTTGAATGAAAGAGAAGAACCTCAAGCATTCATCGTCGTCAGTGAGAGCACGATCTGAAGGCAGCCCAATCATACTGGACATACCACCTAAAAATAAACAGTAAAATAAGATCTGAGTGGACATATGTATTAACTAATTCAGAGCAGTTCCTTGTATTATTAATCAATAGCAAAACTAACAACTCAGTTCCCAGAAATCACAAGAATTTCTTAGCTCAGTTCAGCCAGAATAGCATAATGATAAATTGATAATATTTCATTTACTCGCTAAGATAGTACCAAAACCTATCTAAGCAGTTCAGAATTAAATATGATTAGAGCATGAGTTGAGGCATTGCCTCATGTAGCCAAGGACGGATTGATTCGAACAACATGAGAAGAATGGAAATTTTGTCATGAGATTGATTACCAGTATCCGACCATGGCTTCTCCAAAAGGATTTTGAAATACGAATTATCAAAAACAACAGGGCTTCCAAAACCTTTACTGCCAATGGTATGGGCTCCAGATAGAGCGACTAGTTCCTGTGTTCTGCAAAGAAAAACAGCATCCATTATGAATTGTTTGGTATTTGCACTTTTGTGTCTGGGTGAAGGATTTGACAGATAATGGGCAGATTTCAAGAGTGACAGCATCATTGTTAACTTCTCTTCTACTGTCCATGTTATACTTGTTGGTACTAGGAGGTAGTTGGTTTTCATAATTAACAAGATTTTTCAACACATATTTAAAAGGATTGTGTCGTGCAATCAAATGTAGAACTAGTATTTCCCATTACTAAATGTTTATTTTGATAATTGACTTTGAGTCACTTTCTGTATTCTCAAAAACAGATGTAGCAGAAAAGGAATCCAAATAATAATTTAGAAACCATAATCACAACTCAGCCACATTAGGAAGTGAATATATGAATGAGAGAGATGCAGTAACATAGAATATATTGGCAAAGAAAAAAAGATGCAAATGAAAATAAAAGCCAAATATAAAACAGTTTAGTGACTTTGCAGAAGATCATTTAAAAGAAATAAACAATTCCTTCAAACGGCAGGGTCAAAATGAGATAGCAGATGCACTCACGCAAATCCTTTTCTGCTGAAGCTTTGCTTCAATCCAAAAGCATCCAAAGATTCCTCTGGAAGTTTTCCTTCAGGATCTGGCTTCCTATTTGGAAAAGGAGGGAAAAAATTATGAAAGGAAAAAAAAACACACACCCATACATATCTAACATTAATATGATACGACCAACCTCATAGCCAATTTTTACTTATATGACAAAAAGAATGCAATAATGGGAGACAAAAATTTCAGTAAAGGGAACACAGGAAGTTAGTTAGCTAGACTGGTCTACTGCACATGAGGACTAACTCAATTAGAAGCTAGTTAGCATAAGGTATAATTGATGAAGAAGAGAGAGTGTGCATATAGTAAGGACGGATCAAACTATAATGTGGAACAGGAAATCAACTAGTTGAATATTAGAGAGGGAGATTCTCAGAAATCGGAACTCTCCCTTGTTCATAAAGCTCATGGGAAAGGTTAGAATGCGGAGAATATACTCATTAGTCATTATTGTCCAGAAAACCAAATGAACCATTCTCGTGCATAAAGCTCATGGAAAAACAACAGCAAAGAGAAACAAGTTAAAAGATTGCATCTCAAGTAAAATGTTAATTCATCATATAACAATAGAAACAGCCACCTTCACCTTACCCCGAGTCTAATCTACCCAACTCAACAGCAATACTTGGACCTCCACAGATTGAAACTGCTTCAGTGCCAGCCACTGATATCATGTCTGCCCAAGATACTATTCACAAGCCAATTTCTCAAGAAGTTAGCCTGGTTAGTACCTTCTATTATGAAAACTTTATTTCCCTTTGACAGTAATGGAGAAATAGAGAGGAAATATACCTGGTCTTATTAAATCCAGTGTACTCTTTGCTTTCCCAAGAATCTAAAAACAGTGCAACCAGTAATGAGCTTGCTGGGAAGAGATCCATAAAACACCGAGGGCCCAATAAAAGAGAAAATCACCTTAACTGGTTTCTTGAGACCTGTGTTTTCAGGTCTATCAAGTTCGTGAATAATAGACCCATTCATACCACCTACATAAGAATTACAAAGCTTGCTAAAATGACAAACATATCGAAAAGCCTATAAAGAAGGAACATTACTGCCCTCCATAATCTCAGTAAAAGTGGCGTATGATGCAAACAAAAACTAAAATCCAACACATCCAGTGTTGTTCGAGTTTTGATAGTCCACTGTCCGGCATTCAAAACTAAAAATCTCTCTCCTAAAATAAGAATATGAACCTGAATTATCATTCGTTTCAAAAGTTCCTGCATCGTGAAATACCAGACGAAGCAAACCAGCAGCATTGTATTTGGTTACCACCTTTCGTACTTCTTCTCTTATCCGTTCATCTTCACTTTTATCCAATCTTCTGAGCAGAATAGAAAATAGACAGAATTTGTTGTTAATGGTCCCTCTACTAGGATCTAAAAATATATGGAATATATAATGTTAACTGATGAATGGAGATGGACCACATTCTTCATGAATTCTCGATAATGTTCAGAGTTAAAAATACAGAAAGCTAGATGCTAAATACTTAAAAATTTCATCGCATGTAATTAATAGCACCATCCTCATCTTACTCTGCCGCCTCAGCTCCAAAACCTTCCACGGATCCATGCAAAATAAGAAGAAATGGCAGCGCGGCAGAAAAGACAAATTCCCTCTTCTTCAGAAAGCAGAAATCATTCTGAACTGTAAATTCAATTTCAAACAGTATTTTAGGGACCGAAAGAAACAATATAAAGATAACAACTACTAGTTCCGCGAATAGTAGGGTTCAATTCGCCATTCCATGATGCAAAATACAGAATTCGGTTTCAGCCGCAAACCAATTTGTTCGTTTATAGCAAATATACACAGGGTAGATAACAACAGTCAAATTCAAGTAATGAAAACCGAACCGGGCAATGCTGCATCTCTCCCAATCCACCAAGGTTTTGCACAAACGAAAAAAAAGAAGAAAGAAGATAACTAATGGTTTACCAGAAGCATCGCCGTGGGCGGGGATAAAACAAGTAACGGGAGTTTTGGCGCGAAACAGGACCGTCGGAGGAGACGGTAGCGGTGCTTTGGCGGGAAATTTAAGTTTGAACTTGAATCTGAGAGAGGAAGAGGACACGACGGCGGCATTGCACGGCGTCGCGGAGTTGAGGAAGGTGGAAGCCATCTCCACGAGCGAGTGAGATGGACCGGCTGCTCCGAGAGTCCGTGCAACCAACGTGTATCATGGAATGACGAATTGAGCCCTACCATTCGCGGAACTAGTAGATAACAAACAATCCAAATTGGTCCCATCTACTTTTTCAATCTATTATACTGAAAAAAAGGTCTCATGGCTTGTGGCATCTCATAAGACAAAATATGAGATTAATTATACTAAATGAGTTTAAATTCAATTTAGTTTTTATAATTTTAGAAGCATGGACGATGAAAAATTACTAAATTCTTTCGCTCACAAAGATTAGAGAAGAGACTTTTTCTTTTCTTAACAAAAAAAAAAAAAGCTGGCACTGGTAACCATCATTGAATGATCAAGTGGTCAATCAAAACCAATGTAAATTGTAAAAAATTTAGAAAGAATAGGTTCAAACTATGGCGACCACCTGCCTAGAATTAGAGTTTCTTTGTCAACCAAATCTGATTAATCGAAACAATGATAATGTTTTCAACCTCTAATCTACAAAGGAAGGTTGACCAATCTTCTTCCCTACCTTGACAAGTCCAACCTCTTTTTCACACTCAAATTGTGTTATGAGTGAAAACCCACCAAGGTTTAATCTAAACTGATTTTTAACTATCCAAGTCTAAAATTCTCTACATAAATCTCAACTCAGCCCAATATGACAAACTCACAACACTACACCCATCTTGCCTCCGCCATTGGGCCAATTGAAAACTCTAGAACTGATAATCAAAGAAGCTGTACATAAGCAAAATCTGGTGTTACAAAACTGCAGCAATCTGAAAATTTAGCGCAAGTTTATACAAATAAGGCTTAAGAGATGAGGCAGAGCTTCCGCCCACTATCTTGGCCCAGACAGCTGCACCGACGAAAGATACGCATCGCTGTTACAGTCCGACGGCCCCGACGAAGTCCACTCCCCGCTGCTAGATTTCAGAAACCCCGCAACCAGGCGAGAGCCCAGCGGCGAGCAAATCGGCGGCTGCGGCACACCGCAAACCCCTTCAAGCATTTGAACCACTTTCGCCATCGACGGCCTCTGGTGCATATCCTCCTGCACGCACCACAGCGCAACCTTAATCGCTACCAAAACCCTCTCGTCGTTTTCGTTTATGTTCAATTTTGCGTCGAGGATGGCCCTGAGCCGCCCTTCTTCCATCATCTTGAAAGCGTAGGTTGGGAAATGGGATTTCTCCGAGCTCTCCGTTGGGTCGTAGTTTTTTCTTCCGCCTATGATCTCTAGCAGTACCATTCCGTAGCTGTACACGTCGCTCTTCTCTGAAATGGCGTAGTTTGTGATCCATTCTGGCGCGAGGTAGCCTCTGGTTCCTCGCAATGTGGTGAACACATGGCTCTGCTCGCGGTTCATTAGCTTTGCGAGGCCGAAATCCGAGACTTTGGCTTGGAAGTTGTCGTCTAAAAGTACGTTTTCTGGCTTGATATCGCAGTGGACGATCTTGGCGTCGCAGTCTTCGTGAAGATATGCTAAGCCCTTCGCTGTTCCTACGGCTATGTTGAATCTCGCGTCCCAATCCAGTGAGAAATCTGCTCTGTTTTTCTTGAATATCCATTTGTCGAGAGACCCATTGGCCATGAACTCGTAAGCCAGAAGGCGACGGGTTCCCTCGGCGCAGAATCCCTTGAGCCTGACCAAATGGATGTGATGGATGCTGCCGATTATGCCTACTTCAGCTCTGAATTCCTTCTTTCCCTGCCCGATTCCCTCCAGTTTCTTCACTGCCAAACGAGCCCCATCTGGTAGAACTCCTCTGTAAACTGAACCGAACCCACCTTGCCCGAGTTTCACTGAGAAATTATCCGTCGCGGTTTGAAGATCCTTGTAACTGTAACGAATCGGAGCCCCCGAGAGGCCCTCCAAGAAATTCTCCTCTTCCGAACTCTCTTGAGGAGGTTCTGGAGATTCCTTCTTCTTTCTAATGTATCGAATTCCGACGTAAATCAGACCACAAATGACAATCGTAGTGGAAAGGGCAATGCCCAGAATTGCAGCGATTGGCTTCTTTTCACTAGCTCCATTTCCGCCATTGTTTCCACCATTTTCTCCGTTTTTCGACAGCTTGATGTACGAAACGAATTCTGAGTTCTTGGAGTTTTGAAACCCACCTATATCATCGAACAAGAAACAGCCCCCGGAACTGGCCTGGAAAAACAGAGCAATACATGAGCAGTTACTTCTGCAAGAGGATTTGCAATTCTCCAAATCTGTTTTCGAAGAGGGCTGCGTGAATTGGAGTGAAAAATAACCGATCGTATCTTCAGACTCCACAAGCTCCACAAGTTCCACATGTCCCGTCGATTCATCACATGGCGAAACGATCCCCGTCTGGCAATTTGAGTGCGAGCCAAGAATCGAAGGGCAGCGGCATTTGTTCTCGCTGTAGCAGATGAAATTCGACCCACATGGCTCCGGGGTTCCACAGTGATCTTCTGGAATTCGAACGGACGAAGCTTCTCCAGACCCACCACTCTGAAGCTTGTAAAAGGAGATAAATCCGTCGTCTCCCAGAACCGCAATCCATGTGGCGTTTGCATCAGTATTGGTGGAGAAAGCAAATTGCCAGAGTAAAGCTTCGTTTTCGCCATGGAAATTCCACGAGTTTCCGATCAGAGTTGCAGAGGTCACAGACCCACCATCTTTATTGATCGTTTTGCGATTCTCTTTGCTCATGGACCAATACGTTTGTGGGGTTTTGAATCCTGCAGACAAAACCATGTCCCCAGATTCAAGTTCTAGAAAATAGGTCAAATTGTTCGAACCAGGCTCGCTCACAAGTCTCATTCCCTCAACAAAACCCTGATTCGATAAGAGAGTATCAGTCGGATGACTAAAACTCTGCCAAATTACGGCATTATCATTTCCCAGCAAAGCCAAGTTTCCCGAATCCATCAACGCGAGAGCAGAGACTCCTTTGTCCATGGTGTCCGTAGACCAAACCACATTGCCTCCACGGTATAAAATTACATTACCTTTCTCGTCGAACACGAATTTATCAGAGTTCGAAACTGGAGAGGCCCGATTCGCAGTCCATACGATTTTCCTGCTATTTAAGTGAATGACTGCCAGAAAATATTGCGTCACTTCCTGTGGATTGGTGAATCCAAAGCCAAATTGGGAGTTGTTGGATCGAAGAAACACCCCGTCGTGATCGACCCAGTTCATCTGGGTCCCTTGAAGCCCCGGAGAAATCTGCCCAACGTTCTGAAAACCAGCGGAGCAAGGTTTCAACCGAAGGAGAAGAACAGTCACCCACATAAAGACCACCATATTATAACCACGAAAACCGCTTGTTTCCATGCCCTTTTCTGGAGAATCAAACCCAGATAAAACCGTGAGAATGAGAAGAATTCGCTAAATAAAATCAAAACCCAAAACAGATTGAGATTGAGATTGAACGAATTAATTAGTGCAGAAACAAACAAAGAGGAGGGGAAAGCAGTACCGAGGAGTAAGATTCATAGGTTAGAAGCGATCTGAGGCAATGAATTTGAATTGGTTTAGAGTGTTAGAAACTGGGGAACAGCCAATCCAAAAAGCTGGTGGCGGCCAACCAACCGCGACAAATAGGAAAATAAAAAAATGGATCCCCGCAATTCCAATCTCTCCCACTCTTACAAGCAACAGAGCGAAAGGAAAAAGGTTTGGTGTTTGGGTTGAAAAGAGATTGGAAATGGAGTAAAGTAAAGTGGTGAATTGAATTGGGGGAAGTTAAGAACAAACGATGGCGTTGGTAAATTCGTCGGATTGCAGAGTGGGAAATTGAGAATAATAAATGCGAACAAGTAGGGAGTAGGATGGTAGTGGTGGAGTTTCAAAGGTGTCAACTAACTCAGAACCTCATCAGTCTGCCATTGCCAAGCTGTCACCGTATTTAAGTCTTCACTCATCTCTCTTCCATGGAGTCGATGCCCCAGTCTTTGGTTAAGAATTTTTATTTTTTCCTCTTCGTGTCATTTTCTTTTTCTTTTTCAATACCAAAAGGAACCTTTTTCTTTTTTGTTTTGTTTTAATTTTAATAGATGGTATTTATTGTTGATGATCCCTTTAATAACACAAATGAACTCAGTATACATTAATGATAATTAGCATCTATTTCTTAATTGAGATGGGAGGTTCAAACTCTCTATTTCCAATGTATTATAATAAAAAAATAAATAAGTAAGAAATCGAACATACTAATATTAAGAAGAATAATTAGATTAACATATTTACATACGAAAGTATTTAGATTCCTAACATGAGAGCAATTGAAAAGTAGTTTCATACTATACCTCAATGCTATCCTTTATTAAGGTTATAGTCTAAAAGAGATTATTGAGTACGATTCGTCGATCTTGGGGTGCAATGTGTTGTATTTTGGGCCTCAAATAATTTTTGTTCTCCTGCTACGTGGAAAGTCGTTTAATGCCACCTATTAGTATTGATTTGGCAGAGGGAGAAAGTAGAAAGAGATGAGTTTTAAGTCCAACGTTAAGAAATTATTATGGATACATTGATATTTACATAAATCATTATGAAGATATCAGTTTAGAAAAATATTTGCCCATTGTTTATATATAAGTTATTAATACTAATCAATATATATAATAATTAATCATTATACGAGCTATTCAATCATACATGTAAAAAATGACTAATTATATTTAAGTTAATCATTCATTACTATCCTATTTTTAATGTGTGAGGTGGAGATTAGAACTTAGATACAAGTCTTAATTCGAGTGAGTGTTCAAGTTGATCATTGATTCATATCACTTAACAAATATTTTTTCATAAAATTTTAGCCTGAAAATTCTTAGTTAGATACCCTAATTTCGACAATTGGCAAAATTACAAAAATCTAAACCATATCTATTTGATGATTTTATATTTAATAAACGAGGAGTCCCACCTAACAGTAGAAGAAAAAAGGCGCGACGTTCTACTTAGGAAAAGTCAAATTTGTGAAATGGGAAGGAATCTTAAGCAAATATAATTATTAAAACGGTCGTAAATATGATAAAAACATTTAGTAAAATTAGTAAAATAACAATCGGCATTTAGTTTTTTTAAATATAATACTTTTGAAAAAAAAAATGGAGGTCCAATTTTAAAGTGACAACTTTACCCAAATGATATATATATAGATATCTTACTACTGATATATGTATGTAATCTACTATTGATATGAGTGTTTGATATACTTGAAATATATATGTGATATACCTTTGAAATTTTCTGTGTAATATGTATGTAATATACAACTAATATACTATTGATATGAATATCTGATGTACTATTTGATATAATATAACTGAAAATTTTTGTTATAGATCGAGGAAAGTAGTAGATGCTCTACCATCAAATGCTCATGTTGGACATCAAATTAATGATTGAAGCATGCATCGAAAATGAAAAAATTGATACCAAATTTTATAGTTATTATTTTTTATAGAATTATGTAGATAATGCAACCAAATAATTTCACACATTAATTGGTACAACACACTAAAGTCCACCTCATAGAGTAGATTTAAATAGTACTCATGCCCTACTCTTCTTAAATATTAACAATTTCAAAGACTCCAATTAAATGAACCATGCTTTGCCAATTTGAGCCACATGGCAATCACACAATATTTGGTGGCTTCATCACGTGGGATAATCTTTCATAATTAAGACATTCATTTAGTGCATTGCATACCACCATTCCCAATAAACAAAATTCTGAATTAATATCTTCAATTACCTATACTTTATATTATTTTTATGACGTAATGTTGGTAGGTTATGAGCAACAAAATCTTTGTAATTTAAATTAAATTTGAATTCTAGAGAGTTAGTGTTGAGGAGATGCTACTTAAATAAGGCAATAATCCTGGATTATGTCATGGAACTGGAAATATAGAACGAATGAATTGATAGGAGGGGAGTCGTCGAAGACCGTCGGTCTGGACCAACTTGGACCGACCCATGGTCGGCGCCGAGGTGTTCTCGGCCAAAAGATCAAGAATCCTAATTCAATTTTTCTCGATCCTTGTGCAGCCCAATCCGAAACCCCATCTGATCTCGACCTTCATCCGACATTAGGTCTACTACGGAACACATGAACCCAGAAGTCCAGATCTTCTAAAGATACTAGGATTCAACTTCAAACCTAAGGAGATTATGATTTAACTTCTATAAATTGGGGGGTAAGCATTAGACATAAATCCCCTACTCTTCTCCTACTCTCATCACTCCACTTCTATAAATAGGGATATTAACTTAAGCATCGGAGTTCGTGTGTCAAAGCCACACAGATCCTAGTGCTATTTTGCAAGTCTCGTCGATCCATTTTATTCAAGATTGGTGCGAATTTGGCAGAATTCAAATAGGCAAAATTTCTGCATCAACAAGGTATTAAATGGCAAAAAAATTGTATGCATTTTAAATTGTTTTTTTTTTTTAAATGTCACGGACTTGAATTTTATGTTAATAATTTTTTTTACCTCAAATCAAATTATGTCAAAATTTTAAACCTATTATTATATTTAGAAATACATATTTTTATTCGGTCATTTATTTAATTGCCTCGATTTTTGTTTCTTGCAAACTATATTTTTGTTATGTTTGTATTAAATAGTTAAAAAGAAAGATGTTATTTTTATTATGTTCCCACATATACATGCTTATTTGTATTAATATAATATAATTTAAAATATCAATTAGTCTTATAATCGAAAAAATTTGTACCTAAAACTCAAAATCAACTTAATTCAAATAGCAAAATCTATCCTTCAAAAACATAATCACCAATAAAACAAAATATTTAAAAAATTATAAACCATATGAAATGATCATGCATTAAAATATAATTTAAAGTTGGGAAGAAAGAAGAAAACAAAAATAAAATGAAAATTACCTTTATGGATTCAAACACTCATTCGAAAGTGGGAGTAGATTTTGAAAAACAGCCATCAACTTTGGCATAAAATAGGCATTAGGTATTCTTGAAAGCGAAGAAAGGATCATATTAACCCAATCAAAATTTCTCCTTGATTGCTTGTTAGTTACCTTATCATAATAATTTTATTCATGCAATGCAATTTGATTAGTTACTTAAATATATTGATTTGGTCCTCTTTGACAAATAGCCTCAATTGATAGATTATTTTATCTAACAAAAATATGAATAGAACGAACCAATTGAATTCAAGATGAAAACGTAAAATTTATTTGATTTTGTTAATTAAGTTCGAAAAATATGGTAATGAAGAATTTAAACATCAATAAATACCTTAAATTCATACATTGTAAATTATTTTAGGATAACCTTTTTTTAGTACAAGTTGTACTAAGTGAGGGATGAGATTAGAAGGATGAGATTAGAATTCATGACCAGTTGTCAGAAACATGTGTCAATTACCGTCGAGCTAAACTTATGTTGGCTCCAAGATAATCCTTTTAAAGTAATTTAAGATTATAAATGTATTTAGTTCGTGCCTTATTAAATCAATTAATTTGGCAATATTTAAATCACTAATTGACTAGCTTATGTGATATCAACCATTGATATACTACTATATTAATTTGAATTTAATTTTTTTATATAGTTTTGTGGGTTCTTTTAGATGATAGGAACAATCTTAAAGAGATGTATGATAAAGTAATACAGTGACCCCTAAACTATACTTTTGGCATAGTTTCCGTTGATTTATTACTTTAATTTTATATTTTAATAAAGTTATGTAAAATGGATCAGCCTTCTAACACTGTGACTGTATCATCTCCCACGGATTTTAACGGAATCAAGTGGAAGCCCAACTTGAAACACAAATGGATCCAGATATATTTAGGGCTCAGTACTGGATTTGGGGTGAGGCCCATTAACTTGCATGACATCCGGCCCAGTTGATTTCATGTAACAAAACAAATAATGATAAAGCCATTTAATTTTTAAAATACAAAAAAGAAAAAAAAAAAACTTTACTATTAGATAGTCAATGGTCATACAAATTGCATAAATCAGAATTTTAGTTTTTCTTTTTGTAATGGGAAAAAAGGGAAAATGCAGCACATTTAAAAGACACGTGGCGAATGCACGTGCTTGGTCGGCTCCACGACGGTTTCACACACGTGACAACAACTTGCCCGTCGCATTCGAAAAACCCAACGAAGCGACGAGGCAAAGGCAAAAACCGTATCTTCCTCGAAGTCGAACGTACGGTAGTTTTGTCGTTTTATGTTTTATTATAATCCACCGCGTTTCTCTAACGTTTTACTGTTTTCTTATGACGTGTCCCTCACCCGTTGGTGGTACTGGTACGATCATCCACTTCTGACCTGGCAATAATCCTCCTCGACAACTGCCCAATAAATCCCGGCCACGTAAGCCACAAATTAAGAGAGGAGGCCACTACTGGCCACAAAAAGGCCGTTGCTTTTATATCCAGTTCTTAAACGTGATGTAAATAATATATGTTAGTGAATTTATTTATAAAATTTGTTTTTAGCTTTTTATTTATATTAAATAAATATTTTTTTGTTGGACATAGTAAAGTTTATTTTTTCATTTTTATACTGAAAATGCCTTATTCTTAAACACGGAAACACGGGCTGGGCTTGTCCCTCAAACGAATTGAAATAGCTGTCACTCACCCACTTGATTTTTAATTTTAACTTTTACGCTTCTTCTTTCTTTTTCCTTCGTTCATAACATCTCTCTCCTCTCTCCTCTCTCTATTTTGCTTACTCAGAAAACAAGATGGCGAAAATGAAGAAATTCCAGGTGAAGTTGGAAAAATTGAAGCTTTATGGATTTGGTAAAGAGAATGAAGCAGTCGCCATTGAAATCAAATGGAAGGGTCCTCAAAAGCATTCTCTTTTATCGGTTCCATTCTATGGAAAATCGTCTCTCCAAAGAAATCGCACCAGGCCCCAGCGATTTCTGAACAATGGCCAAGAAACCGTCGAGTGGGACGACGAATTCCACAGCATCTGTGAATTCTCCGCCGCAGACGACGCTTCAATTGGCTCCTGGGACACCAACTTCTACGTCTTGCTTGTACGTTGTTTACGCTCACATTTCTCCAATTTATCGTACAAAATTTAGTATTTATTAAGAGAGATTTGTTTCATCAATAGGAAAACAGCACGAAATCGAAGACGAAATCGTCGGTTTTGGGGAAGGCATCGCTAAATTTGGCAGAAGTGCTTTCGGAAATGGAGGCGAAGATCGATGCAATCCTCCCCATTACGTTGAAGGATGCTGCGGGTCCCCGCCCTGCTACGCTTTCTGTAAGCATTTCCATGAAATTTGATCGTTCATTGGCCAAAAAAGCAACTTTTGGATTTGACTTCTGATTGAAAAGATGCAGAGGATAACAAGATTGACTTTTTAATGTATTGGTGTTGATGGGATTTTGAAGGTACGCGTGAATTTTGTGGAGGTCCGAGATGATCCTGATCCGACCCGAATCGCCCGAGACCCGGCGCAGGACGAAAAGGACGGGTTTTTCAGGGCGTTGAAAGATCTGACGAGCTTCAAGAAGAAAAACAGAGATAAAGCGATTTCATCGGACGGTGAAAACGCGGTCGTGGGGAATCGATCGGAGGAGGAGGGAGATCAAAAGCAGGGGAAATTGTCGTGGAAGAAGAGGCGGCTGAGTTTCAGTTTCAGGAATTCGAAGGGGAAGGTGGAGCCGTGGTCGGAGAAGACGGACACGGCGGTCAACGACGCAGTTACCGTTGACCGACAACAAGACGACAAGGACTCCTCCGTGTTCCCTGTCGCCCCCATTTCCCAAACGGTAGGCCTTAAAATTTCTGTTTTCCTTATGTGTATTGGACTCGGAAACCGCATGGAAGAATTATTCTTATAAGTTGACCAGATCAATTATTAAAGAAAAAAGGAAAAAGTCTAACTTTAATGGAATAGATAACATTATCAATAATTTCATTAATAAATATTATGTTGTTCTGAAATTTTAGGACCCATCTTTACCATCATACACAAAATTAAAAGTTAATCGAAATATTAAAAAAAAGTGTTAAAAGCACAGAATAGTGCATTTTTCCAAATTATCAATCTTATAATTTAACCTAAATAGTATTTTGAGTTGGAGTTAATCATCTGTTGAATTATTTTGCAGGGAGTAAAAACTGCAGATCAGGTTTCTTTGGAATTAGATGGCCAAAACAGAGAAGGCACCGGAGGGAGGTGGGAAACGAGAGAAATTGTAAGCAGAGATGGCAAAGCAAAGCTGAAAACAGAGTTGTTCTTTGGCTCCTTTGACCAGCGTAGCGAAAAGGCCAATGGTGAGAGCGCCTGCACAGCGATTGTCGCCGTGATCACCCACTGGCTACATTCAAACCAAGGTGCTATGCCCACACGGCCAGAGCTCGACAGCCTCGTAATGGAAGGTTCCTCAGAATGGCAAAAGCTCTGCAGCAACGACTGCTACTCCAGCTCCTTCCCCAACAAACATTTCGACCTCGAGACTGTTGTGGAAGCAGAAGTCCGGCCAATCACCGTATTGCCTGAAAATTCCTTTGTGGGGTTCTTCAGCCCAGAGAAATTCAACTGCTTGACAGAAGCAATGTCGTTTGAGCAGATATGGAAAGAGGTCAATAACAATGCCAAAACCTCCACTGGTTATTATGAGCCAAGAATTTACATCGTGAGTTGGAATGATCATTTCTTCGTGCTGAAGATGGAAGAAGACGCTTGCTATATCGTTGATTCATTGGGCGAGCGGCTGTTCGAGGGGTGTAACCAAGCCTACATCTTGAAGTTCGACAGCTCGAGTTTGATGTTTGAAAACAAAGAGGAAGGGGAGATCAAGGAATTGGTTTGCAGGGGAAAAGAGTGTTGCAGAGAGTTCTTCAAAAGGTTTCTTGCAGCCTTAACAATCGAAGAGCTCGAACAAGAACAGAGGAAGTTGAGTTGTAATTTTATACCTCACCAGAGGTTGCAGATTGACTTCCATTTTAGCAGTCCGGTTGATTCATCCTCATCCACTTCCCCGTTCTCTGTTTTCTTCGATGAAGACTCTGCATCATTCAGTAGCCCAAGCGAATGATCCTTTAATGTATAGATTGATTGTAAAGCTTCCCTCAGATTTGCCTAATTGTGTAAATGAAACTTAGATTGCTTGGGACTGTGATGAAAAAAAAACTTTTCGATCTTAAAATCTTCCCTTATTTCTTTTGATTTGTTTTAATCAACAATCAACTTTTAAGGAAAAGACTGCATAATGGATGAACTTCTATGAAAACCAGTAAACAGTACAAAACGTCTAGAAACAGGCATAGTACACACGAAAACCCATAGTATAGGGAGTAACAAGTCATCGCTAAATTTCATAAAATCTCCCGTTGGAATGGGCATTAATTCATACAGTGAATGCAGGATAGCATACGTGACAAAAAGTGCTACATAATGACTGGTGGGAAAGGAGCAGAATATGGCATCTTATGGAACATGGCTAAAAGCATCGTATCGATGAAATCTTGTGGAAGAAATTGCCCCCACTTTTCCTACTTAATCCCATTTGAATCTCTACATCTCTCTCTAAGCATCTTTCTAATTTGATAAAGCAAATTTAGTTAAAAGCAGCAAGCTTTGTCTTCTTAACTAACAATAGATAAAACTAGAACTATCTATTTGACCCCACAGAGAACCAATGTCACTACTCATTAAAAGTTGAAGGCAGAGACTTCCATCCAGACATTCAATGATCAATTCAGCCCTTTACCAAAAAGAACAAAGATAAAAAGGACCCACAGAACCAAAAACATATTGCCCCAAAAATATGATAATTAAGCTTGTTGACTCAATACCTCTCTGTCCCCCATTTGCTCGGACAGTAACCTCACTCAGTTGCTTGTTTATCAACCCTTCACCCACTTCTAAAATTAAAGTAATCTCCATGGGTCCACCCAACCTATCCATTAATCCAAAAGGATAATTCTTTTTAACTGTTAAAGTTGCCTAACAGACAGCCTTTGACCCTTTTTTTTCCACATATATTCTTTACTCCAGCCAAGTTTAGATTCCAGTTGTTGAACTTCATTCTTACATTTCATCCAAACTGCACTTTCGAACAATTTGTATCTGAGGAACTGGCCCGCTCCAGCTTCTTTTGTTGATAATCAGTCTGGTTTGTTTCTTAATGGATAAAGATTCAGCCTGTGAATCCGCTAGAAGGAAGCTTTGAGAGCCAACTAAAGTGTCTTTCCCTCGATAAATGACTAAAATCTGCCTTCCGTTTTCTGATCCTTGGTTCTGCATCGACACATTCACCCTCAAGACTCCGCTCCCATGGATTGTGCTCGGATAGGCTGTATGGATTAACCAAAGGAAACAAGGGAAGCTTCCTTTCCATCACAGGGGAACAATCATCAGATTTTGCTTCCTCTGGTGAACTTCCGGAACCAACTTTAAACATACAATGGGGAATTTTATGTTCATAGCTCGAGCTTGAAGCTGAGAGAGGGCCCAACCGCAGTGCTAGATCACATGGGCTCCCAAGAGAATACCTTGCTTCATTTTGGGTGATGCCATTAGCTGCCATTGTATCAGAGGCACTAGTCTTCTCCATAACACCTCCATTTGCAGAGTCCAGAGATGTAGAAATGGGCCTAGGAGTGATTTCGAACCCAGAATGCAGTCCTTGCTGATGAGTATCGCTGCTGTAATACAGCGGATAGATGGAAAACTTGTTCGATGGCAGAACATTTTCCATCAAACAGTGGGGGCTTATTGAAGCAGGAAACTTTTCAGTGGTGGAGTTATTAGCAGGAAGAAGGCTTTGGAATCTAATGCCCGGATGGCTTGAACCATTGGCCACAGGTTTTACCAAACTCCAAAAATGGGGCACATAATGTGAATTTGTGACAACTCCTTGAGAAGTCTTCACTGCCATGGGAGGAGGAGACATGCTAGGGGACTCCTGATTCCTAAAACTTAGATAGTTCGTAGAGTTATTATTTCGTTGGCTCCTTGAAGCTCTTCTGGGTGTGCAGCCTAAATTGAGAGCAGCTGGAAGAGAAATCAAATTCAACACAAGGGATCAAGACAAAAACCGCCCAAAAAGGAAAAAAAGGATGCAAAAGGGGACCATAGAAGCAGCTTTGAAAGATACTTAATATTAAGGGATACCTTCAATACAAGGCTGAAGAAATTCCCCAGTTTCTGTACTCTCATCAAGCCTTATTATAGTATTAATGGCATCCACTAAGCGGTCCCGAAGAGTATTAAAATCCATATATTCAGCCTATTCATGGAAAAAATGAGATTATTTCTTTGAAAAACTAAGCTTAAACAGAGATCATGGCTTCAGGCTAGTTGGGTGCCTAAAGCTTCATAAGTAATTACAAATGTGAAGCACAATGTCTCACTTCCATATCAGGTGGCGGATGTGGATGAGCAACAGAAGAACTGAAGCAGAAAATGGTAAGAGAGAAGGAGAGTACCTCAGAACTGGCTTTGGAGTACAAAATTACTTCAGCTTTGAAAACAACAATAGGAAGCATTTCTTGCCATTCTTTGTTCTTCTTGGTGGAGGAGTTATGAATCTCATGCACAACCCTAACAGAGAAACAACAAAACAGGTCACAAACAACCCAACAGAGAGTCAAAAAAACAAAAAAACAAAAATGATCTGCAGAAAGAGAAAGAGGGAGAGGGAGAGGGATTAAAGAGGCACTTGAAAATCTCCTGAATGAGAGAACCCCTGATGGGTTGGTGCCTATCGCTGTGCCAAGCCCTTCTTACACACTCATAAGGCCTCGGACCTGGCCTTGGCATCTTCAACAGAGAAAGAGAAGGCGAAAATCCCCTTTTAGGCAAACAAAATGCAGATGGAATTCCAAGATTCAAGGAAGAAGAAGAAGAAGAAGAAGAAGAAAAGGGTATTGGAAAAAAGGGCTGGGGAAGTTGGGGAAATATGAGTGAAATTGATTCTCGAGTGTTTCCCAGTCGCCCTCCCCTTTTTTCTCTCTCTCTCTCTCCTCCCCAGCCCCCCCTCGCTCTGTTGTGTGTCCACTGTCCAATACTCAATTATTTGAAAGGAGGGTATTTTAAAAAATTGATGAGTTTGGTGTGTCCCCCACTCATCCACATGCCTGCTTCCCCTAGCCCCATGAGTCTCTCTCTTTCTCTCTTTCTCTCTTTCTCTGTGTGTGTGTAGAGAGATGTTTGGGTGTGTGTTTGGCTTTTGCTTTCTGCGAGTCCTGACCCATTCATGTAGGCGTAGGGGGGAGAATTCTCATAATATTGTCACAGTCGGTGGCCCAAACTAACCCCAACCTCAACCCCATTTTGCAACAATGCCAGCAGCAAAATTTCTTCACAAACCCCAAAAAAGAATTCTTTCACATTTTCATCCTTATCGCTTCTTCTCACCCCACGGCCAGGAGCTAGCCTCTCTCTCTCCTCTCGCATGTGATTCACTGTCCTGTGTTCTTTAAACTGGTGTTGACCGATTGTAAATCATACTTGGCCTATTTAATTGCATTTAGACCAACTACTCCCCCAAATTTATTGGCCACCCAAATTCACTGACTCCCAAAAAGCAACCATTTTTATCAAAAAAAAAAAAATCTGTGCTTTTGAAGCTGGGTCCCAAAATAAGAGTTTTTTTTTTTCTTTTTTTAACACAGATTAGGGTACGAAGGTTTAAATCTTTAAAATTAAGAAAGAACTGATATCCAAAATCTACGTTGGTTGTACCAAGATAAGATTTCGTCTTTGTACTGATTATAAAATGAACAATATTTTGACAGTCAACTTCCGTTTTGACACTCACAAAAATTTGACAGCTTTTTAACTTCTTTTTTTCCCGCATTTTCTCTCACCTCCTCTGAATTGTATCCAGCAAAAAATAGTGTTGGTCGGCAATGAAATAGCATTGGTTATTTGAATTTGATAAAATTGATTGTGAAATGATTTTTTTTTTGGGGGTAAGATCTGTTCATGTTTTAAAAGTGGAATTGCTCTAATATGCTTTTTTTCATGTTTACGGTTTATATTTGCCAAACAAAAATTTAGTTCATGTAACCAACGATCTTTATAAAAGCACAATTAACCACAATTATTTTAACGGCCACAACAATCTTAAACTAAGACTATATTTACAATTCCAAAAAATGTATAGTTTTCATTTGTAGTATTTTTTATATATATTTGAACCTATGATGCTTTAGAGGGTATTGAAATGTATTGTGCGTTGAATTATGTTATTAACATCAAAGATTTTATTCTTGTAAACCTACAAAACCTTTATTGATATGGAGTATTTAGAATTTTAGAGTATAGTTCAAAATAATTAAGGTAGATTCAAAGCTAAAAGCAAATAGTATATAGTATAGTAAGGGAGCTTGCCTTCAAAATGGGTTTGGGAATTTGATCATGATTGGTAAATAAATAATGAGAGGAAGGGCAATCAACTTTAGTTCTACTTTTTTGAATGAGTGTATTTATAAATAAATTTAAATAATAGTTTTAATTTAAACATAGTTTTACTAGTTAAAGTATACTTTCGATAATATCATATAATTATCTTCTTTGAAGTAARAGATTCAAATTTCCACACACTCTACATTTGTTGTACTAAAAAAGATTATTAAAATAAGTTAATTTATTCTCATAATTTTTGCTATTTAATTTCATTGGCACAATTATATTTTTTTAATTGTTATGTTATTAAACCGTGAGAACCAAATTGTTTTTTTTAGGAAACTTTGTTTGATATTTAAATTATTTTGAGCAAATAGTATAGACCGTTTTACGTTCATTGAATATGTGTATGTGTGTTAGATTTTACTTGGATCAAATTAGAAAATAATACACGCATATTTTGAAAATTAATGCTTTTATTATCGTTTATGTTGATTTGTTTTGAATTTTAGAAGATGACTATTTACGTGGATATTTGGATGGAGTGATATGGTTGGTTGTATGATTTAAATGTTTCCAATATATAAGTTTTGCGGTGGGAGGCAATCATTTATATATATATATATATTTTTTGTGGAAGTTTATTTGAAATGACAAGATAATAATAGTGTTGAAAATCCTCAAATCGGAGACACAAGTCTTCCCACATGATTAAATTTGATGAAAGATTGGATTTTTAAGTACAAACAATAAAGTTAAATATTTGAATACATGTCTTCATCCGTTGAACTATGTGATAAAGTTGATAAGATTAATTATCAATCTATTTGATTGGAGATCAAATAAACACAAAACATATTTTATATGAAGAACTTTATCGATAAGACTAAAGTGCACAAATTGATATGTGAGCCTACGGGTTGTCATTATTTGACTAATGATATTAAACTTGATTAAATTTAATTAAATACATGCCTCATTTTGCATACAATGAAAATTAATATGGATGAGAATCGAATTCGAATATTAGAATCAATTGTTTATTATAATTTTTTTGGAATTGAAATTGATTCAATTGATATGGTTTACTAAAACTATTCTTAATTTTCAAATATTTTTTCTACATCTTTACAAATTATACTTTTCCTCAAACAATTTTAATAATTTATTTAAGTTTATTTGAAATTTGCGGATGAGAGCTCATATTTAGAAAAATAGGGGAGAGAAAATTATAAAACACTCGAGGAGTGGAGATATAAAACTTTGTAAAGATGGATAGATGATGTTTAGAAAGAGAAATAAAATGAGAGGAGGGAGAGGAATAGATTGATATATGAATGGAAATATTGGACTTAAATTAACAATAAAAAAAATGAAAGATTTTCGGTCGTATTGAATAAAGCCGCACTGGTCCCTCTCCTATGAGAAAGGGAAGATGATTGAGTGTGGTTCATCACACCTTTTTAGCCAATCATTCCTCCTCGTCTCAGTCTCAACCCTGACCCATCCTTATCCGTCCGATGCCATCACCTCTCCTGCATGCTTGCCACGTGTTCCCCACCACAACTTTTTTTCCTTTTCTTTCTCTTAATTATTGTCTCTCTAATCGCATATCTGATTTGGAAACTAGATAATTTTTTGTTAATCCCCCCCGCCTCAATCCTCGCGCTCCAGTTTGCACATTCTAGATTGCACCATTCTCAACATTTTCATCTCCATTTCCCAACTGCTCCACTCCACCAAATCCCTTCCTTTTTCTGTTTTGCTCCACTCCACCATATCTGATTGTGTGTGTCAAGTTCGAAATCAGTAGCAACGATGCTGTCCCCTAACCCACTTTCTCTCATCTGTGCTCTGCTTCTTTGCTTCCCTTTAGCTATTCTCTTCACCCTCCACAGAACCCCCTCCGATTACCCTCTACTTTTCCCCTTCCCCTCCCTCTATTTCCCCAACGCCAACACCCACCGTAAAATTACCATTTTCCCGCTCCCTCCTCCGCCCGATGACGACGATTTTCTGTTCCCCCTCGCCGCCCGAGTCAACTCCACCCCATCCCCAACTCCCAAATTAGCCTTCATGTTCCTCACCACATCCCCCCTCCCTTTCGCCCCTCTTTGGGAGTTGTTCTTCAGAAACGTCCCACCCGAACGTTTCAATATCTACATCCACGCCGACCCGACCCGCCAATACAACCCGCCCTTCTCCGGCGTCTTCGCCCACCGCCTCATCCCCTCCAAACCGTCTCACAGATTCTCCCCCACGCTCGCCGCCGCCGCGCGCCGCCTACTCGCCCACGCCCTCCTTCACGACTCCGCTAATTCCATGTTTGCTCTCCTCTCTCCCTCTTGCATTCCTCTCCATTCATTTCATTTCACTTACTCGACGCTAATTCGATCCAACAAGAGCTTCATCGAGGTTCTCAAAAATGAGATCGGCACCTACGACCGGTGGGCGGCGCGTGGTCCCGAAGTAATGCTTCCGGTGGTTAAATTGGCGGATTTCCGGATTGGGTCGCAATTTTGGATTCTCACGCGCAAGCACGCGAGGATGGTGGTGAGTGATGAGAGGGTTTGGTCAAAGTTTGACTTGCCCTGCGTGCGGTGGGACACGTGTTATCCTGAGGAGAATTATTTCCCCACCTTACTCAGCATGGGGGACCACCCAGGGCTGGTTACGGCTACACTTACACACGTGGACTGGAAGGGCCGTTTCGATGGCCACCCTCGCACGTACGAGGCATCCGACGTGGGCCCCGATCTAATACGTCGTCTGAGGATCGCCCGGCCGAGATACGGCGACGGTGGAATGAGAATTCGAACGGCCGGCGGCCGGAATTCTTCGTCGACCGCTAAATCTCACCCCCACCACCCGTTCTTGTTTGCGAGGAAATTCTCCGCCGATTCGCTCCAGCCGTTGATGAACATATCCACTGACATCATCTTTAAAGATTGACCAGATGGGCCGATGCCTTAAATGTAAATGTAATTTACACATTAAAAGAAAGAAAAAGTAAATTAATTTTTTTAAAATAATAAGAGGACGGGACAAAACAAAACAAATCCGGAGGGTTTTCCTTATATTTGTTTTGTTGGGGTTAAAAAAAAAAAAAGAAACGAAACGAAACGAAATAAAATAAAAATGCTGTCGGTTTATAATCTTGGTTTGTCTTGTCTGGGGGTTTGGATGTTTGAACTTTGAAGCGAATCGGAAACTTGAAACGACGTGTGTGAGGAAAAGTGAAACAAAACAAATCCACAAAGGACGATGGCCAGAATTGAAGTGACCTGTGACCCACGCCCGAGTTGCTGAGTGAACCCGTGCATTTTTTACCGAGTTTTGGCAACAAAAAGACGACAAAATAGAGTGTGGGTTCGGATGTGCGTGGTGCACATTGAAAAAGGGTGTCAGTGCTTGCGTGGAATACTATAATTGGGTTTCCAAAATGGGATCACATCGTAAAGCCAGACACGGACGGACATCTTCCTAAATCATGATGGACACCAACTAGCCACGTCACCCATACCATTTAATTTTTTAAAAGATTTCTATAAAGTTATATTTATTTAGTCCATTTATTTATTAGACTTTTAGTTTTCTTTCTAATAGGTCTCGACTTACCATAAATTTCCATCTAATAATATATTTTATAAAAAGTATAATAATTATATCGAGACAATTTGAAAAGTCTACAACTGTAATAAAAGTACAATTTTGATTATAACTACTCATTCTGTATGGAGTTCAAAAACCGAGGCTTGAACACGAACTGGAATTGGATGTCCACAAGAATTGACATTAAATATGTATTGTCAATTGAGCTTAAGATACTTATGTTCCACGGCAGTATTATAGGTTTGAATTCCTGTATTAAAAGAAAGGGCATTAAACATGTATTGACATCCTTCAAGTTTTTATTTATTATGATACGTTGACACTATAAAAAATAAATTATAACTTAAATTTTTTTAAACTTCGAGCAGAGCTACCATGCTTTTAAGGCTTTTATTTATTTATTTATTTATTATGATAATATGATAATTATTTCTTACCGAGCCTAACTCAACCAAAAAAAGTAGTGAGTTCGAATTCCTATCCCACGTGTTGTTGTACTAAAAAAATTTGTTTGTTTGTTTTTTATTGACATGAATTAGTGTTGAACGTGACATCATGTAGAGTTATAGTTCTTTATTGCCCTCTTTTTTAGTACACAACAACACGTGGGGTAAGAAATTCCAATACACGTAAAAGTATAATTGAATTCATTTGTACTCATCATTTAATTTCAACTATGTTCATAACAACCAATATTTTTATTGTTTAAGAGTAATATTACCTAAATTCTATTTTTAATATACTACTAGACACATGTTCAACAAATGGCAACAACAAGAAGGGAAAATTGATGGTATTACGAGAATACCATACTCACTCCCACTTACTGCTTATCACATCATCGCTATATTAAAAATGTTGAAGGGTTCACTTCATCCATGAATGGTATAAATGAAAAACAAAAATTTTATTAAACATGAAAATGTTTATATTTTTCATCGAGTTCTCGTATTTAATGAAGGGAGCCGACGTTGTTATCACAAAAGAAAAATCAACCTAGGTAACTTTATATATCTATAATCAAGAGGTTAGTTCGATCTCCCACCGCACATGTTGCACTAGAAAAACCTATGTAACTTCATGAACGAAAGTGGTGAAGAAGTGGAAGAAGAAAATAATAAAAAATATGGAGGGGAAAAATTAATATATCTTAATTTAGTAAGAAAAATCATCTCATTAAATGAAAAATGTTTAATCACATATTTGTCGATATTTTGTCAGATATTTTGTAACTTTCTAACAAAATATCGACAAATCTGTGAAATATATAATTGCAAAATGGTTGTTAATTTCTGAAGTTCTCAGAGCCCAGATAAGGCCCAATACTAATGTTTGGGCTAGGCTACACACTAAGCTAAGATCCACCCAAGAATTGCGTTTCTTTGTAATATCCAAATTCTTTGGGCCATTATCAATTACGACGACATGTATTTTTAATGGGATTAGTACTGATAGGCTATTTAGAGACTATAATTAGATAAAATGATTCAATGGTATAAAATTTACGCTTTTGTCATAAAACAACCTCATTTAAGATGGTACCATAACTCAATTTACTAATATATCGTTTTGTATCTCACCTCAATATTAATTAATTTTTAAAATCCAAAATTAATTACGGTTACATTTTAAATCCTTTAAATTTTGCCTAATTAGACATTCCAAAAGTAAAAAATATCAAATCCCCAAAATCCTCCATTATTGAAAAAATTTGAAAACCTTCTTATTCCTCCGACTTTTCTTCTTCCTCTGTCGTTTTGTTTCCATCCATTCCTTCGTCTCCGGCCGCTGTCTGTGTTCCTTCATCTCCAGCCGCTGTCTGCGTTTCTTCATCTCCAGCCGCCGTTTGCGTTCTTCTTCGTCATCGGAACAGTCCGCCTAGCTTCTCCTTCGTCTCCGGTCGCCCGTCCATTGTTTCCGTCTGTTTATCCCGAGGTTTCTTATTTGTCGCTGGCCGCCCATCGACCATTCGAGCCCTTTGTTTATCCCGACCATTGTCTAGTTGCCGACCAGAAAGTTTGTATGTTATTTGCTTTGTTTGTTAATTGTAGATGAATATAGTTGTATATACTTTATAGCCAGATATAGGTTATGTCTCCATAAGACATATAAGTGTATGTTATAATGACTATAGTTTATATCACCATTGTTAATTGTATGTTGCTTAAGTTTATAGTCAGATATAGTTTATATTTCCATATAAATAAAAAGATAGTCAGATATAGTTTATATCTCCATATAAGTGTATGTTATAATGACTATATTATTGAAATTTGGTCAAAAATTGTAATGAAATAAAAAATATGTTGTAATAAATTTCATTATTTAGTAGAATATATTAAGGAGTAAATTTGGGGATTATCATAATAATTGAATATTTTGTAATAAATTTTCTTTAATATAATATATTAGGAAGTAAATTGAGGGATTATGAGAAAGATTGATTTAGGTACCACAATTATTTAATGTTTACAAAATCAAATTTGGAATATTAATCTTTTGCATTTAAATAAAAGACTCATTATAATAAATATAAACGCAATAAATAAGAGTAAAATCGAAATTAAAATGCAGAAATCTAAAAGTGTAAAATTAGAAAATTTTAGATTTTTGTGTAAACAAATTTCTAAAACAGCTGTACGAAGACATTATCTCATTTTTAATTGATATTTTAATCAAAATATTGTTGGTTGAAATTTTTACTTCTGACATAATTTTAAATTATAATAAAAGGAAAAAATCCAACCACTTGGCAAGTTGCATGTAATTATTATTCAATAATTATCGATATGAAACAAACAATCCATAGCATCGGGAGGGACGACATGTCGAATGAAACAACGTTTAGGCGACGATGTAACGTTGAAAATTGGTCGGTATTACATTCACATCGCAGGCTTGCGATGGTTAACACCCACTGAAATGTCGTTCTCAACCCAACAGGAAATTTTAGGTGATGGGCTGGCTTTCCTCCGGCCCTACTAATTCCTCACTTTCTCCAACATTCCTAATGGTCCTGGGGCCCAAAACAACCACTCAACGCCTCAACGGTCACAGTCGCTGCACCTCATCTTACCCCCTCCCCCAAAAAAAAAAAAAATTAAACATTTTATTTAATATAGTTAATTTAATTTAAATATTATTTATTTTACTAATTGAAAATAAAATACAATTTATATTTTTGTTACTTGGAATATTATTAATTTGAAAATCAAATATATTATTTTAATTAAAAATTTGTTGGCTTAAAATTATAAACTACTAATAGAAATCACACGTTGAAAATCATATATATGTAACTACCATTATTTAAATATGGATAAAAGAAAACAATAATCTTTTAAAAAAATAAATATTCTTCACTCAGAAATTAAGATTAGATTTATGTATTTAATTGTTTAAGTCTAGAATTCTTAAATTTGTTTTATATCAACACATAACGCTTTACATGTATATAAAATTGAATTGTAATTCATAATAATATATATTTTTGAATAAAATAACCTTATAAATATTCATAATTATAATGGAAAACAATGATATATCTATAAATAAAAAAAAAATCTTCACATTATAATTTTAGAAACTTCAATATTTTTATTCAGAGAAGAGAAAAAAATCAATTTTTATAATTGGGGCATGGAGAGAGATGAGATGAAGCAATTAATTTGTTAAGAGAAATTAAAGCTTAAAATAAAATAAAAAGTTAAATAACGGAAAATAAGAAGAAGAGATGAGAGAGTAATTAATCGCAGTGAAAAAGAAGTTTTTTTTTTCCTTCTCGTTTTACTTTAACATATTTCGGAAAGAAAAAAGAGAGTGAGAATGATTCCACATAAACTTTTTGATAGAATATTTTCGACCACATAGCTCCACAGTTTTACCAGACAAAAATATTTCTATTATATTATGGGAAGCCGAATACATGATTCCATTTCCTAATACTAATTAAGAAGGAAAAAAAAACATTATGTCATTTTATATAATACAGACACTTATAAAAGTAAAATATTCTCATATAAATACTAAAATGTCGGAAATAATACGGGTGGTATATACGTAAATTTCATTCTCCTTCGTTTCTCTTCCGCACCAGTATCTTGAGACGTTGCACAGACTCCACGAAGGAACTGCAAAAATAAAAATAATAATTAGCCCTTTGCTTTATTTCATATTCCCCTAATTAAGTAGAATTGTAAAACTCACTTCCATGGAAGATCTTCTGCTAGAAGCCAATCACCGTCTTTGTCTTCGTAGATCACCGTAAAATCCCAACCGTTGTTATGATCAATCCCTTGATCTGCTATAACAAATAATTATTAGTATTAATTACGTAAAATTAATATTGAACAAAATTAAAGGGAACCCCTTTTGAAAGTTGGTAATTTACATGGAGCGAACATGGAGATTATGGCATTTTTGAGGGAGTTATGAGAGTGATAGAGGCCGAGATCAAGTTTCCTCGTTATTGCAACACCCTCCATTTTCACCTTCACGAACAAACTGCGATGTCCTGCTACTGGACGACGGCAATTCAGCGGCGGCGGCGGCGGCGGCGGCAGGTGAGGGCGGCAGTGAAACGCCTTGGTCCTCCATGACTCGACGGGCGGCCACCCCACTACCCGGTTCTTGTCTTCATCCTCATCCTCCCTATCATCATGTCATCAATGCAATATAATGAACATATTGTACGTCCCTCACAACAGAAACTTTTAAAAACGTGTAAAAACGTAAAATTTAAAAGTAATGTAAAAGAGGGTTGTTTAGTTTAGTTAAGTTTGTACTCACTGGTGAAGAGTGGAGAAGTGTGTGGGTGTGGGGTTGTTGTGTTCATCTTCGTCGTTGGGGTTGTGGTTCCAAGAGAGCAAAGGCAAAGGCAATGTGTGGGAAAGGGGGTTTGTAGAGCGTGGAGAATTAGCAGGCTTAGGCTTAGGCTTAGGTTTGAGGGTTTGAGTGTGAAGGGGAAGAGCGAGGCCAAGTTGGAGCTCCATTGAAAAGAGAGAGTGAGTTGAAAAAGGAGCAGAAGATGGGGCGATATATATATAGGGAACAAAAAGGAGAGGCATTTACAGAGAGTCGGGAAATAGGGTGGCAATGGGAGATCATACAGATCGAGGGGGCGTGTGCCTCTTCAGTATTAATCCCTTATTTTTGTCGTCTACCTCTCAAATGTTTCTGTTTTAGTTGCCAAGTGCATGAATATGGCTTTTGTCAAAGGATAAAGGACCACCACCCACGTGTCTTAATT
Source organism: Momordica charantia (assembly GCF_001995035.1). Next base: position 3,289,297 of record NW_019104491.1, read on the forward strand.
ATATTACTTTCTCTATTCTCCTGATTTTGTTTTTGGTATCGTTCATAAAGTCTCATAGTTCTCACCTCGACCAATACTGCTATAACTTAACCATCAAAAAGCTCTATGTCGAACTTCGACCCCTTCGAATTGGCCACCAAGCATAACAACCTCTAACGTCCTAGGAGTCTTGTTCGTCGGCTTACTTTACTAAGAGGTGAGGCAAGAGTGCAACGGCCTAACTCAAACCCAAAAATATAGTTTAGGAGAGTTGAAATGCAAGAATGACCAGGATTCATCTAAAATACAAAACAAAAACGGTGGTCTCTAATTGGGATCAGGAATAATTTTGACAAGGGTGAGATTTTAGTGGCTAACATAATAATTTTTTCTTGGCTTGCATTGCCTATATGGGGAACGTAACTGTTGGACGGATTATTACAAAATGTCATCCCAAATTTGCCTCCTAAATTCTTTTGAACCTAAACTTTACGGTTATTAATCGGGAAAAAAAATAGTTAGGGTATGGTACAATAATTTAATTGAAATATTCGACACGGCAATGGTGGTGTCACGTGGCGGGAATCAAACGGTGGGCTCGTGAAGTCCACGTGAGTACCATTGGGGGGAGCATTCAAATTTCAAAGTTTTAAGTGACTGCGACTGGGAGCGAGGGCAAAGGGAGGGCCCCACCAACCCAACCGACCAATTATTTTCATTTTCACAATTTAGTTCTTCTTTGTAGTTAGGGCCTTTTTTTTTCTTTGTGATTTTAGAAGTGATTTGTTTAAATCTCTCTACTCGTCTCTACACAATTTTGAATCTTTTTTTCATTCAATACTAAACTCTAATGCAATCAATTAATGCACTTAAATTCTCAACAACTTTAATATCGAACAACTTCAATACATTTTCATTCACACAAATAGCAATCCAAAAAATCCGAGTAAAAAACCAACTAAGAGACATGTACAAAAAGAAACAAAGTGGTTTCTTCCTCATACCCATACCTAAAAACAAAGTGGTTTCTCCCTCAACTTCAGTAGTCAAAAACTAGGCCGACACCGACTTTGTCAAGGAAAAGAGAAATATCAAAACATTGAAGGTAATGACGATGTTGGAAAGGATGAAGAAGACGTGAAATTATGTACGCTACCTAATTTATCTGAAAATTGATTCGTGGGAAGTTAGCAAGACTATTGCTTCACGAAAGAGTGGATCTAACAAAAATTTGATGGACTGTGGGTGAAATACAAACTCTCACGAAAGACATTGGTGCGGTCAAAATAACAAAGATTGGATGAGATGCTAACAAAATTGCACATGTAATTGCTAAACATGCCTAGGATGTGAAGAATCTGAAGATTATTAGGGATCCGATCTTCTTGTTTGGTTTAGTTTTAGATAGAATCGATTTTGAGTGTTTTTTTTTTATTGAACTTCATAAAAACTAAATAAAAAATAACAACACCAACTTATTATCACATCAGCCACGTACTAAATTGAAACTTTTAAAACTTTATTTTACCTCTCTATAATTAATAAATTCAAATTGTTGAGATAACATAGTATTGTCCATCTAGCTTTGGTTCTGATTTCATCCTAAATAATTCTGACGTTATGATTCATATGCCATAAATTAATTTTCCCCCTTCTAATCGACGTGGAATATGTTCACAATATTTTTTTTTTATAAAAATTTTTGTCCTAAAGACATTTCATAGGCTAAATACATCATTTGGTCTTCTGGATTCTTAAGGTAGGAAAGTACCAATCTTGTACTTTTAGGATGACAAATCCTTCTAACCAAGTCAAATCACTTGTCCAATAATGTAATCTTAGATTAACGAAAAAATGATTACTTGAAACTTAAGAAATATTATTCTCTAAACTGAGATTTTGTTTTTAGCCAAATTTAGTACAAGAAGAGGTAACAGAAGAGATCATGTGCCAATAATATGGTCATTCAAACTTGTCTTGAAAAACTCAAGTCTTTTAATGCACAATAATGATATTACATATATACATAGAATGAGAACAATTTTGATCACTTTAATCATTCATCCTACTTACTAAATATTGGTAGGAAAAAAAGAAGAAAAGAATAAATGGCAGTATGGAGCCAATTATTTTGGTCTTATTCATAAATTATAGTAATAGTTTAGGGCTGTTCATAGAAAATGGCAATTCAAAGGATTTACCTTTAATAATATAAAACAGATATAGAAAAAAAGTGGTACAAGTTTTATTTAAACAGTACCTCGTTTGTTGTCATTCCAAATTCATTCCCATTCGAATAACAAATATTTGTTAATACACGTTCTGTAAAATCCAACATGTGTTATTTATTAGATATTTTGTAAAAATACAAAACTAAAAATAGATTACGAGATTTACATAACTTATAAGAGGATATTCTAAAAACAGAAAATGAAAATCTGCAGACGAGTAGAATATGAATTCTAATATTCAAAATGTTATATGTAATTCTATAAAATTATAGTTATATATAATTGACATGGACTAGAGTCCAAATCTGACACCTTAGACCACTGTCAAAACTGTCAGAATTGCTAAAATAATTGAAACGATTAATAAAACGATAGATAGATAGATAGATATTAATCTTTTTTGAAGAATAATTCATGAATAATTTAAAATCAAAGATTAGAGAGGTAAATAAATGTACCTTGGATCACATTAGTTGGGCTTATAAAAAGGCCGTGTTGCAATTTCGGTAAAAGGCCCGAGAAAGATAAGATCCGGTCCAATCCACTAACAGCCGTGGGATAAAAGGATAAAAATTGATAGCTGTGGGATTTGAACCCACGCCCTTTCGGACCAGAGCCTAAATCTGGCGCCTTAGACCACTCGGCCAAACTGTCAGAATTGTTGAAATAAATAAATGTTTAGTCAAATTAAATTAATGAATAATTTAAAATCACAGATTAGAGAGGTAAATAAAGGTACCTTGGATCACATTAGTTGGGCCGATAAAAAGGCCATATCTTGCAATTTCGGGAGAAGCCCGAGAAAGATAAGATCCGGCCCAATCCACTGACAGTCGTGGGATAAAAATATTAAAAATGACAGCTGTGGGATTTGAACCCACGCCCTTTCGGACCAGAGCCTAAATCTGGCGCCTTAGACCACTCGGCCAAACTGTCAGATGTTACGATTGCACAAGTAAATAAATTATAATTTATATTTCATTATTTTGAATTACAAGATACATCTACTAAATCGCGAAATACGAATGATAAATATAATTGGGTCGGAAAAAGGGCCATACCTTGCAGTTTAGGTAAGAAGAAGCCCAAGTAAGATACAATGGGGCCCAGCCCAATCCACCCCACATTGAAAAGAAACCAGCGCACGCGCATATCACGTGCGAAAACATCCGAAGATTTCTTCCTCCCACCACTGAGCCACAGAACAGCCTTATCAATTTGTGTGGCGAAGAATGAGATAGCGATACGATACCCCCAATCAACGAGCGTCTTCCCCTTTCCATCCGATTTCTCCACCGCATTGCCGCTCCCACACTCTGCTTCCAGATCCGCCATTAGCATCTCACTCAAAGCTCAAGCTCAAGCTCAGTAGCCATGGCGAACGTGATCATGGCCTCTTCGAAGCCCCTCTCCCCACCTTCCATCTCCACCAAGCCAAAATTCGCTCTCCCCCTCCCCAAAACCCTAAACCAATTACTCCTTAGAAAGCCCCAATTCGCGGCCCTCTCATCCTCCACTCTCAAATCCCTCTCCCTCTTCGCCGCCACATCGCTCTCCTTCGCGCCCCCTTCCCTCGCCGAGGAAATCGAGAAGGCCGCCCTGTTCGACTTCAACCTCACTCTCCCCATCATGATGGCCCAGTTCCTGCTCCTCATGGTCGCCCTCGACAAGATCTACTTCTCCCCTCTCGGCAAGTTCATGGACGACAGAGACGCCGCCATCAAGGAGAAGCTCAACAGCGTCAAGGACACCTCCGGGGAGGTCAAGCAGCTGGACGAGCAGGCCGCCGCCGTCATGAGGGCAGCCAGGGCAGAGATTTCCGCCGCCCTTACTAAGATGAAGAAGGAAACTCAGGCGGAGGTGGAGCAGAAGCTTGCGGAGGGCAGGAAGAGAATTGATGCGGAGTTGCAGGAGGCGTTGGCCAATTTGGAGAATCAGAAGGAGGAGACCATTAAATCCCTCGACGCCCAAATCGCCGCTCTCAGCGACGAGATCGTCAAGAAGGTCCTTCCCGTTTAAATCCATTTCTCTTCCCTAGGGCTCAAATTTGGAATACCAATCCTTCATTTGGGTTTTTTGGTCACATCTGGTATTATAATTTCTACTTCTTTTGTAATCACTCTGCCTTGTAACAATTGAATGTATAAACAATTAAACATGCTCTTTTTTCCCTCTTTTCATTTCCATATTTTCAGATAAATTTGTTAAAATTTATAAATTATTTAAATTTTCACAAACTCACAAATCAAATACGTGTTATATAGACTCAAGTTTTTATAATCTATTGTTCTACCCACTTGTTTATGCAAGGATATGCACAACAGTGTATTTCAGATTGCAGCTCGAACTCGGTCTCCGGATCGATCTGAATACTTGGGCGGACCTGCACAAAAAGGTGAGTACTCCGACGATCAAGTCAGTATAAGTCGGATTCCCAGTTTAGTTCGAGGTCAGAAATCTTCGTACCTGATCGTGGAGTGAGGCCCTCTACTTATGGGTGGTAGTCCCGCTAATCTCGCGACGGTTGCATTCGATAATCTCGGGACCGTCAGTTACACCCGGTAATCTCAGGACCGACGGTTACGCCCGATAATCACGCCGCTGACAGTTGCTCACATCGGCCCCTACCGAGCTCCTCGGTAGGTCGGACCTGGGCCAGGTTCACCTCGGCCCTCACACTTAGCATTAGTCGACGTGAGTGGCGGCCATCTCGGCTATCCGAGCTGGGCATGACTCATGAGCCATCTTGGAGCACCAATAGGGGTCCTCCACGTGTCCAGGGTATTCCCTTCCCCAAACACCACTCAATCACAACCCATACAAATTCAAGCTTCTCGGTTTCATATTATATAAATTTAGACATTAATCCTTTAAACCAACCACTTTTGAGACAACTTAAAAATAGTGTTAACTCGGAAACATTTTATTATATTAATAATTAATAAAGTATTATCCATGGCTTTTTAGCCCAACAAGGATGTGGGTGAATTCAAGCTTATGACCTTTAAATAAGTTATTAATGCTTTGATTAGTTTAGATATAACCATGTTAGTCTCTCTCTTGTTATCTTGAACCATATTTTAACCAAAAAATAATAATAATAAAATTAAAGCATAGGCAAAAATGCTAGAATGATGGTCTAGGAACTCAAATTCAAAAGATCATAGATATTATAGGAATATGGTAATAAACATCAAAATGTGAGCATGGAATGATATATTTTTTGGCCAAAAAAAAAATTCATAGAAGAGTAGGTACAATTGTAGTATGTAATTCAAGTAGAGTAGAGTAATATAATTAGAATAAAATTGTTTTT
>NW_019104491.1:3305076-3318116 GCF_001995035.1 Momordica charantia
GCTTTTCTAGAGAAATTATTATCATCCCGCCCTTCTTTCTCTCTTTATTATTTTGTTGTCAATTACCATTTCTATGAACACGTTTGGATTCATGATCTGATTTGCAAATCCCTGGTTGTGGGGAAACTGTAAAATGCAGGAGTGGAAGCCAGAGGATTCATGTTTGGCCCTTCAATTGCCTTAGCCATTGGCGCAAAGTTCGTCCCTTTAAGGAAACCCAGAAAGCTTCCTGGTATAGTCTCTGTAAAAAACCTCAAATTTTACACCAAAAGCTCTGCTTTTTGATGCATTTGTGATGTGGGATTGTTTTTTTTTTGGGGGGGGGGTACTGTGTCTTAGGCGAGGTAATTTCAGAAGCTTATGATTTGGAGTATGGAAATGACTGCTTAGAAATGCAAATTGATGCTGTGAAGCCTGGGGAACGTGCATTGGTAATTGACGATTTGGTGGCCACTGGTGGAACCTTATCGGCAGCAATCAGACTTCTGGGTATGTTCATGTCGTTTCGTTTCTTCAGATTCTGGTTTTATTTTCAGAATTGTTTCTCATAAGAACATGATCTTGTAAAAAGTTGTGATTTAAGTGCGTTTTGGTCATCATATTCTAACCTTAAAAGCAAGTTCGTGGGAAACCTTGGTTTTTTTGTCCATGGATTTTTCTGGACTAGAAAACAAAAAATGGGATTAATCATGGTTTTAGATTTCTTGTTTAAAATGATTATCGTGCATGATTATGTTGGAACGGGAATTTGAAATCAAATGGGTCCATCATTACTTTTAATAATTGTATATTAATTTACTTTAACTTGATTTGATTTTCCTGTTTTGGTGTGGTAGAACGGATGGGTGCTGAAGTGGTTGAATGTGCTTGTGTCGTTGGATTACGTGAAGTTAAGGTAATCCTCGGAGAATAATTGGTTTGTTTAAGGTTTATTTATTTATTTATTTATTTCTAACGGTATATTTGTGTAATTAATTAGACTTTACCTTTTGAAATTCATGGTAATTAAGGGACAGCGTAGGCTCAATGGAAAGCCACTTTATATCCTTGTGGAGCCACGTCAGTTGGATGATGGTTGTTTTTAAGGTACATTTTCGAAGCTATATTCTTCCAGTTCCATTCACGCCCCCATGTCTTTACTTTTTACTACAACAATTTGTTAATTTGTTAATGTTGGTATGTTCTTATTTGGATCGAGAGAAACAAGTTATCGTGTTTCGGTTGTGCTTCAGTTCTCTCTGCAATTGCAAAACTAAAACTACCCTCTTCTTGGAATGCCTGCTGGATCTAATACATCATGGCTTACAAACAAAAGTAAATAAAGTTTGGTGAAACGTGTGACGTTGTCGATGCGATGCAGGTGGGGCGGGGCGATATTGCTTCTKCTTAGGCTGAGATTGAGAAGATGATGCTTGAGCAAACAGGGTGATGATTCCTGCAATCAAGTTGGAGCAGCGATTAATGAATTTGGGTCCCCATTGTACTATTTTTTAGTGCTAAATTATGTGTCCTTTCCCCAGGCTGTTATTTCAACAAAATCTTGAATGAACAAACTATTCTCAGATTCTGATATTAAAAAAAAAATCCATGATGTCTCATTTCTTGTACATGAATAGGATCCAATTAGTGTGTTTCTTTTCTAGTGCATTTTTTCATGTTTTCCCTTCTGTTCCTTTTTGTACCCTTTCCCACTACAGCTCTTTCCTTATCTGCCATGGTTTACTTTACTTGTGGGATTCCATTGATTGATGGATGGGTCAGGTCAACAACTTCAAGTATTCAACTGCACATGCTCATTCCCATATATTAGCATTAGTATTCAAAACGTTGAAAATGTACACTTCTTTTCATATATGAATTCTCTAAGAAAAAACCACCACTAGAGTTTGTTTACATATAACTAACAATATTATTTGTACTCATCCTGCCAAGCCTCACTACAGAACAAATCTATGATAAAAATCCATTAGTTTTCTATTTGTCATGTATCACTGTACATCTTTTTTGCTGTGGAATTGTCATCATTTAACCTATCAGATGCTAAAGGATGCTTTTTTTTTTGTTGCTCTTGAAAAAAAATCTATTTGTCCTATCCGACTCAGTGGTGACGTATTTACTTACATGAAAAGAGCATCTCGTGAAATGACTTTCCAATCAACTTTCTCGGATCCAATCATTCTGTTCTGACAGCATGACGTCTTTGGAGAATAGAGTGGTTTCCTCAATCTAGCATTATCTATTAAGATATCTGATAGCAACTTCCTGGATTCTGCGTCTATTATTGAGTCATCCTCAAGCTCATGCTCATCCCTTCAGGTTTTTGTCATTTTTGGGACAAATTCAACCTCATCCTTCCATCTACTAGAAAATAGGCACAATTAGCTCATCTTTTGCATTTAACTATATAAGATATGAAACGTAGGTTTTTATCTAAGCAACATAATTTCTCACATGGGTGCAGACAACAAGTTTATATGATTCAAACCTGCAGAGAGTTTAAGGCCATCGACAGAAGGGAATTTGAATGTTCATCTGCTGAGACTATGGAGTTTCCTGTATTTGTGCAGCAGATGTTTCGAGGGAACGAAAATGAGGCTGGGGGGTATGAGAAACATTAGTGATGCAACACTCAGTTCTTCTGTTTCACTGAGCCTTTAGGCTCAATTAATGAAATGGATCCCAGTTCTTAATAAACTACCTCTGCCTTGGCCTTTTGATAAAAACCTCTTTGACAACCATCCTGATTGACTGTTCATCCCAACCAACACAGCTAATAGATGTAAGAACAGAAACAAAAGAAATCAGACTGTTAAGATTAACCTCTTTGTGCTTCAAATTCAACTCCATTTCCATGGCGGAATTCCTCCAGGTTCCAAATGTGTGATCATTTCCCTCTCCGCCAAAACAGCCTGCTGTAGGTTTCTTTATTTCTTCAGCTTGGCATTTACAATTTCTACTTTCAAATAATCTGAAGAGTGTATATCTATATTATCAAAATTTTTATGGAGTATTATTCAAACTCCGTTCATAATCTACTGGAAGAATTAGTTTCATATTATCAGAAAACTGCAACTCAGTATGGCCATGTTTTTTTAGTGGCTTCTGTGATTTCCCTTATTGAATATGGAAATCCCACCAGCTCCCGGACACTTCACACTAGAAGAGAACTTACTACCATAATCAATTCTCTTTGCTCTGAGAAAAGTTTAACTCCTTTGTAGCTATAGATGAAAGCGTGTAATAAGTGCTTCCACCGTAACAAACCTTCAAAATATTGTTGGGATATCTGACATGAACTTTACGCCATGTAAAGCCTTCAACTACTCGATGGTACTTTGTGACATAGTTAATATACCTCATCAGTGTTGAATGTACCATGCGTCAGGCACTTTCGAGTGGAACTCATTAGGGTTCTGCTATGCTTCCGAGTCCTCAACGGTGAATATGGAATTGTCATCCTTCACAAACCATGGTGTTCCAGGATCAAATGTCTCATATCTCATACTGCTACCATTATCAGATGTGACCAAGGAACTACCAGCAGCAAAAGATGAGATTGAAGGTAAGAACGATTAAACAGAAGAAACTGCACTACGTAAGCTGGATTTGGTTCTGAAATTGGTGCATTTTCATCTAAGAATGCTGGAAAATATGTTAGGCCATATAACAAGAAGTAGTGCAACAAAATATTGGACTTCAGGGAAAGCAGATTTTAAGCAAATATATTAAGAATTACTACCAATTAATTATTCAAGTTCCCCATTTCCATTGAGCATACAGAAAATGAATGTGTGGTTTACACTTCCGACTAGCAGACAGAAAACTTAGCAGCAGGTTCTGACTCGAGAAAGGATGCCACTGCGGTGCTTATTTACGTACCAATGTCAGAGAGCAGCTTTATCATCCATTCCTCTATCACTTCCTCTGCAATATCAGTAATACGCTTGTCAGCAACAGTATCTGGGTACTAATAGCATCTAATTTCTGACTAATATAATTTCTAACATCTTGGGTGCGGCTTTAAAAGGTTTGGAGCCTTGTGAAATCCAACGAACGCAAACAGAAAAGCCACATCTATACGGCATAGTTCAACTAAACAATCAGATAGACTTGAACTCTTTTGTAGATAGAATGGAGTGAGAAAACTAACACAACCTAGTGGAATTTGAGTTCTCCAGAGTAGAAATTTCTATATTCCACATAATAGAAACTGATCTTCACATATCTTCCTACAATCAACCGCCAATTTCCAAGGACTAGCTGGATTAAGCTTCTGATGGGATGACAAAATGCCTACACGACAGTTTAGCAACCAAAGCAGAGTTTTTTCCCTTGAGATTTCCCACACCAAGACCCCTTCCCTCTTTATGATAAAACCGGGAGTCTTATACAAAGTTAAAACAAAACAACTGTGAAAATGAAAGGGATCCTGAATTAAGCAAACTGAAGGAATAATATACCTACATCAGCAGATAACTTCAAGAAGTCATTAAACCTTCTTAATACTCCATGGGTTGCGATAATGTTATTGTTCACAAATTTGAATCTTGTGGAACTGTTCCTTACAAATGTCAAGACAGCAGTGGTTTTAGGGAATCCTCTGCTGACTCTTTGGTACCCCCCTATAGAAACCAAATACAGGCTCCCAGAGTGAAATTCTTTAGGAACCTCTTCAATATTGTAACCACCAAGGATTGGGCCTAGAGTAAACTCTAAACTCAGATATCTTTAGGTCATGGGCACAGTGGCTGCCACCTACTTAGTATATTTAATATTAAATCTCCAATGTCAAATGTTATTAGACTAGCCTAGATGATTGTCTACCCACGATTACGAAAAATATATATACACCGAGCACGTTGTTTGGAAAGCAAGCATTTTTGTGCACATACAAAGTCCTCAAGATCTACGACTATATATATGTGTGTGTGTGTGTTTGATAGGAGATGGGAACAACTTGCAGACATAAAAAACTTGTGCTGCTTTTGAGGTAAAACATCTTATCTTCTAACGTAAATAAAAGGCAATTCTGGCAGGTAGAGTCCGAAAATCTATTTAATACCGCACTAGACTGCTATTGCAACTGAACTTGAAGGGGGGGATCAGTACATCAGGTGGAATCTATATTAAATAAAATTTCATCACAAACAAACACTGGAGATTCATCCGATTTGAAAACTACACTATAGGATGTAAATCTCATGATTTTAGAAGGAAAAGCAATATGGGTTTTTTTGAGTTCAACGACCGGTGGGGTGGAGATTCGAACCCCCGACTTTGTGTAGATATGCCTAACCCAGTTGACAGGTAAGCATGTGAGCATCGTATGGCATTGTTTTGTCACACCGTAAGTCCACCCCATGTGAGCATCCCGTGGCCAAATAGTTCCCCGTCAATCGTGAAAAGAAAACACCAAAACCAACCAAACTCCCAATGAAAGCAATATCAGATACGAAAATCTCAAAGAAGAAAAAACAGTACAATAATATGGAGAAAGAAAAAAACACAGAACTGGTCTAATTGAACTCTGCACATGGAGAACTTTCGAACCTTATCACCCAAATAAGACTGCAGTACCGGTTTAATTATTCGACTTGCAGTTATGAAATGAAAACTTGAAGTTCAAAATTGAAATTCCTTCCAAATGATGAATTGGAAAATTCATGATGAGAAAAATTATCCATCGAGTTGTAAGGAAGAGCAAGAGGTTTACGGTTTAATTACCCAATTCCGAGGGGGAGGGCTCCAATCAATGCCAAGCCGCAGTGGCGAAGTACATCATCCGCTCTCTAGTCTCTAGTAATCAAATGGAAACGGAGCGGTGACGTGAAATAAACTTGTGGGTCGGATTGAATTTGAAAGGAGAAATCAGAGCAAGGAATAAAAAGTAAAAAGAGAGACACAGAAAGGTGGGGGAACTTACAAACATGGCGCCGAAGAGAAGACCTACATCGTGAACGAGGAGGGCAGATTGAGCCGCAGTTTGTCATCAACTTCGGAATTTGGGATTTTTAAGTATTCAAATGATTGTTCTAATTCGACCCTCAATTTGTAGATTGGTATCAATTTCTCTCAAAACAACCAAATGGCAGCCACGTTGAAGGAAAGAGGAAACAAATTAGATGGTGGATTATGGACATGGAACCTCATGGAGAAAGTTATTGAAATTTGTATGGAATTAACCACTTCTATAATTTTTTTAATGGTTGTATAAATATATCAAGTCTAGAACAAGGTATCTCAAGGGAAAAAAAGAAAAAAAAWATATATATATAGTACAAGTAATATGGGTTAGACTTTCTAACCATGATATTATTGATTGAAGATAATATATGTTAATTATCGTGAGTTAGGCTTGTTTTGGTAACTTTTTCATTACGTTCTTAAACTTAAAAGTATTAATTACGTCTCTATCTTGAACATAGTTCACGTAAGGTTTAAATTTCTACCTCTCTATATTATTAAGTTTTAAAATAAATTATAATTACATCTACCTTGTGTTAACATTGACGAAGATAGACAAATAATTGAAGAAAACAAAATAAAATGACATGTGGAATTTATCTTCCAAAATATGGTAAACACAAACATTTTTTTTTCCTCTGTTCTGGTTTGCTGATTGTTATACATTTTTCTTTTCTATTTTACTTCTTGTAAATATAAACATATATATATAATCCTTTCAAACTTTGATAGTACACTATTTTCAATGGGTTAAAAATTAATCTTTTATGTGTTTTTTTTCGCGAATAATTCTTTCAAACTTTGATAGTACACAACTTTCAATGGATTAAAAATTAAATTTTTTATGTGATTTTTTTGACAACCAGCGTAGAAAGGATAGGTAATTGTCTAGGAAGATTAGTTAAAATGTGCGTAAATTGATCGAGACACTCATAAATATATATTGAAAAAGAAATTGTTGATATTGCACAAATAATGGCATTTTAGTCTATGATATCATTTAAAATTTGGCTATATAATCATTTAATGTCTCAACTTTTCTTTTTTAATGGAACTATGGATGAGAATTTGATCTTCTAATTGAAATGATAGTGTCATAACTAGTTAAATTATAGTTACACACAAGTCACTTAASATCAGGTTTAAAGCCACTTTCTAATTTTTTCAAATATAGCACAATTATGCGGTTTATTTTTATATTATATTTGAGTTTGAATTTGATTTAGATTATTATTTTTAAAATTTCAAAAAATTTTAAAATATATATTTATTTTATCTTTCGGGGTGGGAATCGAACTCACAATCTTGGTTGAAAATATATGTCAATTATTGTTGAGTTATATGCTCGCTTTGACATTTTATTAAATAGATCTTATTTTCGTAACATACAAAAAATTTAACAAAAAAAATGTAGACTTCAGTTTAAGTTAAATTACGGATTTCATCTTGTAAATTTTTAAATTTTCAATTTGAACCCTACAATTTTGATCAAACCTTACACATTATTCCAACTATGTTAGAAGCTATTAACATATTGAATATGTGTCAATGGTCTCATTCTTATTTATTTTGATTAACAATTCAAATATATTTTTAACTGAAAAATTAAAAATGGAATATAAACAACAATAATTTTCAAAATCAGCACTTGACTAATTAATCCAATACCACAACTTATATATACACATCTCTAATAAACCATAAAACAAGTTCAATACTAGCTCCAACACTTGACCGTGAGTAATGAGTAGTGAAATCAAAGGGAGAGGGAGAAGGAAGCAAAAGAAGCGAAAGAAAGCTGACCAAATTAAACTTTGGGGCAAAAAAATCTTGCCCATTTATTACAAAGGCACAGAAATCAGAGATGTTGGAAAACACAAGTAATTAACGGAGAGACAACGACACAAGAAGAAGACCCACCAACAGAAACCAAACTTTGGATGGAAACCTGCAGATTATTGTTGGTGTGGATCATTTACATTGGTAGCCGGTGGGAACAGATTTCTGGCAAGAGCTGAGGAGCAAACTTAAGGAAACAGGGACATTTAAATGGATTCCAAGGACATTGGCTTTGATGGCAGTACAAAGGCAAACCGCGGCCTCGGCGTCCGTCAGCCCACTCACCAGACCGCAGCACTTGCTCGAGACGGGGCTTCCGATTATGCCCCCGACCACTCCAAGAATGTTGGTGCACGCGCCAAATTTCAAGGTGTCTTTTGGGCAGTGTGCCGATTGGACTGCCGGAGACGGCCGGATTATTTTGGGTATTTCCGGGGACGGTTTGATTTTGGGTGTGGCCGGGGCCGGCTTGGTTTTGGGCTGGTCGCATGGAACGCCGGCGGCGGCGACAGCAATGAGGAGAAGGAGAGAGAAGAGAAGGGTTGTTGAAGAAAGATTTTTGGAAGCCATTATTATTGGAGATGAGCTGAGGTGAGGTGGGTGAAGGAGAAGGACAGAGGGGCCTTTATTTAAAGAAGGCACTGCCAAGATTCAGGTTCGTCCAATACAAAGACCATGAAAATCCACCAAGTTGGAATCTTGGAGTGATTTTGTGGGGAAAAATGTAAGAAAAATATTGTGGGTTTTCTGTATTTTGAACGATATGGCTTTTGCCATTTTTTTTTTTCTTTCAAAAGATTCATTTAACTCAACCAAAGGTAGAAATTAATTGAGTTAGAATGAAATTAGCCAAAAATATTATTATTAGAGATAGTTTACATTTTAAATAAGCAGATTATATTGAGTATGCTAAACATAAGGTTTTGTGTAATGTCGATGTCGAAAGAAATATTGAGGTCTCCCAATTTCATAGAGTATTGATAAAATGTCGATGCAATAGATATTTTTCTAAAAGTTAGAAAAATTAAGAAAAAACTCGAAAAACATTTAAATTAACAAATAAATATTTTTCAATTTCTAAATAAGTTACAAATTATTAATATTAATATGAGGTATATATTTATGATATTTTGTTGATATTTTTAATATTTTGTTGAATTGTTTGTACTGTAATGGAAATATCGTTGATGTCGAACTCACTGATACATTACATGTAGATAGAAATGTCGACGTGTCAATGAATATTTAATACCATGATGTGGAAAATAAAATATTCAAGTATATATATGTTTTAGTTCATAATATTATTTTGTGAATTTAGTTTCTTTTGAATTAACATATTTTAATTATATGCTCTTATCGAGTAGTGATAAATTTATACGACACTCTAGTTAATTTTTCTTTCTTGTCTTGCGTAGATTTAAGTTTGGATTATGTAATGTAAATTTATTACAAGGTAAAACAACAAGGAATAAGTTAGAAAAAAGAGTGTAAGAATCGAAACATAGATTTGCCCAAAAATTAGGGCATTAGCGCGTTTTTGGGGTGTAGGGTAAGTGAATTGAAAGGCATACGATTGAAGAGCCGAGATGTGGAATACAGCGAATCAATATTGCGACATGTCGGGGTTTGCTTTGTCTTGTTTTACATGTATCGACAAGGATACGGGCTGTCGTTTTCAATTATTGGAAGTTGGAACCCAATTGAGGACCCAACACAACCACAAAATTAATATATGTATCCTTTACCTTCACATGTGCATGGCTCCCGATATTATTATGTACGTCCCTCAAGGCTCAACATAAATTATATTTGAAATAATTTATTTATGTAATCGTTGCTTTTTATTTTTTATTTTGAAAAAATAGTTACTTTGTAATGGTTAACTACTTACTGAAAGGAACTTACTCAACTTGTGACTACATTTAGAAAGTCATGAATTCTAATTTTTACCTCCACATATTATTGTACTAAAAAAGTTAATCTAAACTCAACATTATTAGTATTGCTTTCTTAAGATAATTTTATTTTCTCTAGTATGCTCAAGTTGTTATGAAAATTTGCGGACGAATAAAAAAAAGGAAATTTTTTTTTGGAGAAGATTTTTCATGTATTCAAAATTGAAATAGAACCACCTATTTATTATACTATATATTTGTGACTATTCAAAGTCATATTTAAATATATATTTGTGCCTTTCTGATAAAGTACCTATAAACCTTTTTGTATAAAGTTTTGTTCTTTATAAAATATACTTCTTGTGAAAAGTAGCAGTTCTTTTATCTTTTATTATTATAAAATCTTATTCACAAATTCCAACACTAATTAGTCTCTCTCTCATTCATCCAGTAAGGTTAGAGCGAGCCTTATTTACATTATGCCAAGCTATGTTAATCCTTCTCCTTGGGAATAAAATTCTATTTG
Source organism: Momordica charantia (assembly GCF_001995035.1). Next base: position 3,315,304 of record NW_019104491.1, read on the forward strand.
TTACTTTTTAAAATACTATATTTATAAATATTTTTATAAAAGTACTATGTTTTCATATATTTTTTAAAAATGAGTTAGGCGCAAATCTAAATTTCACATATAATATGTAACCATTTTAGATCATCCTACAGTACAGTAGTTTGGATAGAAAAATAAGGGAAATACAATTTGAGATTATTTTTTAAGTTAAATTATAAGTTTAGTCTCGAGTTGATTTATCTAATTTAAAATATGTATCTAATAGGCCAGTCAAAGACAAACCATTGCACTTTTAAATATACAAAATCTTAAAAGTTTATGGACCAAATTTGTAACTTAATCCTCATTTTATATTTGTCGAAGATGTAGATATAATAACATACAAGGTAATTACATTAAAAAATCCAAAATAAATATGTATTTTCAAATATAACATAAAGTTTAAAATTTTACAAAAATTACATAAATTAATCAAAGTCTAACTTAGATGTGATGTAAAGTATACCAAGAAAGACAAAATTATGCCATATTAAAAAAAATTGAAAAGTTGTGATATTTTTAACAATACATATTAATTTTATCTCATTTAATGAAAATTTCTCTTTACAAAAAATAAAAAATAAAATAAAGTACAAGAATAAAATCATTCAAAGTCAAATATCTATGGTAAGACAATATTACACCAATTTAAAAGTGTGGAAAAATAATAATTTGTGGTGTGGAGAAATAGAGGCACATCCGTAAAGGTAGATAGACCATCCAATTGTACATAAAATCACAGCCAGCCAGTTAGTTGATGGGCCCTCGTCACATCCCTTCACGTGAATGACTTACTATTTCAATGGAGGCTATGTAACATATCAAATTGGGACCCACAAATGTTTCAAATTTTTTTTTTATTTTTTTTATTTTTATATTGGATAAGTGTTCGGATTAACTTACACATATTTTAACTAATTTTATTAGATATCACTAAGATATTAAATTCTAAGTAAGTGGCTACGGTGAAATTTGAACTCATCCACTCTTTTCAAAAACTTTTACTCCATACTATTTAACTTCTCAAAATTATAATTATAAAGTTTTAAATAGGGACGTAGATGGAAAATTCAATTTCATGAAATGTCATATAAAAATATTGATAAAATATTATAGTTATTTCTAAAAAGATTATATAGAAAACTCATGATACGTATAAATGGAAAAACTTTGGGATAAAATATATAAAATTAGAATGGAGGTGGATATTGGGTAAGGCGTGTGTACTACTCCAACAACATTCTTCGCTTCTTGTTCAAGTTTGCCCTGAATGCATGTGAATACATCTGTTATTTTTGTCACCAATAATAGATTTCGTGACGCCCCACCTGTTTCCTTTTTTGATTAATGGGGTTTATGTTAAAGAACTTATTGGTGAATAAATGCAAGAGGCAGAATAAATCGAAATATACTCTAATTTTTACTTATTTTAAATTTATAGTTTAGTGATAGAATTAACTGTTGAATTATAATTTTTGTAATTTTTATGTCTGCTGGCTTGAATTTTTTTTTCTTTTTTGTTCCTATTGTTTGGTTTGTGCATATATAGTATCAATATTTGATCTTCGTGATTTAAAAGTTTCAATTTTGTTTATATGATTTGCGTCTAATTTCAATTTGGGTCTTTTATGGTTTGGGTTTAGTTTTAAGTTTAAATTTAGTTTCTAGGGTTTAGTTGAACTTCACAAATTGTCCTTGTTATCATATTCGTAATTAAAAAAAAAAAAACTTGGCATTGAGCTAATGTTATATTAATTTTGCTAGCTGATAATTTGCTGTGGGTTCAAAAAGTTGAGTAAAATATAAGAAAATGGGTGGGATTTTTGGGTGATAAAACACAATTGGTGAGGATTTGCAATTTAAACCAAAGACAACTTGAAATAATTAAGTCCAAATTATAGGAATCAAATTAAAACTAAAGCATAAAATTGTTGTAATAGCGAGTAGCGACTAAATTGAAATTTCTAAAATTATATAAACCAAATTGAAATAATATACCTAAATGATAGTGATCAAATTTATAATTTTACATTTCAAATATTTAATTAGTTCATATGCTTTTGAAATCTTCGTTATCACCTCTGCCGTTTGGATTAAAGCTAATTACCGAGCATGAACATATATATTTGCCACTAATAATTAGGGGAAAAGAAAAAACTTATGAAGTTCCATGTGATTTTTTTTTTCTTTGATGATATGGATAAATGGCATGTCTTTGTTTTAATCCCTTACGGGGCACTCTATAAATCGGGGTATCTACGACTACTCACCAAATTACCCAGCACAAGTAAAAGTTTGACTCGAAGAATGTGGACATTGGGTGTCAACATTCTGAGACCGCTCTATCAACTTTGTGAAGTTCTATTGTGATTGAACACAAAAATGAGTTGCAACCAAATCAGTTAAGGATTATTTCATTTGTTATTCTGTAAAGCAATATTACCCCTAAACATGTAGTTCAACTAGCTGGTTAAAGTTGAAAACAGCTGAAAATTTTCTTGTTATAAAGTATTGGTTTAACCCAAGATTTGAGATTGGGAAGTACGACAAAAACACTCATAATCTTAAAAATATTTTACAAGCTATAATAATGTAAAAACGAACCCTAATTAGAAAAGAAAACCCTTTACAGACTATGACAGTGAAAGGTGAGAGGGAAGCTATACGCTACGCTACGCAAGTTTTACGTTCAATCTCCTAAGCCACACAGAATGCAAAATCATATGAAAAACGTCGAACCTCTTGGCCGGCCGGTTAAGCACGAAGTGCTTCCGCACAATCCTCAGGCCCTCCTT
>NW_019104491.1:3319736-3350491 GCF_001995035.1 Momordica charantia
CGATCGTGTATATGTTCTTGCACGGCCCATCGTGCGTGATCGGAACCTCACCCTCCGGGTACACGTACACCTTCAATCGTCTCTCCATCTCCACGTAGCTCCTATACGTAAAACAAAACCATCAAAAGACTAGAAACTACTCATTACCATTCTTCATTACGCCGCTTGCCTGCCCCTTTGGCTTCGTTCTCAAGGGAAGGAAAATGGATTGGTGGATCATTCAGCAATAATATGTGGATAATTGTTTTATTAGTGGGGGTTTTATTAGTGGTCAAGGATAATTAATTGATAACAGGAAAAAGAAAAGAAAAAGGTAATGAGTAGAAACGCTGTGGCTTTCTCTGTCGCAATTGAGTAATCTGCAATTCTTCAAAAGGAAAAAAAAAATGGTGAATGAGTGTGCGCACTCAACTCAACTCAACACGCCTGGAGTCCGTTTTTCGGGTCAGATTTAATAAAAACCACACAGCCGCTTTGACCAAAAGCACCCCACCGGGTTGGCTTTCGGAGGCGGTCATTTTTACAATATATATATATTTTTAAAACAGCTTCAAAAAATCATGTAAGTTATATTTATGATTAAAAATATGAATAAAATAATATATTAAACATACCACAACCTATTAATTTGAATTGTTTTTTATTGAATAGTAATTTTACATGGTATTAGAATAATGTATCTTAATCAACATCAACATAATTAAGTGGTTAAAACATTCTTACTAATAAAATGGGCTTAGATTTTAGTCAAAAATCTTTATTCTACCTTTCATAAAATTTCATTAGAATTTTAGTCAAATTAAAAAAAAAAAAACTAATTTTGTTTTTTCAATTTTCAAAATGGGCTTAGATTCAAAATAAAATGGTCATAATTTCTGAATCTGGGCAAACATTTGGTAACTTATGGGTTGTGTTTCCAGTTTAGTAGATCAATCCAACTCATATACCAAAAAAGAAGAAGAAGAAACCGTAAAATCATCAAAATATGATTTGTTCGAAATATTAATAGTAAATATAAAGCGTATAATAAGAAGACTGACTGATAAAATGCGCGGGGATTATGATAAACTGACGGAGAGGGAACGTAATCCACGTCATGGACGGTGGACGAGAGATTGGAGTTGGCCGAGCCCCGGGCCGCTCTACGAATCGAAGCTCTGGCTCGAGCCAGCCCTAGTTCCAGCTTCTCTTCTCTACTCAGCTTCTTTTTCTTCACTTTCCTCTGCGCGTAACAGTTAAAACCGCGCACATGCAAATAAAATTAGAATCAGAATTAGAATTAGTGTGTGTTTGGTTTCTTACTAGGTTGGCATGATCATATTGAACGGCACGAACTTGATCGGAATTCGCAGCATGTTTATGAAACTGCGTGGTTTGGAGAAGTACGGTAGATTGATCGGATTTGAAGGCGCCGGAGAAGAAAGTGGCCAATCCATTGGGATGATCGGAGACAAGGAGGAAGATGAGAATGGAGGCTACGCAAATCGAAGAGATTATTGCTGAAATAGGGGGTACGTGAACAACCTCCATTATCGGTTGTTCGGATTCGGCAATTAGCGACAGAGAAGACGACGCTTCAAATTGAAGTCGCGCTTCAGTTTTAATGACTTCAAATTTTGACTACAGAGAAGACTCTGGCCGTGGAGGAAGGGGTTCTTATCGTATCTCCTGGGGTGTAAATGGAGAAAATGGGGATTTAAGTATGTTACATTTGTCAAAATTACCATTTCTTTTACCAAATTACCCTTGTCAAATTTGATGTCCGGACAATCCTCTCTCGGAACCAAAGTATTCGATAATGAATATGTATTTTTAAACAAAGTATAAATTTTACAATGTTACTTATAGCAAAAGAAAAAAAAAATTGTTACAGAATAAACTGTAGCACAGTGTAAACTATACTTTAAAAAAAAAAAGTTAGACAAACATATTTGAAAAGGAATGAAAAAGTTGAGAGATTCTCTTAGTTTAGTAATTATATAGCAGTAGAACGAAACACTTTAAATAGAATAATAAGTATCTTATCTACTAAATTGTATTCGAATTGAAAAAAAAAACGTTATATTAAATTTATGCTACAAAATCATATCACTTCTTTATTATCAAGAATATATCTTATACATTTAACAAGAAGCCAATATTATTTTTATTACTATATGCTGTCTTGGCTTTCACCTAAACTTAATTTGACCCACTGATTATAAGAACTAAGTTGGATGATCTGCGAAATAACTCGTTTTCGAACTACTGATGCAGGTGAATGAAGTAATCATATACTTGGCAAAGTTGGGGTTTTCTTTGTTGTTGTTTTGATAGCAAAGTTGTGGTATTTTTTTACTTGTATTTATAATTTGAGGGTATTTTGATAACTTTGTATTATAATTTGTGTTGACAACCACTAAAATTTTTAACAATTCTTTATATTTTAAAAAATATTAAAATAATCTTTTTTTTTCCGCATTTCTCTCTCTAAGTATTGTTCTTTGAAAATTTGATATTGAAATCGAGCATGGTCATGACCATTCAGCATTCTATCTGCTAAAAATTTGATAAATCTTTTAACAAATAGATAAAATATCTTTATTTCTACGTTACTCTCATTCATATTTGTGATTTTAATGGTAGTCAGCAAGAGATTATATTGATGTTTATCAATCAATACTTAATTACTGTTCTTTTTATAACTATTACAAATTAAGTTACTAAACCTATGTTTCTGTTTAAGCATTAAATTTAAAAAAAAAAAAAAGTTTAATTGCATTCTTGAATTATGATTTTAATTCTAATAAATCATTGCGGTTAACCTTATTAATTAAATTTAATGTGATACATTAGTTAAACTTAAACTTAAAATTAATGATTTAGTATGATGGGATGCAAAAAGTGGGTGGGCCAAAAATAAAAATTGAAAGGAAAAGAAACCATAGATGGATAGAAAATATTATTAGCCGACATATTGGCATTTCCTTGTTATTTTATCCTTTTTTTTTTTAAGACAACAAATGTGAGATAGAAAATTTAACATCAAAAACATTGAAGGATAATATCTATTATCAATTAAATTCTGTTCGAATTAATTTTTTATTCTATTTAATTAATATTTCTATATCATTTGTTGTTATATGTCTTAAATTCATACCATTTTATCTCAAAAAGAAAAAAAAAACATATCACTTGTTAATTCAATACGATAATATCACATCAATATATATTTAAGGCAACTGTAGAACATTAAGGACAAAATTAAAATAGAAAATTTATCGACACATTTGAAAAAAAATTTAATGTATGAACTAAATTAATGAAACCATCCAAATTTTAGATTTGTTATTTTACTTATTTATGTTCTATGGTTTAAAAGTCTCTACCTTTATGTTCTAAACATTTTCAATTGGTTTCGATTAGAACATTTTTTTTATATCTATGAGTGTGCGAATTCGCGCACTTCAATTAAGTCTAGATTCTAACATTCTTAATAAAAAAAAAAAGTAAAGAGACGCCGGTTCAAAAGATAAACTATTTCAATTCGATGATTTGACTTTTCACTCGATCGGTAAAGAATTGAACTAAACAAATAGAAAACAAAAATAAAATTGGACAGCCGTATACTCAAACTCCTATAAGTAATTATATTATTTCTTTGTGATAATAAATGGCAAATAAATGGCAGAGCCCAAGGATTAATGGCCTTTTTAATGGCTGTTCCTTTTTTCCATAATCATTAATATTTTTTCCCACTGTATTAATCTAGATAAATAAAAGGTTTTTCTTTTATAAGGTAAGTTCTTTTTAAAAAGGGAAAAACAATATCAAAGCTTTTCTTTTATAAGGTAAGTTGTTGGGAATTGCGAGCGTTAGCTTGAATTGTCATATATAGTATAAAAAAAAAAGAAGAAGAAGAATCCTCATATTCACAATTTGGAATGCAATAATTAAAAAAAAAATAGTGCAATTGTCACTTAATGACTTAAACAAAATTGAAGGGGTAAACAAATAATCAAAGATGGAAAGTATATCTTAGATCTCTCTAATCACATCTTATTGTGTGGGCTGAACAACACTGTGACCAGCGCAGAACTTGAATACAATGCCTCATAGTAGATGAACCACGATACCCCATGTCCTTGCCACTATGCTATCTCCTAAAGGGCGTTAATATCTATTATTAAAATTTTGGAAATGATACATTTTTGTTAAAATTATTGTTTGTGTTTTCTTCTATGGGTTGTAAGCTCAAATTTCCGCTTTTTTGTTGGTTAAACTTATAGCTTAACTGTCAACATATTCGTTGCTTTTTTCTGTATATTAAAAATTCAAATACTCGACCTCACATTTATAATATTGTATTCTAACAAAATATACTTACATACGTATTTAAGTGGACTTTTGCTTCACCAAATTAGCAAAGAAAGAAGTTATTGAATGTAGCTTCTACTTATAGGGATAACCTCACCCACGTGATCATACCACTCTAATATTTAAAAAGAAAAAATGGAAGACGAAAATTATAAAATGAAAAGAAAACATTCTTAAATTAAAAAATAAATAAATAAATAATGTAAAAAAATATTATATTTGGGTCGTCCAGTGGCGGTAACGGGCCAAGCCCATTTGTGAGTATGGAGTTTCGAAAGTCTTTCAACTGAGTACGGCCGGACGGGATCTCAACGATCTCTGCGACTGTCTTCTTCATTTTCAGTTTTCAGTCAGTTGATTTCATTTCTTGTTTCTGTATCCTTATTATGCCAATTTGTCTGTATATAATCATAGGTATTCGTATTTCCAACATTTCTGCGTTTTAAAATCAATCTTCTCCTCTGTCTCCGTCTCCCTCCTTGAGATTGACGAGATGGAGAGTTTGCCGACGACGGTGAAGCCGGAGAGGCGAGGCCGATCCAAGACTCTTCAGACGTCGAATCCCTCCATGCTCATGGCATTCTTCTCTTGCCTTGCTTGGCTTTATGTCGCCGGGAGGTATGCTTCTTCTTCCTTAATTCTATTTCTCGCGCCTGACCAATGTTGGAAGGGAAATTAAGCCACACCGACTGTACAATTTTCTTTTCGGTGTCGTTTGGGTAGAATCGGATCTTCTTATTGTACCCGATTGTTTTGCCCTTTTAAATCGAACTTCACCTGATTGTCGATCATGCGGATATATTACACCTTCACATTGATTCTCGACTTCGTTACCTTTCTAGCACCTTCCTCCTTAATTTTGGGACTGTTCTCTATTGCATTTCACTTGTTTTGCGCTTAATAGCTTGTACATTCCGCTTATTATTGGTCTGCTTTCTTCAGGCTGTGGCAGGATGCAGAAAATAGGAAATTACTTGCTAATCTTTTACAGAAGAACGCAGCCCAGGTTTACGAATGATGACTATTTTATCAATTGTGGGAGAAATATACTTAATTATTGCAATCCTTCACACCTATTATTTTTCCTCTTAAAGGCATCATAGAGTTGAAATTTTGAATAAATACTGCACGCATATTAGCTAATTGCTAATATCCAAGTCTACATGTAATCGTAATTTCCTCCTCGTCTCCATTAATTGGGCATGAAACCGCTTTTGTGATTTGTTGTTTAGAATGGTACCCTTGACCCACGAAGATTTTCTGTCATTGTATGTAGAGACCCATGATATTGAGCGTTGAAGATAAGCTGCAAGTTCTGGGTTGCAAGTACGTGCTTAAGTTTTCTTTCTTCAATTTTTTACGAAGCCTGATCTTTGTTTTCTAATATCCTCTTCTATTTGAAAATTACAGTCGCTTTTTTATTGTCTCCTTTGTCTTTCTAGTGAGGGCTGGAAATTTTGTTTCCCTTTCATTCTTTGTATTGCTTGTTAACGTTGTGTCTGATACAAATACCTAATCTTAATATCTTTACATATTATTGATTTAAAATTTTATATAACTTTATAAAGAGACTTGGAGAGAAGAATTGTGGAAGTTGAGATGGATTTAACATTAGCAAAGAGTCAAGGATACCTGAAGAATCAATTGCGACAGAGTGGATCTTCTTCTGGCCCTGGTCATAAGCTTCTTGCTGTTATCGGTGTTTATACAGGATTTGGAAGTCGACTAAAGCGCAATGTATTCAGAGGATCTTGGATGCCGAAAGGTCAGTCACAGTTAACATATTATTTGAGTGGGGTGTAAAGTACCTGGCTAGCTTCACTTCAGATGATTGTTAATTCTCTGATTGTACTTCATTCTTCCCGTGATCCCAAATTCTTGTTTTTAAATAATAATAATAATAATAAGGATGAATCAAGTTTCAGAAATCTAACTATCTATTCCTTTTTTCCCTTTGAGCTAGCAAATGTCCATTGCAATATTCAGGTCTAATAAATAGTAATCATTATAATTTACAACTTGATACCTATACTCTCTAATAATGATCAATATATATTATATCATAATCATATGAGATTTAGAACGTCCATGGCTTGACCAGTCTGTGCTAACTTTTTAATTTCTTAATGGTGATTTAGTGTATGGAATCAACATTTTTCCTTAGAAAATAAATAATTCCTCAAATTGTCGGGGCATGTAGAAAGATGGGAAGAAAAAGGAATGAGATCTCCTTGCAATTTAAATTCGTTTAGGGAACAGGAGTAGGGGAGAAACAAGAGGGGAAGAGCCACTCTTCACACAAAAGAAATCTTCAAACTGAATATTTGAATTGCTTCTGTGATTAGAGAAAGAGTGATTGTGAGATTTAACAAAAATCTTATTGAACTACTTGAAAAATGTTTCGGTTTTTTAAAAAGTATTAACTGGTTTCATTTTATGGAATGTGTGTGAACGTACAAGTGGTGATATATGATAATAATCCTGTGGCATGTATAGGTGATGCATTGAAAAAGCTGGAGGAAAGAGGGGTGGTCATACGCTTTGTTATTGGACGGAGGTTTTCCTTTCCACTTTCAACTCTATTTTCATATCAATGTTCTTCACTTTCACTCGACATCTGGTTTTTCAGCTTTTTGTTGATATGATATGTGCCGTAGCTATTTCATGTACTTTTCCTATCATAACTATATTGATTTGACATTGGCAGTGCAAATCGAGGTGATAGCTTAGACCGCAATATTGACAAGGAAAACCATTCAACAAAGGACTTCTTGATACTTGTAAGTTGTAAAAGATCCATTCTTATGTATTTCACCTGCTAAATCACTTAAAATTAGCAAATATTTTCAACCCAACTTTTTTGCTTCATGGTGGTTCTGGTAATTATAATGCACTTGCATATTAACTTGTTTCTGTTCTTTACTAGAATCTAGTCAATATCAGTACCTTGAAATGATTTTCATTTTGCATTATCCTTAGACAGTTTGTTGAGGAGTATCTCGTTAATGTATTAATACTGTACAGAATTCAGATTTGTTAGTACATATGTATGTTTGATGTGATTCTTCACTCGATGAATTACTTGGCAATTCTCAACACGTGTTCCCATATTTTGCAGGAAGGTCATGAAGAAGCTGATGAGGAGTTTCCTAAAAAAGCAAAGTTCTTTTTCAGTACAGCAGTTCAAAATTGGGATGCAGAGTTTTATGTGAAAGTTGATGACAACATTGATCTTGATCTTGGTAGATAATCTAACCATTGAACTTTATCATAAAGTTATTTATCACAGCTTGGTGATTAACAAAAACCTTCTTTGGACCAAGCAGAGGGTTTAATTGGCCTTCTTGAACGTCGGCGTGGTCAAGATGGTACTTACATTGGATGCATGAAGTCTGGAGATGTAATTGCTGACGAGTATGAATTCTGTTATCCCAACACTTCTATTAGAAAATGCATGAGGGTGCATGAATTCTTTTTTCCAACATCTATCAAAATATGCTTGTGGGTATGAACCCAAATATGTTATTATATTTTCTATTTTAATGGAATTAGTTATTTCTTTAAACATTCTTATGAAAAAATTATTTATTTAATCATAATAAAATATACTTTGAATTAATAATATTTGAGTTTTTTTTCTTTTTTTTTTCAGAATGAAAACGTTTTCTTTATCAAAGTCAAGAAGTTCATTTAAGTTTGATTGGAACTCATTAAAAGTTTTTGCATAATTGTTTAGCTGGTTTATTTTTACTGTCATTGTTTTAACTTTTTTAAACTAAACAAAAGTGTCAACATATTTTCATTTTATTCATATTGGAATACAAAATTTGCCTAAAGTTTAGTAAATATAAAATTCTATTTTAGAAAATGATATTCTAAGACTATTACATGGATATTTATTTTGTGAAAGAACAATGTGGAATTTACTATTATATTTTGAATTGATAAATAATTATTGATGAGACTTGTGGATTTTAAATTGATTAGAGGAATATCTTGTTTTGACCTCCATAAGCCTCTCATTTCTTGTAGTATAGATATTTCATTCTTTCTTTCCGCATGATCAAGATTTTACATTTTCACATGGTTTTGTTAATTAAACTTTATGATGATGCTCATGCTTATATTATGTAGAAAATGTTCTCTGGTTTAATTTGTTAATTTTTGAGGTTTTGAAATGCTATGTTTGTTGATTTTTAGAGGAAAGCAGTGGTATGAACCTGAATGGTGGAAGTTTGGAGATGAGAAATCGTATGTAATCTAGCCTTTGGATGGAGCAATAAAGACGTTTTTGTAATTTTCTGCAATATACTGAATACTTCCTGGACTGGTGGAGTAATTCGTGATCAATTTTTGCATTCTTTAGGTACTTCCGGCATGCGTCTGGTTCGCTTATTATCCTCTCAAAAAACTTGGCTCAGTATGTAAATATTAACAGGTAATCTCAATAACTCAAGTACCATAAAATGGCTTACTGAATCAAAGGAATATTCCATGCTCAGAAGTCGTCTAGGATTTCAATTTTAAGGCAAGTGGTGCTCTGAGTGGAGCGGGAAAATGATCTATTTCCTTGACAAGTAGAACCAGATTCCAATAGTAGGAAGTCTAGGATTTCAAATTAATTTATTCATAAATCACTTAATGTGAAAGAACGATTTTGATTGACTTGTCAAAACCCGGAAGTAAACTCTCATGTACCAGATCATACTCCTTTTAGATCAAACAACCCTATAAAATTGAATGTGGTTGTATTGTGTGGTAGCATCTTCTACACTGTAAACAAAGAACCTTATTATTGAAAATTTATTTATGATATCCATTTTTTAGCTTAACTTACAGACTCTATTTCTTAGTTGTGTCATGTTATATAAATGTCCCCGCCTTTGGAAGCTTATTGATTCTCTGCGTTATTTGCAGTGCATCTTTGAAGACTTATGCACACGATGATATATCAGTGGGGTCATGGATGATTGGTCTCCAGGCCACCCATATAGATGATAGTCGACTGTGCTGCAGTAGCTCCAGACAAGGTGAATGTGCCTCCATTCCATTATTTTGGCGGTCTCTTCTCATATCTCTTCTCCAATTCTTTTTTTTTTTTTTAATAACCGGGAATCGGAGNTAATAACCGGGAATCGGAGCTTTACTCCCTTGTATCCAGGAGCACCCGTGCCCGCCCCAAGGTCCGAACTCGGGAGACATCAAGGGTTTTTAGTATTAAACTCACCAGAAAGTTCGAACCTAAAACCTCTAAGCCAGTATAACCAAGAGATCCCAAGCTTTTGCCAACTAGGCTGCCCCTTGGGGGCTTCTTCTCCGATTCTTCTTAACGATTTGTTTTAAAGCAATAAATTTGATTTGCAAAATCAATAAGACCGGACCAAAGGTACTGCATTTTGGTGCATCCCCACATCCCCCCAATACAAGCTCACACCCAGACCTTTGCCCATCAGTTTTCTGGTCAGTCTACCCCACGGGCACATAGGAAAACAAATCTCAAGTAGAAATGGATATATGATTATCATTTCATTTACCTTTGTCACTTAGTTTTTAACTAAATACATGGATTGGTTTCTAATGTCTATGATACTTTTTTGTTCTGACTGTATTTAATGTTTCGGTTTGTTTTAATCAAATCCTTATACAAGTAAAAGGTTGAAGTTATGATGATGTACAATTAAAAAATAATGGAAAAAGGAGAGGTCTTGTCAGCTAGTTTATCCTAGGTGTCCAAAAAATAAAACTTATAAGCTAGGGATATCCATTTTGTGTTATTGGTTTCTCCAATGATCTAAAACTCCGGTTTCTTCTTTTCATCCATCTAAACTTCCTCCTCAGATCAACCTTTTTTTTTTCTATTCCCTTGATCTCTCTCATTCTTGCATCTTGCTCCTATCAATCTCTCATTTACTGGACCTCTCTCCAAATTCTTTTATATTTGCCTTCGTTCAGGTAATTGTAGGTAAAATGAGCTGTATGAATTTTAGTTTACTGTTTTGTACACTAATGCCAGTGATCCACATGTTTTTTTCCAGAAAAGGTGTGTTCCGTGGCTTAATTGATCCAGAGATCCTTTGTTGAGAATGGCCAATCTGGACATAGCTGCTGATTTTGCGGAGCTTAGACAATTCTTTTGCTACACAGTTTTATGTGCCTGAGTTCGCCCTCCATCTGATGCCAGGGGAATTATGACATTTTCACTAGATTCCTCTTTCAGATTTTGAAATATACGGCAATTTTTTTTCTCTGGGGATAGTGACAGGTTGACCAAAACTATATACACTTCTTGTTAATATTAGAAAGTACAAAATGGATATATTGGAATGTCACATTTTTTTTTCTTCTCCTTTCTTCATAAACAGTTCTTTTCTCTTTCAGAATGGTAGCATATTGTCTTCAAATAAAAATGCCAAATTAAGCATGGTGGTACAGTTGCGAATTTGTCCCCCATAAGTTCAATTCAACCAATACGATTGGGTTTGCCATGTGAGAATGGGGGCTCTGTTTCAGGTATGAAATATAAGGTCACATCTGTGTGAAACTCTTAAATAGAGATGTGGAATTACCCAAGGAATCTGGGTTTGCTCGTGTAGAACACATTAGTTAGTCCTAAGAGATGAAATATACGGAACATCAGCAGTTTATTAGAAAATTTTGTGACAATTTAAAAGGTAACCCGGCATATACCTGAAAAACTAATCAGGAAAAGGCCTTTTAAATTAAGAGAGCAGAGGAAGGAATTGAAAATTTAAGAGAGCAGAGGAAGGAATTGAAAATTTAAGATCTGTTTGACAACGTTTCGATAACTATTTATATTTCTTATTTTTAAAACTCAAAATTATATAGAAATTTTGAAAACAGTAAAAACAAATTTCAATCTTTTTTAATAAGCAACTTTTAGCAGCAAAAAAAAAAGTGATCTGATAATTAAATAGTAATGTGATATCGACGTGATTATTTTTCATTTTGTAACTTATGCTTCTTGTCCACTTGCGGGGGAAAACATTACAACCTTTTCTTGTTTTCATTTTAAATGGGAGAAAAGTACCAAAAACGAGACTATAAGTATATAACCTACTAAAATGAAAATTTGTTAAAATGAAATGAATTGTTTTTCAATTAAATTTATTTTTTTAAAATATRTTATATTATTTTCTACCCCTTTTTAAGTGTATTTTGAGTTTGTATTGATTAGGCTTATTAACTTTATTCTATATTAGAAAATACATATATATTAAATCTATTTACCTATTTATTTTAGCTAACATGAACATAACTCAACTAATTAAAATATATATCTTCAAACTTATTTTCACTCTACTAAGAATGACACCATTAACATGCTTTGTATCATCTCATTCCCATTTATTAAATGCAGTAAGAGCCAACATGAGCATAGTTAAAAATACATCTACCCCTTCTCGTATTTAAGGTAAATATCCTCGTAAAAAAATGTAGATTTCCAACATCATCTCTCCTACAAATGAGAGCTAAAAAAACAAAACAAAATCAAAAAGTTGTTAAAAAAAAAAGTACGTAGAAGTTAAAACACTGTTAAAATACATTGTTTCTTTTATTGTTTTTTTGAATTTTCAACACTTCTAATTATCTAACCAAACACTACAAATTCTCGAAGAAAGAAGGGAAAAAAAACACAAAAATTCACCAGTATTCTTAAAAACGAAATCACTGCTGTTATCGGAAGGTTAATATCAACATTTAATAAATTGGAAAAGCCAACATCATTTGATACCGACCATCCTTTTTTTCTTTCCTCCAGTTACATTAGCAAACGAGAGTTGAGACATTTTCCAGCCAACCAAGAATAAAATTAGAACACATTAACAATGCAGGTTTCTGAATGACTGATATGAAACAGGAGACTTTCCATATAATTTAAGAACACACGCTAATTAAGTAAAAATGCATGCTATTAGATTAAGGAAGAGCCAATGGAGATGATTAAATTAATGGATCTTTCTCACACCGTTTAATCTGAAATGGCATCCACCTTGGCTGCAGCCGATGCGTAGCTGACGCTGCTGTCTCTCATCGTCTTGCATTGACTGGATTGTTCATATCGAAGGAATTTTATCTTTACTTTTGTGGAGCAGTTCTTCAACATCTGGATAAACAAAAGCAATTGATTATCAGATTCAAATCATTCAGTGGAATGAAAATAATTAACCACAGAAAATAAAAGGCAGAAGTCAGTTTCGGAATACTCTCATTTCCAAACCAGAACATGTAATATAAATGGTTACGGATTCTACTTTGAAATATATTTCGAGTAGAAAAACAATGCCTGAGATCAATAACCTTGAAATCAAATTCTTCGTTCAATTCTTATATTTCTTCATTTTTGTAAACAAGCACACTAGTTTCATGGAAGAGACAACGGTAAGTCAACTGTAAGTTGCTTCAAACGAGCAGGGAAAAATCATATATATGCATGTGATAATCTTTCCAAAAATTTCTACGTTCTAAAGTTCCAAAAATTGCTTCAAGTTTTCATTAGTTTTAGAATGTAAGTTAACGTTTCGGCACTTACATGAAGAAATACACTAATAGGGTGACGACCACAAATGGTGTTGTCATACTCTTGCAGATACTTTTTGAATGCTTCGGGATCTCCTGTTTCTATTATATCCATGCCCATATGATCCAAAGCTTCAATAGATTTGTGTATTGCCCCATGTTTCTTGTCGTAATGCATGTAGTTGAACCTAAGAGCACACATCAAATGAAATTCAGAAAAATAATGACGGTAAATAACTTTGAAAACCATTTATGTGAGATTCAACTGAAGAATTAAATACTTCATATATATCCAACAATGCAATAACACAGATTCCTGTAGCACTTTGGATGGCAGCGAGTGCAGTGGTGAAATGTCGCAATGCAGTAGAAAACTAGATGACTGAATCTAATATACTGTCAACTTTATTTTACTCACGCCCATTCCTCCCTAACCATCTCAGAGAATTTCAATCAAGAACAATCACTTTAATACCCCTAGTTGAGTGAAGAGATGCACTTAAATTCATATTAAGCACTTGTTTGAGAACTTGGAGAGGAAAGCAGACCCAAAGATCAAGGCAACACGTAACAAACTAACTTGCACTTTATAGGCCTTTTTACAATAATTAATATTATTAAGAAGCACCTATAAGCTATCCAAAATCATCCCAAAGGGCGGTCCCTTTGTATGCATGGAAGTAACATGTTCCTGTAAGAAAGAGTGCTATATCCACAAATCATGTCAAAAACAACTAGTAGACCTCACTAACCCTATATTGTAGGAAACCTACTATAATGTACTCTCAAAATGGATAATAATATTAACAAAGATAGAGACTGGAACATACCGAGACCCCCAGTGACAAAAGTCTGAGGATACAGAGAAGAAATTTTTCGGATCATCAACATATTTGGCAAGCAGGCGTCCATACATGGCCTCAGTTTCTGCAGAAACAGCACCAACTAAAATGGGTACAACTTTCACTGAGTGCCTGCATGATTGGATCACTATCTATAAGAGTAAGACCTTAGAAAGATAGACAATTTTCCGTTAATTAAACAAAAATTACCCCTCAAACACTTTGGCAAGATATGGCAAGTGCATTTCCATGCTATGTTCAGCTTCATCAACACGCATATCCATCAATTCAAATTTGCCTGTAGCTTTTAACTCCTCAATGACTGCCAAAGTGAATAAGACAAAAGGAATAATCACAAATAAATCAGGCAATGGCTAAATTTAGAAATAAAGATGAAGTCAAAATTTCTGACTCTTTCAATTGATCTAACAGGAAACTCTACAAGCCGCCAAGCCACAAATGGAACAGATGAATAATTCTCAAAGAAAAAAACTTGAAAAACAGAATACCTTCCAAATCAATAGGAAGGTCCCCCACAGGAGTCTGGTAAATAGTGGCTGTTGATAGAGCACATTTTGGTGTATAATAATGATGAGATGGACCAAGAAGAAAGATCCTAGAACTGCAACATAAACATCTAGCACATTAGCAATAAGTCCGTAGCTGCTAACTAATATAATAATCAAATAATCAGTTTTTTTGGAGATGATCTCAGAATATTAAGGGGTCATTAGAAGTAATTAAGGTTTGTTAAACAGATGTTTTTGGAACAAACTTTTGATTTTGTTTCAAAAAATGATTTTAAGAGTTGTAAATAAGACACGTGTTTGTTATCATTATTTACAAACTCAGAATTTTGAAATGAAGAATAAATTCTTTTATTCTAAAGATCATGTCACCCATAAAATCACATTAAAAGAAACAAGAAATAAACAACTTTATAAATTGTTATCTAGGCATGTTTTCACTTAATTTTTATCATTAAAAAAAAACATTTTGAAAAGACTTCACATACAAACTCTAAAACTTGAACACCAAGTGGTATAATCAATTCGTTGGGCTAGACTAGAAGCAGTGATTAAAAGGGAGATAAACGCACATATTTGTTGGATCAATGTTACCAAATGCATATGCAGCAGCACGTCCTGAATACGAATAACCAGCATGCCTGTGGTTCGATGGCAATTTAAATACATCAAATTTATTACATTTAAAAAAAATTAAATAAATTTTGACAGCAACTTACGGAGCAATTACACCACGTACATCTGAGGATTTAGACAAGCCTGATGCCCTCAGCCATCCATCAAGCTCCTCAGCAAGTTTCTTAGCTAGAAGGAGAGAAAATCCAACAGCATCATAATTTATTATCCATTTGACTTCCACAACAAAGTATAAATACTACATAATAAAGAGAAACTCAAACACCATCAATGTCCTCCCTAAGTCAAGGAAACTATATATAATACACATGCATGAGCAAACATATATTTTTGAGCAATGACGCCTTCTTCCATTTTTTGAGTGTTGTATATTTAGGTGCATAGAGCAATGTTGCTCATTAAAATCATAAAACTTCCGTATTAAGATGCTTCGGATCAAAAATGGGAAGGAGGTTTGATCTCCTTATTTGATGAATAAAAGTTTAAACTTCCTCCAAGTATGACCCAACATATTAGAGGTATGATCAAATATTACTCAGTCAGATCGTGATTTTAAGGACATGTGTTATAGCCATAGTGTTACAAATCAAAGCTCAATGTTTAAGCATAGTTCGATGAGAATTTTATAAAAGAATACAAACTACACCCAAAACTCATGAACCTTTGGTATGAATTTGGCCGATATCAGAGTCGAAACCATCTTACTCCTAACAGAACTTATGTGAAAGAAAGTTTTGATTGTATATAATTTAGACTCAACCATGTCTAAATTTGAAATTCCCCTTTTTCTTCGTGAAATTCCCAGCACAACTGTAAGCTCAAAACGTCACGTCACAACTGAGTTGAAGTTCCCCGGCAGTATTCTACCAATAAAACCCGACTTCTTAAACGTAGCATAAGCACTGTGCCATACGAGTTTAATCCATGAACTTCTACAACAAACTGCCTTGCGCAGCTTGGAAGCCACAAAAAACTCGCTCATGTTTAAACTATACAGCAATAATTAAAATTTAAAACTTTTAACTCCCTCCTTATGCATTCATAAAGAATGCCAAAATTGAATGATTCACACTGTCTTCCAGAAATTCGGAACAGTCTAGATGAAGAGGACCAAAACAGAACCAGAAAATTCAGAGTGATAGGCGCAGAGAGAAGAAAATATGGTAAGCGAACTATCAAGACCAAAAATAAATCAAATTAAAAACTAATTCAAACCTTTTCAAACTGAAGAATTTGACAGAAACAAAAACGTGCATGCGTAAGACAGAGTAAGAGAAGGCGACTTACAATTGTCGGTGTACCAAGAACCGGCGTGGGACGCTCTTCTGATTTTCTCCATGATAAGAACTGATGAGGAGACAAAAACAAAGATCAGATTGAAACTGAATGAAAAGGTCACGGAATTAAACAGAAACACAGTAGTAAGATCAGTGACTGAAAGAAGCTTGAATGACGACGAACTGACTAGTTTTCTCTGGGTCTTCTGCTCGATTATCTTCAAACGATGCAGAAGGAATCAGAAAGCGAATCGAAGAGAATAAAATATAGGCAGTGGGGGAACGACGATTACAGCAAATTGGAGCGTCGCTTTAACTATTCTGAGTTTTCACGCAATCCCCCAATGTTCTATTCTCCCGATTCCGCCGCACCGATAATTGCGTCAATGTTCGGCTTCCTTGCGGGAGTTTGAGTTTACATGGGCCCAATTCGAGGAGGCCCATATAAACTTGGCCCATTTCCCTCCAAATTATATAATATATGTGACCTTTTATTGAAGTAATTTTAAATTTAAACTTTTAATGAATTTTTCTTCATGTTATGATAACATCCTTGTGGAAATATTCGAAAATTTTAATTTTCAATGGCCATAGGTTATTAATGTGAAGAACAAAAACCTAGGTTAAAGACTTGATTCACTTCTATTTTGAAGCTGCTATTATTAATTTAAGTAAATAATAAACTTAAATATTTGATTTATACTTTAATAGAGGGAGGGAGGAAATTAATTAAAATAAGTCAAACGTATACAATGTATTTATGGTAGAGTTTTTACTTTTTAACAACATTTTAAAAGGTTTAATTCTGAAAATATATATATATATATATATATATATATATATATATATATATATATATATATGTATATGTATATTAATATTTTTTAAAATATTTTTAATATTTAGACTTATTTTTAAACTCAAAACTTGTGAAATTAGATAGGGATAAATCAATGGTTTAATGTAGTCAATAATTATTTTATTTAAAAAATAAATAAATAATGCATAAATATATTATTTTTAGTTTGCTTTTTATAGAGATATCACTTTTTTTTTTAATTGATATAACTTTGAATTAAAAACCACAAAGGTGATTCAGCTACATGTATTGAAGGAAATTCGGCTTCGTTCAGCCATGAAGAAGGAAATACATGCAACCAATAACAAATGGGCATAATGAACAACTTCATTTGAAAGTTTGTGAGGTAAACGTTTTAAGGAATCAAGAACATACCAGCATCAGTTGTGAAAACAATAATTAAAATTCGTAGAACAATGATGGGTTAGTAGCAGTCGTTTCCAAATAGTCGAATAGAGCATAGTCTACCATCTCCAATCTTCTTATTACATACATATTAGAGGGCACGCATGTAAAACATGTCTCTTCTTTTTAACACTTCCCTTGCTGTGATGCAATCGTGAAAAACCTTCATCATGAAAACTTTAATTTTAGGGAGAATATTCATACTACACATTTTCTTCCACCACTTACTTAGAACTATATTAGTAGAAGAGTGGGCATTACAAATATAATTCATATAGAACTCGTAACCATTTTAATACAGTAGAAATAATTCTTCTTCATAATGCCACGTCCATCTTGCTAATTAGTAATGCTGATATTGGAATTTTAATTACAACCATTATATCCTCTAGGCATACAACTTTGGCTAATTTCATGATATCACACGCATGCATAGTAGTAATGAACTCATTTACAGTAGAATCCATGTGAAACAAAGGATAAATAGATAGGAGAATAGGTTGAGATATTTTTTTTTTTTTTCATTTGAATCTATTTATCCTTATTAAAAATGGAAGCTTGTACCATCACTCACCCACCGTCCTTAGTCTCATATATAAAAGCTCATGTCCTTGGATAGAGCTGCACCATAAGATTTAATATCCTTGATGCACCATGTTGAGATTGCGTACATTTTTACGAGATAGAAACATTGTAGATCCAAAGTTTTGCCACTACAATTATCGTACCTATTGTTCAACGAATTTTTCGTCAGTTTTGAAGTCTCATCTTCTAAACGTCCGAATTAAAGTTCAGACACACGTGTCTAAGCGGGAGAAAAATATTATTTACAGTTTTTAATTTTAATGCGACTCCTCCCATAGGATGGTCGCATCCGTGAGTTTGACATGAATGCTGATTAACTGATGCGAGACCATCCGTACAGCTGGCAGTTCTCCATTGGTAGAGTTAATAAATTATTCATTATTCAATTTGATTGTGTGTCCGCCAGCTAATAATTCTATAATTATTCGCCTATTTTGTGTCAACTCTAATCAATTAAAATTGCTGAAACCTTTCAAGAACCTTGACTTTTTTTTTCTCCTCGGTCATTTACAACAGAAGCTTCCTCTATTTTAATGGCTTCTCATGTCCCTCTACGGTCACATGACTCAGATCCTAAGCAATTCGCCTGCAAAACCACACATAACATAACATAAAATAAAAATATATTCGAAACCATTAAAAGAACAGGGACTGATTTAAATTGAGATAAATTAATTAAAACAAATTATACCTGACATCACAAGCAAACCGGCCTAAACCAAGTCGCCGGAAACGGTTTTTGCGGTGGCGGTTGGAAGCATCAAATCAAGAAATCTGAATTCTGAAGATCGAAGAAGAAAAATTCGATTTGATTTTGATTTAAGAAAATCCCAACATGGACATTTACAGAGGATTTCAGTTCTATCAGTATGAGGTGAGAAAAATGAAACTTGCCGCCGGCGGAGAGATTTTAGCGATCTTCGGCCTTGGACATGACGGAAAGCCGGCTGGGTCGTGGCTGGAAATTGGCTCTCCTTCTCAGCTGGTGGGAAGAAGGACGAATCAAAGCAGTCAACGCTCGTTTGACCCAATCTCCCTCCACGCCGCCGATTCTCACGAGCGAGTTCGTCATCGCGGACCTACGCATGTTCAAACGGGTCGATGGATACGACGACGTTTGGTGGTGCGGGTGCCCGCCGCCGCCGCTGTTTGAATTTTTATGTTGACTACACCGGAAGGAGCCTGGATGAGTCGTCGGCGAACACATACACGACTTTTTGGGTAGCGAAATCGGCACGTGGCCGTTGCGCTTGGAAGTGGACCGGTGGTCGATTGAAAATCGAACAGAGTGAGACAGAGGAGTGGAGGAAAGGTTGACGCGTGTAGGAGAAGCGGACCGGTGATGGTGGTGATCGTCGTGACGGTGATCGTGGAAAAATGTAGAAGATCCGGAAGAGAAGCCGAAGTTAGTAGAGGCGGCGAACGGAGAAGACGCCGGAGAAGAAGAAGAAGAGATCGGGGAGGGGAATCTGTCGCCGGGGGAAAGTGGCCGGAGAACAGGTCCGCTTGTTTCCTTCTTCATGAGAACTGATTTTGAGAATTTTGGTTTAGTTTTGAGTGTGGTTGGAGCAGGACGATCGGAGATTCGGGATTCGTTTCGGTAAACCCATTTCGTCTCGGCGGTGGGTTTTATAGGTGGGAGTGGGGGTGGGGCGAGTCGTAATTAAGTGATATTTGGAGGGTCTTTTTGAAAGTATGGTGGGCCATATGATTGCGATTCCTCATCTAACGGCTACGACGGGCTTCTCCGATTTCCTCCAACCGCCTTTAGGGGCAGCTGCGATTGGTGCCACGTATACAATATGGAAATGTAGCTGTAGTCAGTTTCCTATTTTCCTGTCGGTAATTACAGCATGTGAAAAATAAAATTACAGAACGTCTGTTGGAATTGGAAATGGAATCCTCTGTATCGACCTTTTTCTTTCTAATTATTTTTTGCAAGTGACGTCACGGTTCTAGATGACAACAAATAAGAGAAGGAATTGGCAAAATGGTGTACGTTACTTTCATTGGTTTATAGATTTATTTAACTCGATATTCAAAATTTTTTGTTATGGATTTTATTAACGTATAATTTATTATTTTATATAATCTGCATACGCACTATACAAACTTGTGATCGAAACAAAATATATTAAAAACGTGAATCAAAAATTTCCTATAGGTGCTGTTTGTTTATGGTAAAATTAGATGTGAGATAGTTTTTTTTTAGTTTTTTGGATTTTGAACCTCTTTTAAGTTGATAAATAATATCTTCATAAGAGTCTAGCTAATATATTATTTCTATATAGCTTAAAAATACATAGCAATCCATTACAGTCGAACTCAATCTATTATTTCCTTCATCCAAAAATCAATGCATTATCCTAGAAAAAAATTAATATATGGTTTCAAAATTATATTGTATTTGGCTCAAAAAAAAATTATATTGTATTTAAATATCAAAACGTGGAAAAAAAAAACTATCAATTCAATCAATTTAATTCACTTTACACCCATATTTTTACTCCATTATGAATCTTAACACATCCTATATTTGACAAAATATTGTTAATCAAATAAAAAGACTTTCGGTCAAAACGATAGCRGTAATTAACATATACCTAAAACCAAGAGGTTGTGAGTTTGAATCTCATCTCTAACATGTTGTACTAAAAAAGAAAAAGACTTTCGTCATTTAAATAAGTTATTAGTATTCTTATCCATATTAAATTAATGTTCACATTTGTAATTTAATTTTAAGAACTTCGATAACTATGAACTAATTTTAATAACTTTTGATAACTATGAACTAAAAGTACTTCATAATTATTCATCATCTATTCATCGGTGATATGTCATCTTTATTATTTATATTAAAATTTAATATAAATAGATGTTAGTGTATCTTATGTATTAATTTGAATTTCATTATCATTCTTCTTGGCAAATATAATATTTTAAAATAACAGTATGATGAAAATTAAATTAATTTAATATATAATATTGAATATTGAATAACTTATGATGAAAGACCAAATAATAATTTAGCATAAATTAATTTATACATGTGAGATATTTAATATACGAAGTAACAAAATAGATTAATTATTATTCTCATTTATCAGTAGGAAATTGGATGCAAGATCAACAATAAAGGGGATGTATGATATTTAGATGTAAAATATCTTATCATGTAACGTAATTATAATATACTGTCTAATTAAATTAACGTCACATCAAATTCTTAATATAAAGCGATCAATATGTACCAACACAATTATATATTTTTAAAAGATCTCATGACATGTTATATGATTCCATATTTAATGTAATACTATTTAAATTAATCTAAACCACATTCCATTATTGATAATTTTGATTCACTCAATAGACTCACGCAGAAAAATTTAAGCTTGGATTCATAAAAACTGAATTTATCTAATGAATATAGAAGAAGTTTAGGTATGTATCACATTTTCATTTATTATAGATAACGTTTAGTGTTAAAAATGTTGACATAGTTCACACTGGTCATAAAAGAATAATATCTGTGATGTATAAGTAAAAATTAACGTGCTAATAACTTGGAATAAACGACTTTAAGGGTTGGATAATCTAAAAAAATCCTTCAAGCGCTATTATCGTTGTTATTGAGAAGCGAAGTCATAACTAGCGGATTGAACACTAAACACTTGTTTAATTGTAATTAAACAACGAAGTATCTTGATATTTTTTTAATAAAAGAAAGGATAGGAGAAGGAGCTGAAAAGTAAGATTGTAATTTAATTAACACAACCCAATCATCCTCTTACAAGTTATATCCGTTTTATTTATCCCGTTATTCGGTGGCGTATTCGAAGGATAGGATCGAGTGGAGCAACGGATAAAAAAGGCCGTTTTAATTTTTGTTTTGTCTGGAAAAATAAAATAAATTAAAACAGCGGTTTTTGGAAATTCCAAGAAAAGGGGAGGGAAATAATTGGAAACTAGAATCGGAATGACAGCTGTTGTGGGAATCGTGATAGCCCGCGTGTGCGTGTGCGTGTACGTGGAGGAAGATGATTGGTTGGCGATGTGAAGAAAAGGTGCAATGAATTAGAAGTAGTTGGGGTGAGAAACGCGTGCACATGGACTTGCTGTGTGGTCGGCCGTACAGGAAACATCCACAAAAGGTTTAAAAAAACAGAAGTTTAATCTTTTTATAATTTACAGATTATAATTTTTTTCATTCATATATTAAATTTTCTCCAATTAAATCATATACCCAAAAAAGTCCATGAAAAGAAAAAAGGCTGACATGTAAAAATCTATATTTCATAATAAGTTACCTTCCTATGTCAAAGCGATGAGCATATAAAATAATTTTCTATAACTTTTATTTTGAAATTCTTATACTTTGGATTGACTGTTTAATTGATAAACATTTATGTATTTAGCCAATATGACAAAATATAAAAAAAAGAAAGAAAAAACAATGTTCTAAACCTAAAATCTCACCTAACTCAACCTAGTTCAACAAAACAAGTTAGTTTAATATAAAATAATTTTGCCGGTTACAAACTTACAAATTCAACCATGCTATATATATTTAGAAGAAAATTGAATAAAATAAGAGATTATTTGTTTTCCCATCACTCGGATGATCCAGTCATGGTCTATAATGGATATCTTTTTACCTTGGCCATGAGTTGATTAATTTGGATGGTTGAACTAAGTTTAACTCATAATATATAAATTTAAAATAGTTTAATCGGATAAAACACTTTATTTACGTTTCTATAAGGTGGATGGTGTGATCTATTACTAAGGTCATGGGCTAAGTTCAGCAAAGCATGGGCTTCATTAACTTTTCAATGTCAAAGGGACCACTCAGTGAGAGGCTTCGTGGAATTTTTCGTCCAATAGTGCATGGGCCAAAAAAGCCCAAGTCCATAGTCAAATAACGCATTAATAAAGAGAGCCCAAGCCCATTCATAATCCCCCTCCTCGCCACTTGTCGTATTTTCGCAAATTAGCCACAAGCCAGGAAAAAACCTAGTAGCATGCATTGATCTATAGTTTTGTGTTTTGTAAAATTAATGTGTAATTATATAACTGATTTTAAATTTTCAAAATTTTGTAGTTTGAGTTTTATATAATTCGTGGGGCTAACAAATTTATAATTTAATAAGCCCATATACTTTGCATTTTCATCCAACAATAGATAATTAATATATATTAACTATTAAATTTAAATGATACATTCCTCTCGGAAATTATTATTTTACAACTCAATAGACAAAATTTCATCCAACACATTAAATTCCTAAAAAAAAATGTTATCAAAGATTTTAGTCGACAAATAAAGAGAAAGTTAAATTATACAATACATAATATTTAATTTTAAACTAACCCGCTTTGCAAACTATTCATTCCTCACATGGGATTTTAAATAATCAAGTTAAGATCTTACTACATAATTTGTTAACAAATCGCTCTGTCTAACTTTTTTTATTGTTTAATTATTTTTAACAATGTTCGTGAATTCCTCTAATTTAAAAATGAAATTGTAACATGAAGAATATAATACCCCTACCCATTTGTATATCATTATTTTCTTACATGCCATTTTATTCTTTATAAATAATTATTCAAATATGATTTTTATTTTCATAATTTTTAGTTTTAGTATACATTTAAATACTAATTAATTTATACTGTGCCATAATGTCATTTCATTTCTCCTCTTTATTATGTAAGATTGGAACGACTATTATAATTTTGTATTAAACAAAAGTACATGGAGATCAATGGTAACATGTTAGTTACTTACTAGCAACAAAAGTTGTGTGGATTGTTGCTTATGTTGAAAATTTTAATTCGACATTAGAAAGAACTTCAGCTGATTGACAAGGAAAAATAACTTGAAATGTAGCATGAATTCCTCATCCTTTAGGTCTGATGAAGATCAATTCGGATGCCTCTATCACTAGAGACAAATATGGATATGGTTCTATCGTAAGGATTAGAACGAGATCCAAAAGTTGCAATGGTTGATTTGCATGTGAGTGTGAACCTATTGTTGGTCGAAGTACTCGCGATAAGAGAAGGATTGCGTATGACTCTGATGTTAAGGTCGATGAAAGTGAAAGTTGAATATGATTCATTGTAAGTCATCAATATGTTAACTGACAAAATTGATTGGCATGGTGGATAAGCCACGAAGGTTGAGGATGTGATTTTTTTGGCAAGATTGTTTCAAGAAATTTCTTTTAGGCATGTGCATAGAGAATTAAACTAGGCTGCTCATAGTTTGGTTTGAGAGTCCTTATTTTTTGCTGAACAATTTTTCTAGTTGATTTCTTTGTTACATTGAAGATGACTATCAAATTTATGTAGTTTTAATGAAGTGTTACTGTTTTAATGAAGTACGGTTAAAAAAACATGTTAGTTACTTAAAATTTAAAAATATGACAAAATACAGTTTTGATTATTGAAAATTTAATTTGATATATATTTAGTTTTTGAAGTTTGAAAGATTGTTCTCATTGTCACGTGATTCCGGTCACTTATTCTTTAATCAACTAGCGTTCAATTTAATTGAAGAACTATTTAGAACAATCTTTAAAACCTTAGCGATCGTAAAGTTACGTTTCCAAAAAATTGTAACATTTGTTCACATTTTCATTTGATCACAATATTTGTGTGTTATGTGGTGAGTTTAAGAAGTTGGGGTTCTGTTTACCCCAATCTTTAATAGTTGAGGTAGCTTACTTTAGTTTTATGCTTTTATTCATAAACAAAATTGTTTAATAACATTATATATTTAATTTTAAAAGACAAATTGATTTAGTTTTGCCATTTTAATTTCAAAATAATTAAACCAACTTGAAAGTGTCTCCATATTTTATATGAAATTACATTTGGAGACGGGGGAGAGGGCATTGTGGTCATTTTGTTATTTAGGGCTTTCCTTATAAGCGTCTCAAGCGTCTTCACTTTCCCTCTGCTGCGTCTAGGGTTTTTTCTTCTTATCAGAGTCTGCGGCTAAGCTTCCATTGGTTTTTCGAAGCCCTAATCATGGCGGAACAGGTACTAACTCTTCTCCTTCTCCCATCCTTTCTCTTCGACATCGCTTCTATCCATCGCATGTTTGAAACTCTGTTCTCCTTGTTTTGCAGACGGAGAAGGCTTTTCTGAAGCAGCCCAAGGTGTTTCTTAGGTTAGAAATCTGACTGTTTAGGTGTATTAAATCATCATATTTGAATGGGAAATCATGTAGTTCCGATTGGTTAAGCTTGATTTAGACGTTTTACATGATGCAGGCAAGGCTGTTTCATTGTTGATGTCTAACATTTCGTTGATTTTTGAATGTATGTTTGCAGCTCGAAGAAATCAGGGAAAGGGAAGAGACCAGGAAAAGGAGGAAATAGGTTTTGGAAGAGCATTGGTTTGGGGTTCAAAACTCCTAGAGAGGCAATTGAAGGTCTTATTCTCTTCACTTTCAGATCTGTGATTTATTTTTAATTTGTGAGTTTTTCTTTTAATCTTAATTGGTATGCTGAAGGATGCGTGCATTTTGTTCTGTCGATTTCTCTTTCTTGTCTCAGTTACTGTTATTGTTGATGGGATTATTCGAGTTTATAACTAAATCATGGGAGCCGGGAAGATGGTTTCTGTTTCCCTGAATTATTATTTACTATAATAGTTTCATGTGTCACGAATCTTGCTGTTCGCAAGTTGTGAGGCCTGTAAGAGTGGCATTAGTTATGATCAGGTTAGGCATTTGTGTATTTTAACATTCTGATGGAACTTCATATAGTGGCCTTAGGCATCTTCTTTATTCATTCCATCTAGTATTTGCCCATATCATTAACCTTCAACGTAATTTTAGCTCCAAATACTACACTCTCTGTATTGTCAATCCATAGTCAGTGCTATTTGCTCTACTGTGAAATTCCAGAATCTGCATTTATATTTGTCTAATTAGGTGTATGAATCGAATGTGGATGTGGCCTTTGCATCATTTGAACTTGCCATGGCCCATGGGGTCATGTTTGGTTTAAATTCAATCCTATTATTACTCAACGCATATTATATATGTGTAAAAATTTGTTGCTCTTCATGGGCTGAGTGCACTTTACTATTTGCCTGCAAGGCGTGTTTTGATTTGAACTTTTGTTTTCTGCATCCTCTCATTCTTAGTTTTACTGATGACTGAAGAGTATTTCTTTTGCAGGAACATATATTGATAAGAAGTGTCCATTTACTGGCACTGTTTCTATCAGGGGGCGTATACTTGCTGGTACCTGCCACAGTGCCAAGATGGTGAGAACCATCATTGTCAGACGTAATTATCTGCACTATGTGAAGAAATACCAAAGGTGAGACGCTACTTTCTCGAATTTTAGTTGGTTGATATATATCCTATCTACCAATGAGAATGCTAAGGAGGTTAATTTTTATTCAGGTACGAGAAGAGACACTCTAACATTCCAGCACACATAGCTCCTTGCTTTAGGGTGAAAGAGGGAGACCATGTCATCATTGGCCAGTGCAGGTTTATACATAGACTTCACATGCCTCTGCTGCTTTTAGTCTTGCAACTTTGATTTTAGTTACTTAACATCGCCTATCTTTTGCAGGCCGTTGTCGAAGACAGTGAGGTTTAATGTATTGAAAGTGATTCCTGCGGGATCATCTACAGCTGGTAAAAAGGCTTTCACAGGAATTTAAGTCCAGAATTTTCAGGTCCCGCATTTGTTTATGTCAAGGGATAATATGTTAGCTTGAGCTTTCTTCAGCTAGATGATCTTTTCACTTTATTTATTAACCGAATATTTCATTATTGTGATACTACTGCAATTTTGATTTCCCAAGTTTTGCTTTATTCATCAGGGCCCTCAATTTTGGTTTAATCCAACTATAATTTCTGCTTATTTGACGTAATGCTATCGCTGCCAGTAAAAGATAAAACTGATTTTGATCTTTATACTGGTACCAATAGAATTATGTCTCTTGGAACATGGTTCTTATTTCCTGGTCTCGGATGGAGTCCTGAACTCTTGTTTACTGCGACATTTTAAGGGTATATGAGTAGGGCTTGGGATACCTCTATATTATCAAATCAACTTAAAACACGAGAATCATTTTTTCCAAATGGGCTGTTTCAGTGCTTGATTATTGGTTCTTATTAACCGATAACTTCCCATCTATCAGCTCCATTCCACTGCACCATAGTAACCCTTATTTTTTATGTTCTACAATTGATTGGTCATTGATCTTGGACCGCAATATTTGCGAGTGTGGTTTCCAGTTTTAATCTGTTCATTCTTAATTATCATGTTTTTCTTTCTCTTGAAACATCCGATATGTTATTTATATAGAAAAATATCTACTCATTGTCTGTCGGGGAACAACTTTAATTCAAGAATGGGTATTAGCCAGCTTAAGCATGGATCCTAACATGGTGGTTGGTCAAGGTTTGAATCCCCACCCCTAGTTGAACTAAAGAAATGTAAGATTCAAGATTTCCACTACAGATTTTGACACAATGGCGGATAATCTTAGAGTTACAATTAAAAGTACATGAAACTTTGATGTATATTTATTTGGTTAAAATGTTTATTTCTGTTGTATTTTTTTAAAAGTGACTATTTTGATCATTGGTGGCAAAATTTTGACATAAATTTTATACATAATGAATTTTAATATATTAAGTGTAGTGTTGTGTTTAAATTGTCAGAAAATTTTTGAGATTAAAAATACAATTATTAAACTTGATACACCAAACCACTCCCTAATTAAGAAATTAATAATGTCTCTGTTTTCTGTTAAAGTGAATTAATAATGTTTCTTAAAAATTGTTTGAACTTTAATTTATAAAGAAAAATAGCGTATCTCCAATTGTTAGATGTTTCTGCAGATTTTTAATTACGTTTCTAAATCATATTTTCTTTATTTGGGATGCATTTTTAAATACAAATCTTTTATATATATATATATATATATATATATATATATAAAAGCTATTTTCATTACACTTAAGTCGACTCAATAGTCTTAAAGAAAGTGAAATGAATGTTTCATTAATATCGTCATTCTTTATCTTATCCTAGGTGGATCCACCCATCTATATATTAAAAAATATATATGATGTAAGACATATTAGAAATAGAAAAAATCAATTTACACCATCATCTCCCAAAAATGTAAACAAGAAGCTTATTAGTATGGGAGAAAGATGTATTCAAATTTCAAAGCAAAACAATAGGAAATGATATAATCGATTTAATTTAACTGGATGGCTCATAATTTCAAATTATTATTGCTCCAAAACAATAATTGCAGTCCCTTTCTCATGGCGGGTCTGTAAAATATACCCTACAAACTATACGAAAAAAAATAAAAAAGACATTCTAATATGATTATTTCAAGGGATCAAATATAAATTATTAATTATGATTATACTTTTTAAAAAAAGAAACAAAATGCAACATAAAAAAAAGATTATCATATGGGATTTGTTCAAACAAATAAATCGTAGCTGTTAATTGTTGGCTTTTCCAATTCTCAACTTCTTGGAAATTACTTGATTGTTGTTTTCAACCACATTTTTTATATTTAATTTTTTTAAAGAGCAATTTTTCCTGTGGAAATAATTATTAACAATTTTAAAATAAAAAATAACTTCAATTCTTCTAGAAAAATAGGTGATTTGTAGAAATAGACTATGAACAAAATAATTCAATTTTTTTTTTCCAGACCATAGCTTCCAAATAGTTTCTCTTTCAAATCTTATAGGTTCTGAAATAATATTGTGGATGGAAAAGGAAAATAGAGAAGTTACACGACAAGTGATTTCTACTAGGAATTGTATTAATATGAACGAAGAATATGCCAAGGCAAAACTTCTAGAATATGAAATGCTAATCGGCAATCAATGTACTAAAAAAAAGGAATTAATAAACTTAAAACTATAAATTTAGTCGTTTTCGGGTGAGCCTCCAACCATCAACAATTCAGATCAGATCAGAATAAGCACCTTATCTAGGAATGATTGACTATAAATTTAATCTCTATAGTTTAATTTAGTTATTGAATTTTTAAAAAATATCAATTAATATTTTATCTTATTTGTTCTTGATTGAATTTTAGATTATATTCCTATACTTTTACTATTTTTTTATAACGTTGTATCAATACTAGTCATGAAATATTTACCTAACATATACCAAATTCAATCAAGATTTTGTAAAAGGAGTGATGTTTAATGAAGGGGAAAAGAAATTAATTTTACTCCTAAACTTGTCAAGTTGTATCAATTTTCATCTAAATTGGACCATAGAATTAGATAGATGTTGTAATTTTTACATTCTACTCAATTTTTGCTCCTATTAATCTTGAAAAAAATAACGTTAAAATTTCCAAAACATCATAAATTTCAATGGAAGGAAGCTTTGAACAAAATTATGTTTAATCAATGCACAACCCATTAAACAACTCTACCAAAACTCACTAATTTTAACTAAAAAAAACTATAATGTCATTTTTAAAAATCTCATCGATTTTGTACCAGACATGTTTTTTAATTCATTCAACGTAGATGAGAATACTTATTTTAACGAATATTTATACAAAAACTTATTAGAAACTAAAAATTGAAACACTTTTGTAAGTTTAAGGTAAATAAAAATTCAATTGGATTGAAACTAAAAGTTTAAGGTAAAAATTGATTATTATATTTTTCCTATTGAATAAGGATGCTAACAATAGAAACCTAATTGAAAAGTAATGCAGGGAACTGAAGTTCAACGGATTGGAAGTTGCTTGTAAATTAGATGGTTGAATTAGAGCTCAAAGCTTATGCAATTATGAATATGAGTTGATTTTTTTAGTAGTTGGCCCACAAGCAAGCCGATATTAGAATATAGAGTTTGAAATTGTCGCATTTTTCTCTGTCCCAATCCATTCATTTCATTTATGTCAACTTGTTCGATTTTATTCCAAATTGACTTCCTACACTTCATATTCATTCATCAATCATCACTTTGATTTGATCAACATCTCCCTTAATTTCATCATTGTTATTGCAAGGAAGGTTCCTACTCCCAAATTTACCATTTATTTTTCTTTTCCGGACGGAAATTCTTACCAATGAAGTCTCTTTTTTCTCATGTATTATATTAGAAATATATACAAGTGTCATTTCGATCTTATGATACGCGAGGTAGGTTAAAATGTGTATATATATTTGTTTTTTTTTTAAATACAACATGTATGAGTGAGATTCGAACTTACGACCTTTCAATTGGAGATAGATACCTTAACCAATGAGCAATTCGTAATTAAAAACTTCTTTTTTGAAAGTGAGGATTCAGATTCACCGAGAGACTAAACTCTTTCATTTATTATATTTTAAATTTAAAATAAAAAATTATCTTAAAGGTTGAGAAATCGAATGGAATAAATTTGAAAGTTTCAAAGGATACTTAAAAGCTATTATATAATTTGAATTATTGGATACAGACCACAAATTGGATTTTATTTATTATTATTATGGTGAAGGATCACATTTGCACCTTTCTTTCCTATGTATTGTTGAAAGTCAACTTTATTTCCGTTATTCTGATTCGAGATCCAATTAATTTCAATCAAAAACTGTGAATTGAGACAAAAATATGGAGTAAATTTAAAATTAATTATTTTTTTTTTACACAAATAGCATAATGTTGAGTTCAAAAAAAAATCTAACACTAAAAAAAAAAAT
>NW_019104491.1:3355898-3372006 GCF_001995035.1 Momordica charantia
AAGCTTACATTTCAAGAACCCAGCCAAAAGCCTTATCTGCCTCAGGATCCTTCTTCATTGCCAAGGAAATATTCATCCAAGTGGGAGCAATTTTTTTGAGAGACTCCTACCAAAATTTTATTCAAAGGAGAAAAGAGAAAAGTAAGACAGAGACGCAAGAGAACAAGCATTTATCACTGGTGTTGCATACCCTTCCAACAATAACAGGTGAGTTCCCTATTGGATCAATGTTGGTAATCGGACCCTTGTCCTCTGGGAAGAACTTCCGAAGTTGACTCTCGTACTTCTTCGGTTCGATGTAAAAGAATGGAAATGCAGCCCCAAGCCCATCCTTAGCCAGATTAGGTATAGGCTTGACAATGATATGATCCGGCTCTGACATAAGTATATAACTGTATGCATATACAAAAATGATCAGTCTCAATTCAAAGTGGAAAGATGATCAATCCATCAGTCAATTAAAACAGGAAAGCAAGTTCCTCCTACTCTTCCTTGATGTCCGCTTGTTGAAGCCATTGCACAAACGCCCATGGCCTGTTGAGGACTATGTAGCCCTGTAACAGAACAGACCACAGATGAGCTATGGCTAATAGAAGGTAACTTCAGTCAAAGGGTAAAAACCAACACAGAAAACTTTAAATTCAACTACAGAGTGTTGCCCATTTGACATCATTTCACTAAAAACAGCCTTTTCTTTCCTAAGGCGAATTCTTTCAAACAGGTGGAGTGCATAAACAAAATCATCATAACATAGCACAGAGAGATCTTCAATAAATTTGCAGAGGCAGAGGCAGAGGCATTAGCAAAAACAAAGTCTACAAGCTCAAAGGTCAACCCTGAAACAACAGAAATCAAGAGTAGGAAAGTAGTACCCGATCCATCCCCGCCGGCAGAGGCTTAGCAACAAAGGTGGGAATCTCGTCCATGTACTTATCGGGCTTCCCAGAATGCAAGATCCTGGTGAAGCCACCCATCTGAGAATTAGGACCGTCCTTGAACTTCTTGTACCAGTAGTACATGATCCGGCACTGCCAAGTGTTGTACACCCCATCCGAGGCAGTAACGGCCGTGTGGAACAGTCGCTTGGAGGAAGAAGTTTTTGATCTATCCAGCGGCATCTTAATCACAGGGTCCACGGTAATGGAAGGGGAAGATCTTGAGGGACCAGGAAGCTCTTGCTTGAGAGGGGCATTTGCAGAGATGATGATGTTGTAGGTAATTAGAGCAACCGAGAAGGTCACCAGAACCAAGAAGAACAAATTCCCACAACCCATTTTGCCTTCGACTACAAATTTCTGCTCAAATGAATTTGCCGTTGCCCATGTCACTTCCCTTCGAAGCGGAGACACAGAAAGGGGAGGAACTAATAGTTTCAGAAAAAGTCGTCGCTTCAAGAAATGAGTTGTCCGAGAAATTGGCTGACCAGATTGGAGAGTTTGATTTAGTTTTTCTTTTGGAATTTTGTTGTAATAAAGATGAAATTTTGGACCTTTGAGCGGGCGGCGGCTGGAACATCCAGTCCAGCCAGCCCACTCCAGATTATTGGGCCATTTGCAACTCTATCAGTGGCCTCTGTCTCAGGTTCCGTTTTCGGCCACATCCAGCACCCAAAAATAAAAATAATAATTGCAATATAGTAATCATTTTGCTAATTTAAAATCTTTTTAATTTCATTTTTTTATAACGAGGATGAAACGAACTCACGACCTTTTGATCGAAAATTGATGCTTTTTTGTCCTATCATTTAGTTATATCTCACTAATTATCTCCATCACTACTTGTTACCATATTGAGTATTATATATATTTTTCTTTTTGTTTATATTATGTTTTCTATTCGACTAATTCTATAAGTTGAATGTATCCAGATCTGGGAATGAGTAACAAAATTAGAGAAAAGGAGTAGGTGGGGTGGAGGATCGAACTCACAACTTCTTTGTTGGAGATATATGTCAATTACAACTCACTTCGACCAAAAGAATCAAACTGAAACAATTGAAACTTAGTTGAGTTCCTAATTTAATCTTTGATTAAATACTAATATTTTTATTTTTTACTTTTGAGTTTGGGAATTAAATTTGTCATTGAACCCAATAGCAATACGTTTATTTGTAAGTCTAAATTTTCATTGATTTCGAGTATTGATTATACTATTAATGTGAATTTAATGGACGAATTTCCAACTTTTTATCAATAATATATGTTTTAATTGATTTGAGTTATGCAAAAGTGGCAATTAATTCAAGGTAAAGATGGATGCTTTTTATCTCTATTTGTCCAATAGAAATTAATTATTTGTAGTAAAAAAAATTATATTTATATATATGTAGAATATTGGGAATCACTACAAAGATTAAATTTATAAATTAAATAATAAGAACCCAAATTGAATCAATAGTAATTGTTTGTTAGACATTCCAAATAAATTAATTTATTTATATAAAAGAAATCAAATAGTAAGTAGATACCAGTACATAATTCAAATTTAAAAGAAAAATTTGGCCACAATTTTGGAAAATTCAAACATTGAGCAGTTAAGTTGAATTTTTTTATAAATAATTTGTACAGTTAAAGTTTAATTTCTGTATTTTCTAAATGTTTATAAGACACTCTTTATCAAGTCTTGAAAACTTTTGAACAAAAGGGGAAAAAGATTAAGTTTCACTTGCAGTCTTGTTTCTAAAATTTGGGTTAGGAGTTGCGTTGGTAATTTATATATTCTACAAAATTGTAAATG
Organism: Momordica charantia; assembly: GCF_001995035.1. Next base: position 3,358,635 of record NW_019104491.1, read on the forward strand.
TTTAGATTACTATATTGATTATGCATTTAAGATTTCTTTTTAGAATAACTATGCATTTAAGACTATTTTCTCTTTTTATTTTGTTTTGCTAAAGTGGTATATGATCATTAGTACACTCAATTAACACAATTATGTAAATAAAAAACTACCATGCGAAAAAGAATCATTATGATAATGGTATTGATGATTGGTAAAGTTTTTGTTGGGATGGGTGGAGTCAAAACGACATCGGAACGAGCTACGGAGGATTCGAGATGGAATCGGGACGCGTCGGGGTCGAAGCGGGGATGAAAAACAGGGAAGCAGAGCGGTGCAGGCCATTCGGGCCGAGGAGGCAGCGCCGCAGTGCTAGGGGACAACGCCGCGGTGCTGTCCAGATGGAGCGTGCACGGATTTTCTCCGTGCGTAGCGCCATGGCACCGGAGACAGCGCCATGACGCTGTTTCAATGCTTATAAATGCAGTTTCGGGTTTAGGGTTTCTTAGTCGAAAAAGGGTTATTGTCCACATCTAAGTGGAAAACTGGACGTAGCCCTTAGTGGTGAACCAGTATAATTTGTTGTGTCATTTACTTGTCTTTACTGTTTTCTTCCTATTTGGATATTTGTGGTTGTATTGGATATTTTGTGTGAAATGAGAAATTATTTAGGTCAATCAATTTACCAACCGTTTTTTGACCTAAATTAAAATTTTTGAAATTAAATTCAAAATGTCCGAGACAAAAAAGAAAAAAAAAACACACACAAAATAAAAGTCTCATAATCGTTTTTTAAAATTATTTTATGTTTGCTATTATAAATACAACTGAGGCTGTCATTTTTCAAGAAATCGTATAATCCCATAAAAGAAGAAAAAAGTCACACACACACACACAAGAACAGTCTATAGGTTAGGCAGCTTAGGCTGTTCTTGTGTGAGAATCAAACATCCAGCGAGGCCAACAATGACTTTTCTAATGCGAGCATATAAAAAACTCATCTCAAAAGAAAAATAGAATCAATTTTGTAATTTATTAAATGCGTAATTCGAAACTTGTGGTGAATGGTGATTCGGATTTCCTAAATTATTTCTCATTTATTATTATTATTTTCAAATAACAATTACTTTGGACGTGAAATGAGAATGGGCCTACGTTAGTTTGGTCACAGTCAAAGCCCATCAAGTCCATTCACAGATCAAGTTGGTCTAATGGACCACTCTAGCCCTCAGTTGGTCAATGTCAAACAAAGCCACTGAAAACCACACACTTTCATACAGGCACTTGGAACAACGGTAACACAGGAGATTAAAAAGGAAAAAAAAAGAGGGTATTTTTAAGTACCACTAAACTCTCCAAAATATACTAAAGATTTGCCAATTTCAATTCCAATTCCATTTCTACTTGTCGCACTTTCAAGATAAAAATTAAAAAAAAAAAAAGAAAAGGCTCTTATCATATCATATCTTCTTCCTTTTTATTTAATACAAAAGTTCTTATCATATCAGCATCGGCTATGCAAAAAAGTTAATGAAAAAGAAAAAACCAAAATTTTCTTTTCCACTTGCTGGAGCTTTTGTCGTTTGTGGACCAAGAAAACTAAAGCCAAATACCCTTAATCTTATATTCGAAGAAAAAAATGCTCATTTTCTGACTAAGCAAACAACCAACAAGAAAAGATTTCAGTGTGTCTGAGTCATAAAGTGAGATTGTGGATAATTTCGACATTTTGCCCCAAAAAATCCGACGCGGATTTGACACATAAAATCCCAATCCCCACCTCCCTCCGCTCCGCGGTTTCCTCGCTTTTTCCGGCGCCACCATCCTTATCCACTCTCTTTTTCCACTTCCTTTTTTGCCCCCAACCTATAAAATCGCCCCTCTCCCACTCGCTTCCCTCATAAGTCAAAAAAAAAAAGAAATCTGCGTTTAATTAAAAAAATGTTGGCCGATTTTCATCACTCTTCCTCCTTCGCTCACAAGCTCAAGTCCTCCATCGGCTGCTTCCGCGCCTCCGACCAGCCGTCGACCAAATCGCCGTGTTCCTGGTTCAAATCTACGGCCGCTGAATTCCCCGACTTACTTGACCGCTGCCGCTATCTCGTCGCTCGGATCGGTCGCGGCAGCCGGAGAAGGTACCACGCTTCCCCTGACTTTACCTACGATTCTTCCAGCTACGCGCTTAATTTTGAGGACGATTCCCGTTACGACGATGAATTTCCGCTCAGAAATTTCGCCGCCAGATTGCCGCGCCTTCCGGCAGCCAAATTTGCCGGATCTCAAGCCGGAGTCAGTACCGTTGCTGCGTGTAGTTGATCCCCACGGAACGGAACTTAAGATTATTTTTTGGCGGATTTTTAATGTAAATTTCTCCTTCAAGTTCTAGTGAAATTGTAAACACCTATCTTGTTTCTCTTTTTTTTTTTTTTCTTTTTCTTGATTGATGAAATAAAATATTCAAATCGTTCCAAAACGAACTTATTGCCTTCATGCTCTCGCTTCTTTTAACAACTATTTCGTAACTTTTCTGTTCAACAAACATTGGAGGTCCTTCAATTCGTCTGGATTAGTTTCAATTTTAAAAATTGAGTCCCAATTTATTCCATATGTTTTTAACTTTTCAAGTTGACCATAATTGGTATAGTCAAATATCAGAAAAAGTTAGCAGTGAATAAGTAGGTGAATCGTCATTAGGAATTATAGAAACAATTGTTAAAATGAAATTGAAATTAAACTGAAATCATCCAACCATATAAATTAAATTAGTAATTAAACCAAATCTAATTCGATCAATTGGGTCAATTTTGTACATTCAGACCTGACCTTCAAGGAAGTCAGAACAACGCATTATTATGCAGGGAGCATAAGAAATTCAAAGGTGCCACGAGTGGCACTCTAACCACCCACCTCCCGCCACTCTGTAGTTGCTACAGAGGATATTGTGGACAATTAACATCTCGCGTCGATGGCAACCTATAAATACTGAGGATGAACTAATTTATAGGTATACGTGAATCTCAACTTGAATTTGAGAGTAAGCTAGTTCCGACAAACTTAAGCGTCAGAGTGATTATACATAGTTGTTGATAATTTAATTTATTTTTAACATGATTGATGGATGAAAGTGGAATTTTATCTTAAAAAGCGGAATGAATCAGCTTCTCATACTTTATTTTGTTTTGTTCGTCCTCGAGGGAGAGAACCAATCTGTAAAGAATGAAGTAATCTACCAACAACCTTTTCAACTTGCAATTTATGTCTTTAAGTTCACCTTATGAGCAAAAGTATAGGAAAAGGTTATTGTGTGACAAAAAGTAATTAAAGTCTTTTTTAGACAACTTTTTGATCTGAAAATAAAAGTGACGTGTTCTGAGAAACATTATGCCATCCTTTTTCTTTATTCTTTCACACCGAAAGGAAAAAAAGAAAAAAAAAAAAACTTAATAATATTATCTATTCCATATTTTTACATAATTAGATGGATAGATCAAAATAAAGTGTAAACTGTTTTAACTTTATAAAAATGAAACGTATCATGTTTTTGCTAATATGATATTTTTATTGTTTCATTTTGATATATATACGCGTCACGAAATGAAATAATTCCATTTAAAATTATAAATATATATTTTTCAACTGTATTATTCAAACACATGCATCAAGATTTTTTTCAGACTAAGAGATGATGAAAAGTAAAGTCGGTGTAGACTTCGAGAGTCAATGAATTGATGATGCCAACAATGATGTCATTATTCTTTTTCCTCCTTTTAAGTGCATATGTTATAAAATTAGACAAAATATTTTGAAAGAAATCAAGTGAAATCCACCCACCTAGATTTTATCTTTTCCTTTATTTCTTCCTCCACTGCAAAATGTCGGGTGGTTTCAACTTGAACATAATTTAATTAATCTAAAAAATTAATAGTCAACTTGAATATAATTTAATTAGTTAAAGTATCAATTTTTGATAAAATTTTGTAAGCTCAAAATAATAATAATAAATAATTAAAATATGTTGGTCTTTGAATACACTATTGACTCAATGACGAAAATACTAATATGATATTCATTCTCTTGTAGCAGAAGGTTCAAATTATTATACCCTTACACTTGTTGTATTTCAAAACGAAAATATCACGGATGAAGATATCAATTGAATATAATTAGATTATTTTTTAATTCAAAATAAGAGGAGATATTTAAACGTTTCTTTAAATATAATAAGGGAATGAGAGATTTTTAACCTCCAAATTTATATATACAATATCGTACCAAATTGAACTCTGCTTATATCAACGAGGAATTTTATCATCCAATTTTCTAAAAGAGTTAGTAATGTCTTAGTTATTTTCAAATTTACAATCTAATTGAATGACTAGCATATATAGACAAAAGTTAGATGATAATTTGTATAATAATTAGAAAAACCATATTCTAAGAATCCAAAAGGAACAAGGCAAATTTTCTCGAATTAAAGGAGGAACCGACAAAGAAAAAGAGAAAAGGAGCGTGGCCATGTACCATATTGGTAGCGTGAAGTGGGGCCTTAAATGAGTGTATAGAATCCCAATTTGTCCATTCCAAGTGGTTGTATAATAATGATCACTTTCATCCTATATTTACACTATGTTCTTAATCTCAACATAGTTTAGAAATTAAAAAAAAAAAAATTGGAGTTGAATTTTCTATCTCTACATTTAGTGTACTAAAGAAAAATAGGGAGTGTATTTCTATTTTTATATGTTCATGAATTTTAAGAGGTGTTTGAATTTACATTTTGTGTTTGATAGGTTCGATTTTTTTTTGTTAATAGGTTATTCAAATTTCAATTTTGAGTATACTGAGTAAATGACCATGAAATTTGTGTCTAATTAAACATGTGAAATTTTTACTTGAATAGGATGAAGAATTAATAGACACAAATTTAAAAATTCATGGACTATTAAACAAAAATTCGAAAGTTTGTAGTCCTATTAAACACTTAATTTAGAGACTTATTAGACATAGTCTTGAATGTTTAGGGACTAAACTTGCTATTTAACCTATATATTTTTGTCTAATATATATATTAAAGCATAACTGCATAAAGAATATATGTACTTTACAACCTAACAAAGACTAAGACATCTATACTTTTCCTAAGGTTGAAGGTCCGATCTCCGCTCTAAAATTGTTAAACTAAAAAAGATGAACTAGATAGCCGCGTGGTTAATACATGATGCATTGCACTAAAAGTCAAGAAGGACTAACCTCATGGCGACACTAAGACCAAACACAAGCCCATTATAAAGGTCCGAACAGGAGCTTGAAGAGGAAAGAAAATTTTCTTTGACTGAGAATTTTGAAATTAGACACAATTTTTTGTGACGAATTAAAATGTCGTCTCATAGGGAACTTTTGGCAACGAAATTTAATTTTGGTCGCCAAAAGTACCCTATGATAACAAAATTTCAATGCGTCACCAGAAGTGTCATTGCCAAAAATAAAATTTATTGTAGTGAAATAACATAATATGAACTAGCAATAAGATCCAGCAAGATGTTACCTTGGTCTAACCCTTTACTACTTGCAAACCGATGAGTTGGTGCATTGGGATGACAGAATGTACAAATAGACTTGTACAAATAAAAACTCATTGCATCCTCACCCTAATGAGACCACCACTATAAACGATAAAGTGACTATCAATATTAGGTACACATCAGAGTGTCGTGGATTCAATACCATACTGATACTATATTTCACTCATTGTAGATTACCTCATAATGGACGTTAATCCTTCATTGATGAGAAATAACATCCCCGCTAGAAATCTTTAGCCATGCTCATATTGGTAACACTCTTGTAGAGTTCTTTTGGCAGATATATTATAACTCTCCAAACAAATAGTTAATGAAAATAAATTAATGTTGGAGAAAAAGATCAATAGTAATAAGGTTAGATATTATTCTTGTCAAAATAATAGGTAGATAGTGAGTATAACTCAATTAGTTAATGCAAGAATCTTCGAGTACAAAAACTATAATATTTAAAGTTTTAAAATTAACCACTTAARTAAAGCAAAACTTGAAGTAGAATAATTAAAATAATATTTAAAAAAAATTATATAAATACAAAGGGATGACAAAAATCTAAGCTCATGGATCAAAAATATGTTATAATTAAAAGAACACAAGTTGGTTTCTTAAAATGCAAGGATTATGATTGGGAGGTAGTTATGATTGGACGTTTAAATGGAAGATGCCGTTAAAGTCGGTGCGATTAAATTAATTAATTTAATTTAGAGCTAATTATTGCTTTCGTATGTGATAAATATTGCAGCTATTCTGTTTGGTTGGTTCGGAACTGGGGGCGTTTGGTTATAGAAATAGTGTACGCTCACTTAGCTTAGTTGTCAACTAGAATTCTAAGCTTCAACTTCGCAAATTCCTTTCTTCAACGTTTGGTCATAGAATAATGTGCACTCCACTTACCTTATTTCCAACTTGTAAGTATTCTAAACACTAAACCATCATTAACAAATCAACCCATTTCTTTTAAAATAAATAAAAGAATCGCTACCTACATTTTTATTCAGTTGTCAAACTATAACGACAATATTAGTGATACAAAATTATTATTTTTTTAGTACAATATATGAGTGGGGAATCCAAAATCATGATTTTTGGTCGAATATAGATGTCTTAACTCGCAGCATAGCTCAAATGGTTAAGACATATATCTTCATTGAGTCATGTTAGCTTTGTACAAAATTGCTATTTATTCAGATTCAATATGATTTTGACAAATAATTACATTTTGTAAGGCTATTAATGAAGGTCACATCTATGATAACAACACGAATATTTTCAAAGTCATATCCAAAAATTTAAAACTAAAAAAATATATATATTTAAAATTAACAATGAAATAAATAGGGAGGAAAAGATATTCAATTTAACTGACTAATAATCATATACGGTAAGATGAATGACGAATAAATTATAATATTCTTTAATATTTTTTTCCACGAAGTATTGTTTAATCATAATAACAGTCACATTGTGACCATATATTAAGGATTTTAATCTCCTACAATTATAACTTATAAGGTATTACTGTAAAAAGAAAAATCAAATAATAATATTTGTAGCGAACTTGAGAGTGGTCCCGTACCGTCTGAACACAATTTGGATTATTGCACGGAAGTCGTAAAACACAAGGGATTATTTTCTGATATATATTTATTAAATATTGGACACAGGAACATTATGATTTATGATATTAAATGTAACAAAATTATATGAGCGGGCAATAATAGCCTACATCTGCGGCGTACGAAACGAGACGGGACAAAGCGATTATCTTGGCCAATCAGACCGTCAATTAACGGGTCCCACTTAATCAACAGCTGTAAATCTCTGACGACATGGGGCCCACCAAGGTTTGGATTTGAAGGAAGCCCGCACTGAAATCGTTGGATTCGTGGCGGAATCTCATTGGTCCGTTTTAAAAATTCTTGATGAGCAGCGCTGTCACTTGAGTTTGGAGCCTTTCGTCTCGGATTCCATCTCCGTTTCGGAAAGACGACTATATTTGATCTGCGGCTCGCTTCTTCCATGGCCGCTGAAGCTCTCTCTCTCTCTCTCTCTCTCGATTTGGCTTTTTTTGAATGGCGTCTTATTCTTCTTCTACTTCTTCTTCCTCCATTGATGAGACCTTGCGAACCGATCGGATCGAGGAGGATGATGATCGTGAAGTCGGAGTTTCGTCATATTCCTCGTGCGGATGTTTCTTCGGATTCGGATCGAGACAGGCTCGGAGCAGCGACGGCGTCCGGTGCCGATATCTACCGCTGCAACCGCACGAGGATCAAGTGAAACAGAGTTGGATGATGAAGAAGGTGAAGAGATTCAAGGAGATTATAAAAGCCGTGGCAGGGCGGAAGTGGAGAAGCTTCATTAGTGGAATAATTAGCAAGAAACGGAGTGTGAGATTTCAGTACGATCCGAGGAGTTACGCTTTGAATTTTGACGAAGGGAGCGGAGAAGACGGAGGCGGAAGTGGACGCCATGGTTTTAGAGCACCGTCTGCAACTCCGATCGGATTGGGAATCGGAATGAACAGAAGCCAAGTATGATGTGAATCGTGATGTCAGTCTCAGATAGGGTTCGATCTGTTCTTGGCCAATGTCATATTTTATCATTTATGTACATTGCTTTTCTTTTCTTTTTTTCTTCTTATTTTTACTGTTTAAAAATAATTAAATGCACGCTTATGGTTATTCTTTGAGAAATCCACCCATTTAAGATTTTTTTTTCTTTTCTATTGAAAATTTAATAAATGAGCAAAAGGAAAAGTTAAAATTCTCAAAAATAATACACAAGTTTAAGGAAAAGTTGATACAGAGGTAATATGACGTACATATATAGAGAATAAAATCATTATTTGTTTATATTTCATATGAGTACGGTGGAGCATTCCAACTTGAACTCTGGTTGAGTTAAGTTCATGTTGATAATAAAATAATTATTTAACACGATATTATTATGAATTTTATACAAGAACAAATGTTGAGAAAGAAAATGATATTAGAGTAAAAAAAAAAAGAAGATAGATTCTTACTCTCTCTATATATTTATTAGTACAATCATGCTTAGAGTAAGAATTCAAACCCCACAATATTTTGGTCGGAATATATATCTTTAATCAATTAAATTGGTCTATACTCGATTGACTACCTTAATCAATATTTCAATCACATATAATATGAGATGGTAAATCGTCTTAATAGATTATATATATTCTTTTTCCTTTTTTAATAAGATATATATTCTTTGTGAAAGCAAATATAGTATTAAAATAATATTGAGAATGGTATTGGTATGAGTGATAACATTATAGTATTTATATACCATACTATTTTTTTCAAAAAACAAAAAAAAATAGTATTATTGGTTTGATTTACATTGGTAAGAATCTTAGCATATTCGTAAAATATTGACTTTGTCAGAGCTTAGCTCAGGAAGAACCGGTGGATGTCTTTGATCAGAAGATTATGAGTTTGAATCTCCAGCCCTGTTGTTATACTATAATATATATATATATATATATATATTTTAATACTAGTTTTTATGAAAATAAAATATTGAATAGTTATAACATGCTGCCAAAAAAAACTTGTAACTGCCTGTGCGCATCCAACAAAAATAAAATAAATAACATTACGAACAATTATTATTCCAATGGTGACAAATTAATGAATAATGTTCGGATTGGCCAATAATTGAACAAAAAAAAAATGTATGTTTTAAACGTTTAGTTCAATCATGATTCTAGATCACGTGTCGCGGAGTTGTGGGTGGTCAAGGGATTTGAGTCAAAATTTTCAGAGAATAAAAATACTGTTAAAAGGCTATATATTACCATACTGACTACAACTTCCAACTCAATCTTGAATCTTATCTAAGACGTGTCAAGAAAAATCTATAATCGCCGGTAAACAACCATACACAGCTTATTAATTACACTATACATCTATTCCTGGCCAAGAAAAATTCTTTAACATCTCAATAAAGCAAGTGGAAGACCTCACAAATTTAAACTCTAATGTTGTGTGTAGAATCCATCTTCTTCACCATTCACATTCCTTTTCAGCATATGAATAATGCCATGCCTCACTCCAGAGTACACAATTAATTTCCAGTTTCATCCTTTGTACTAACTGCTCGTGTTATGATGCTTCGAATTTGTTTGATTTATATCTTGAGCTATGGGAGATGTTCGTTGCCTGTTGTCTCACCTGCATTACTTCTTTTTTCAAATGTATGGTCAGAGCAAGTCACACAAGTTCTTCACTAGCATTTATGGCTTAGTAGCTATACTATACCTTTTGCGTTTGCTCTTCAAGGTTGTCGATGTTGAAGGATTGGTGTGCCAATTCCGCTTCCTCTGGTTGATAAACCAGTTATTTATCTGCTTCAGTTGCAGACCAGTTTCCTGAACTAGCTTTGCTTTATCATCCTCCTAAAATGAGGGAAACAAAAAATCAATATAAGAGCAGTGGGATACTTTCAGAATAGAGCGTCACAACTACTTGGTCATTTTTGACCTTCTAAGGATTGTCACAGAGATTCCATAGAAGGCAGAACTACATTGCTTCTTTTGTGGCTCGAATGTCCTTCCATGAATAAGTTTCCACCCCACCCCCAAACCCCAAGAGAGATAATAATGTATATCGTAGTGTGAGGAAGTGAAATGTTCCTATATGATTTTAAACATCCCACCTTAAATAGATAAGGGATCTACCAAGGATTTAGGTATCTAACAAGGATTTATAATAGATATGGACTACTCCTCTCATTACCAATTAATTTTGAGTTTTCTACTCTTCGCCACTAAATTTTTGACAAGTATTTAATTTCTTCCCTCTCTGTTTTTCCTTCCCCCAGCTACAAAAAAGGCCTTAATGGTAGGCAACAAGAAATTTCTACTGTGCAATCATCAAAGAAGTATTCAGATATTTTGTGGTTTCTCCTTCATTACCCATTCTTTATTTTTTGTGGTATGTATACTCAAAATGTGTTTACTATATAATTCATTGCAGTAGCTCAAAATTGAAATAAAATTTAGAAGCAGCCCAAACTTACAGTAGGATATGGCCATTTTGAATGTGATTGCCACCAAGCCTTTAGGACGGATGTGGTGTCACCAGGAAGTTTACCTGCTCTCCTTTTTCGTAAAATTTCCTCCCTTATGTCTACAATTTTCTCCTTGTAACCCTGTTAAAGGCAGAGTTACTTTCATTGTTGGTTTAAGACAGCAGATTATTAAATATTTGTGAAACAACCGTTGTTCATATAGACAAATCCATACATAACTATCGAAATAATAAAAAGGAATTAAACCAAGAATAAAAAAAAAATAGAGGTCTCACATTCTTTAGTTCATGCTTCAATTCGTGTCTCACCCTCTCCATCAAGGATCTCTCGCTCTCTGTTGGGATAAGAGGACCAAATCCCATAGCATCATTACCCTCAAAACTTCCATCAAACAAACTAGCATCACTATCTATTTGGTCTTCGTCATCATCAGACATTGTAGCACCCGTACCTTCACCTGGTGAAACACCTAGACGAGGAAAATGCAGAAATAATTATAGCTTTTATTACCAGAAATTATATATCATCCAACACAACCCTTGATTCGAAGAATTAGCATTATATAACCACCAGAGCAAAAATAGTCATCGGGTGTAGACAGAAAAAACGAATAACATGCAATCATCTACTCTGGTGGCAGTTCAAGGAATTAAGTAATTAACATCTATTTCCTATTTGAATAAGAAAAGCCTGTTACTCAAGAAATCTCAGTCGTTTTGGAACTAAAACGTGGGAAAATACGTAGGATCATAAAGGTGCTCTATAGTTCAAAATCACAGAAATTCAGATGTTAACATAAACGACAGGCTAAAAGAGGATCTTATTCTATGCTCGTCCAATTTAATATCCATTTTTGAGTCATACCCATCTGTATTTTAGGTACAAACTGAAACAGAGCTGCACCTTTTGATATCCTAAGTCTTAGCTCGTGAAATCTCAACGAGTGTCCCAATGTGGGTATGAGATTAAGGGAACTTCAGGGCTCAAAGGTCAAGAGCCTAGAGAGGTGGTTTCAAAGAAGCCCACTCAGCACGTCATGTGATATGGTTAATAAAAGTAATCAATAGCAATTCCCAATCCATGGTATACAAAAATATGTGGACTCACATGGATAGTCATTGTAAGCCAAAAACACCCAGAAAACGTCAGAGGAAAACTAAAGACTATACAGATTTTTAACTCCAAATACTTAACAACAGGATTTTATACTTCCTTTCTTCAGTTTCCCTCCAGGCCTCCAACAGGAAGAAGGCTATCCCCATACTTCCTATGCAAATTTATCAAGTCATAATCATAGGGATATGTGGCAGTAAAGAAATTTCTTACTGGTTAAGAAGTGTTTAGGTATACTTGTAAAACATGTAGAGGTGACAAAAGTACGAGCTTTATCCTTAAGGAGGAGAATGAAACTTCAATTCAGTAGGGAAACCAACTGCTAAATAGAATGACCAATAAGCATTCAACCATTGTATATAGTTCTCTCTATTCTCTTTCTTCCTTCCTTTATCTTTTTCACTCTTATTGTTTGAAAATCACCTGTCAAGCTTTGCAAAGATTGCTCAATTTCCCAGCAGGCGTATACTGCTTCCATTGCATGGACACGGACATGTTGCTGCAGTTGTTCTTTAAAAGAACAAAGCAGTAAAACATAATGCGTCTGCAGCACAGGGAATGAAAAACAATGACGATTTAATTAGCAACATCAAGCTGTCAAAACTAAACATCTGCAATGTACGAGTAGCAACAGATAAATTCATGCCGCACTTCAAGGTAATTTACTTCAATTTTGACAATATCATACAAGACATGTCTTGCAGGAAACAAATTACGTCATGTAAGAAGGTTGAGAAGGCAACATGTCCTAGTTTGAGATTTGAAATGGTATCCAGAAGAAAAACACTGAAAATATTTATCTTGAAGAGTCAACAACTACTTCAAGAAATTGGATACAAACATCATAGAACAGTATGAAAGGAAGAGGTAGACATTGACAATAAAAAGTGCTTAAGTTTACTCGAGTATGATGGCAAGACAATATTAGACATCGATTATGTCCTTGGAAATTGACAGATAATGGCATGAAGCATACAATTAAGAAATCAGCTTTTAAGTAATGGACTTCTGGAAAAAAGCATGAATCCGTAGTGTGTGGAGACTTCCTTTACGAGGAATCGCACCATTCCAGTTCAATAATGTATGGACAGTCACTCGCTTTCCCAGCCTTAGTTATTAAATTGAAAAGGGGTGCTGATTTTCCCAACCTCAGAGCTTCAAATCGCCAGCAATTATCTCTCAAACATTTTGTAATCAATAATTCAAAACCAGTAATCGATGAATTGGATTCAAAAAGCAAAATTCACACAGAGGGTAACCCTCCCCCAACTTAAGGGAGGAAAAGAGAGGAGGAGAGGGGGAGTCTCTGTTATTCAGACCGGCATTTTTGCGGAGACGAGGATGCCTCTAGACATGCTAAATTCCCCAAGAAGAATGTCTCAACTTCCAAAGTGGAAAATAAACAAATGAAGATACTTACAGAGTGCAGAGAGAGAAATAATTTTATAATCTTTCTCCAACTCGGAGAACAATACGGCCTTCCCAATCCACCTTATTAAACAATCCATCGAAAGACAAGAGAAAAAACATACCATGAACTGATCAAGCTCTTTTCCATTGCCGACTATGGGCTGAGAACCGTGGCCCAGCGACGAGTATTTCGCCGCTACATTCTGAGACTGAGCAAGCTGAGAATCTATTCT
>NW_019104491.1:3390416-3416251 GCF_001995035.1 Momordica charantia
TAGGTCGTTCTTTGGGCCGGCCCGTTATGTCACGGGCCGGTCTCCCTCAATCAATGATCTCAGACTTCAACTCATTGTCCCGTTTCGGGTCGTTTTTGTTCTCCATAACACCAACTTTATTTGTAGGTACTTGTGAATAAAATTTCATATCGTATTTAATTGAAATTTTATGTAGCTCTGCATAGTCACATATATTGACCCATATAATATTGAGAATGCATTTAAAATAAATAAATAAATATATATATATATATATATATATATATATATATATATATATAAAAGATTGAGAACTACATATTCTAATAAGTTCAATATAATGTTTAGAGCAAAAGTTTGTATGCTAGATATTTAGAAATCAAAATAAGATATTGAAAAATACAAATATAAAAGTAAAATAAAAGGCGAAGCTTCAGAATTTAGACCCATCTTTTTTCTTTTTTAATAACAAACGCTTAGACTTGAAAGGATGTATTTATATATAAAAACATAATACAAGTAATATATATTTCGAATATAGGAGAAAGTTTAAAAATAGCCTCATCATTGTCATTATAAATTTAAATCTAATAATTATGAGCATCTTTATACTATATTTGACAAAAAATAATTATAAAAAAAAAACAAATTGAACATAGTGAGGATGTGATGCATAATTTTAGTAGAATCGTACAAGTGAACTTTTGCTTAGGTTAGATATGAGGTGGTGGTAACTTAGTCGAGGTGATTATCTATGTTGAGAACTTGTAATTGTGGGTATTCTGCCCTAACACATTATGATACTTAAATTATTATTTAGATCGAGGTGGGTGTCGAGTTCTGCTATTTATAGCATACCTAAGAGACGATCGTACCATCTAGTAGTTTCATACCTAGGTTCAATGTTTCCCATCGTACATCAGGAGACACGTCAACAGGATATTCGCACGTCATATGTTGTGCTTAGAGACACGTTGGTTGGATACTCGTATCTCGTAGTCTTGTGTCTGAGGTGAGTTCCAACCTCGTGTGGATGCATGGGTTCCACCTCATGTGGTCGAGATGAATTCCACCATCTCTTGCCAAAGTTGTAAATCTTTGGGGTTAAAGGTTAGCTCTAACCTTGTTTAGGGTCGAGATGAGTTCTAATGATAAAAGAAACTACCTCAATTATGTCTAATAATTCAAGTGTGAATATTTGGAGACTCATATCTTCCAACTTCTTTGTAGTCTGAGGTGGACTCCAACCTCTTAACCTTTTGATGGTTCGAGGTGTACCCAATGTCATTGCCACGTGGCATATATTTATTCACAGATGACACAGTGTATTGATTAAATATTTTTTGGGAGAGTTTAAATCGTTCAATAAAATTTAAAGAATGACAAAGGATCATGCCAGTATGTCGGAAGAGTGTGCTGCTCCTTCTTTTATAAAATTTTCACTAAAAATATACAAGAAAATGGAATTTTATTTATTTACTTTTTATATTTTTGTGGCCGTACAACTACAACTACAAGGCGGGTTAAAGTGACAGGGTTGTTGGGCTTGGGCCCTACTGCCACCCGATCCATCAACGTCCAATTACTACATTTTCAATTTTTTTTTTAAATAACATAAATTTCAAAATTCCTTTGCTAGTGGGTCCCTTACATGTACAGTATACAGAAACGTAATTTCCCGTTCTTTTTTACTTCTCGAAAGTTCGTAACTATCAACCTAGTACAATAAATAAATCGGGGTGCACGCGATTGAATTTCTAACTTCAAGAGAAAGAATATATATCAATTACTCTCGAACTAGGTTCATATTTACGTATTAATTAGTGCAAAATTTACCGTTTTATGTTCATTCATTTCTATACAAAGTTGGATTGGATTAGAAACAGTAATGAAAAGAAAACAAATACTTCAATCATATTCCACAATAACAATTCAGCTTACAAAACAAGGAGGATCAAGGAAGACCTTATCAAAATCAAGGATAATATTAGAGAATTGTAACTCCGGCCAAAAAGAAAGAAAGTCATCATTGTTATTTGACCTAGATGACATTGGAGAGAATGAAAAAAGATCAGACAGACTTTGGGATCAAGAGTTCAAATTTATGGTGGCAACCTCTACTTAAAATAAAATTATATCATTTCGTAAAGACGTACGTGTTGTGTAATCATCTGATGAGATTTAAATTGAAGTGCGTGTATGTTGACTCAAATACTTAAAGAAATTAAATTAAAATTATAAYGATAGGTTAAAAAGTTATAAGTTTAATTAATAGACCGGAGAAAAAATGTAAAAAATTAAAATAATTATTGAAAAGTAGTATGTTTGAAATAAAGAATGAGAATAAAAATATCCTTTTCACAGTGATTTCAAGTTTGAAGTGGTTCCCACTAATTGATTACATTCTATATTTTAATAAAGGACAAAATATATTTTTGGTCCATGAAATTTGAAGTAGGTGTCTACTTGGTCACCTGAAGTTTCAAAATAAACACTTTTGATCCTGACGTTTGAGGTAGGTGTTTAATTGGTCCCTGAACTTAGTTCCTGAAGTTTTAAAATGAACACTTTAGGTCCTTGAAGTTTAGGAAATAGTTCTAAATGGTCCATGAATTTTTTTTTACTATTAATTAACTAATATTAAAATGACATGGCAAATTGCATTTAAATTGTTTATTGTAGTTGCTGACATGACAAATTATATTAATTAAATGATATATGTCCGACAAAGACGTGGTGGTCGCTAGAAAAGGATAGGAGAAAGGGAGAGGAAGAGATGGGGAGACGAGAGATAAAGTACAATCACTTACACATATATTTTTAATTAATATAATTTGCCACATCAACAACTACAATAAACAATTTAATTGCAATTTGCCACATCATTTTAATATTATTAGTTAATTAAAAGTAAAAAAATAAATAAATGACTATTTAGAACTATTTCTCAAATTTTAGGGACAAAAAGTGTTCATTTTAAAACTTGAGGAACCAAATTGACACCTACTTTAAACCTCAATGACCAAATATCTTCATTTTGAAACTTCATGAACCAAGTAGACACATCTACCTCAAAAGACCAAAAGCGTTCATTTTGAAACTTCAGGGACCAAATAGACACCTACCTCAAACCTTAAGGACCAAAAATGTATTTTACCTCTTAGTAAATTAGAATCATTCATTGTAATAATTAGTTACGTAAACAGGCCAATCTAAACATAATTCTAACTGTCCTTCTATTTTAGACTAAAATATGGTGAATTCAAAATTCAACCTTATTTGTTTCACTAATTAGGAAAAAAAAAAAACTAGCTAAATAGGAGGGCCTAAATTCACCGGTCAGCTGAATGTTTTGTCGTTGCTAGCTGACTTTTCTCTTTTTATTTTCTTAAAAAAAAAACAATAATTTACCTAACACGATGGGTTATTCGTTTCCAAGACATGAAATATTGGAGGTGAAAACATATATAATATTGTAATTAAAAAACTCCAAAATTATGCAATCAATTTGTCCCGTTTAGTTAGCCACATTCTTTTTGTCCAAAAATGGAAAAGAAAAGTTAAGCCATATTCTCCCTTTCTTTATTATAGCTAAGAAATAAACAAATGTTTTTTTCATAGTACATTTGTATTTGCATTTAGCTATTAAAATGAAAATTATTCAATAGCCAATGGAGTTGGTGACATAGAGTTGTATATTTTGTATCATAAATTTGTGCAGACAATACCTCACAAAAATTAAAAAAAGAACCATGAGAAAAAAGAAACAAGAGAATTATGGCCGTCCATGGCTAATTTTTGACATGTATTTATTTTCAAAAAAAAAAAAAGAAGAGAAGTTTATAATTTCTTTTTTTTTTATGCCTTTCTAATTTCTAATGTTTCTCTCTCCCATATGTCAAAAAATTAATGGTAAAAGGCATACGTTTCTTACTGCCCAATTACATAACCATCATTTAGCATTTTAAGCCAATCCCTTATCAATTAGTTAATTAGATATTTGTAATAATATCTCATAAAGGTTAAAAGTTTCGAACCTCTTCTGAAAAAAAAAAAAAATTCCAACCCATCTTCCTCCAACTTTGGACTAAAAAAAGTATACCTTCTTTGGTAGAAAATAAAATCCTTCTCTGATACCGTATTTAAATCAAACATACTGATATATAAATGATAGCATGCTTCAACTCTTATCGATCATAAAATTTTTATGATTATGTCATACGTATTTCAAACCTATGTCATTCTCATTGCAAATTAACTAGACTTTAATATAGGGTTTTTATTCCCACAAGTCCTAACCATATCTCAAAATTTTCTATTAGTTCATTAAATTCTCATTGCAGTTCCTCCAAAAAAAACTTTATTATTTGATAAAGACTGGTACGACAGGTGACATTTTCATATTCTCAATCCTACTAAATAGGAATGGATGCAATTCTAGAATCTAGATACATATTAAAGTTGTATTGTTTTCTTTCATTTTCTCTACCATTAATTCTCAATTGGAGTTACTTTAACATGCTATACTCTAATAGACTTTAGCATCTAACAACCTCATAATAATTAAGACAAAACGAGTGAACATAATTCAGTAATAATTAACATATATCTACAACCAAGAGGTTGTGAGTTCGATCCCGCACCTCCACATGTTGTACTAAAAAAGGAAAAAAAAATTCACAACAATTAAAAATATGTTTGAATCCTTTCTAATGTGATAAAATTGGAAAGTTTACCATAATTTGAAGTCCTAGGGTGGTTCATATCACTAATCTTAGTCCATGTAATATCAAGATGTCCATTTTAATTATTATATTTTTGAAACATTCAACTTGGTCTCTATATTTTAAAAATGACCAACATGGTCTCTATTTGCAAAATTTTAACACAAATTTTATAAATTTTGAGAACACTGTGCTACACATTTATAGCTTCAAGAAATCTAATGTGTGAAGTGAAGGTTAAAATTATGATCCAAAGAAATGAGAGAAAAGTAGAAATTAAGAGATTAAAATAGTTACTTTTTAAAGATACCAGAATGAAAAAATTAAAAAAAAAAAATGAAAGTAGAGAGACCAAAGTAACACAGGCGAAAAAAATAGTATTTTTTTTTATATATCAAGATGGGAGTTCGAACTCATGACTTCTCTATTAGAGATGCTTTAATAATTTGAGTAAAAAAAAAAAAAGAAAGAAAGAAAGAATAGTATTTAAACTTTGAATAAAAAGTACCACCACACATATACTAAGATTGGCCAAATTTTCCACATCAAACTTTGGCAAATAAKTAATAAGCCAGTTCTAGAGATACTAAATCATATTCCTACTTAGATGTTGCTCATTAATTACATTTTAATCTTCCCCTTCTCTTTTCTCGAACACCAGAAGTGGACAAGAGCTTATTTAATCACTGATTAATCGATTAAGAAGCAAAGCAACTACAAAGTCATGAAATTTATCTGACTAGCCAACGACCACGATGCCAAAATTGTGTCAAAACTTAAAACATGGATCTTTTTGGAAATTGGAAATGAATTTTCAATTCCGCTTCTTGGGTTTTAGTTATCGAATGATTCTCTCTCCCTCCTCCTTCACTGTAATTGTCCATGGAATCAAGAAGAGAGAGAGAGAGAGAGAGAGAGAGAGTTCTCACAGTCATGGAATTTTAAAAGCTTTTTCCCAATAACTGCTCACATGATTGGTATGGTGTGCAGCTGAGGAAGCCCACAATCAGCTGTATGTGTGCACATTTTTGCTCAAAAGAAAGAAGAAAAAGGGGGAAGAAAGTTTGTTTCGAGGGAAGACTTTTGGGACAAGAACAACACACAAGTCCTTTCCAATTCCGATCCCAAAATCAAAATCTCACTCTCTCTCTTCTATCTTCCGTTAGAAATCCCACAAGACGACACCCATATCTCTATTTCTCAATAACTTCATATGCTCGTAATCCCCAAAATGAAAAAAAGGAAAGAAAGTGAGATAATGAAGCTTCTTCATCTCCTTCCTGTCGCCCTTCTTCGCTCTGTTTTGGTGGGTGCCTCTTTTTCGGGACAACAACAACCCCTTCTTCTTCTTCGTCCCCTTTTGCCTCCTTCGCTCTCTCCCATTTCTCCATTTTCGGCTTCAATGGCTGCTTCTTCCCCAGGTGGGTACAGTTCAGATCTCTGTTCTCTCACTGAAATGAACTTCTAATGGGTTCAATTGGAGAAATCGTTGTGATGTGATGAACTCTTAACTGTTCTTCTCTTGTTCTCAGGAGTTTCTAGGGTAATGGAGGACTTGAGAAATGAAGCTCACAGGAAAATTGTAATTGCCCTCATTGCGTGTTCTTCGTTTGGTGTAGTTGCAGTGGCTTTACTCTGTTTCTGGATTTATCAAAGAAGAAACTCACGAAACGTTCGGAGTTCAGGTAAAACTCGCTTCTCAACAAAACCCATTTTCAGTTCAATTGGGTCATTCATCCGCCATTTTAGTGGGGTTGAATCGATTAATTCCCTCAAATAACATCTTATTTCTTCCCGGAATTTGGATTTTGAAGAAGATGCCGAGAAGGGTCTCGTTGGGTTAGCTCCAATTTTGCGAAAGTTCAGCTCCAACAAAATGGTGGGTTACAATAAAGCGTCTGTCCCAACAATTGACTACGAACATCTGGAAAAGGCCACCAACATTTTCGAGGAAAGTAAAATTCTGGGCGAGGGTGGATTTGGACGGGTTTACAAGGCTAAATTGGATGATAACCTATTCGTTGCTGTAAAGAAACTGGAATGCACCGATAAGGATTCCGAGAGAGAATTCGAGGTACTGTATTTTCCCCATCATCTTCTTCTTTGCTCATATCTTGAGAAACCCACAAGAAAACTGAACTCCATTCCTTGAAATTTACAGAATGAAGTTGATCTGTTGAGCAAAATCCAACACTTAAACATCATCCGGCTACTGGGTTACAGCATTCACGGCGAATCAAGGCTTCTTGTTTACGAATTGATGGAAAATGGATCGCTGGAGACACTGTTACATGGTGAAACCCCCAAATCAGAGGCTCTTCTCTTCTTACACCATTTTTGTAGTTTATTTATTAATTTGGGCACGATTATAATTTATATTACATGGTCTGTGTTGCTCAGAGTTCTCTGAAATGTTTTATAGGGCCTTCACATGGCGCAGCATTAACATGGCACATGCGCATGAAGATTGCTCTGGATACAGCAAGGTGAAGGAGGGGTTTAAGTTTTACAAGATCTGTTCAACTGGGTTTGTACTTTTGTGTGTTTTCTGATATTTGAAAATTGTTTGACCAGAGGATTAGAATATCTACACGAGCACTGCAAGCCAGCAGTCATACATAGAGATCTGAAATCCTCCAATATTCTTTTGGATGCAAACTTCAATTCCAAGGTAAAATAATGCATCATTTAGAGTTTGAAAAGAGTCCAATCTACAGCTTTTTGTTTGAAAAGAAACAGGCTAGGCCCTCAATTATTTGAAGGAGGAATCAGTGAAAGAGAGAGCTAAAATTCTTCTATTTTTCCTTTTCTTTTTTTGGTGGATTCAGCTTTCTGATTTTGGCCTGTCTGTGATTGTTGGAGCACAAAACAAGAACGAGATAAAGATTTCTGGGACGATGGGTTATGTAGCTCCCGAATATCTTTTGGATGGTATGTCAAATTCAACCAGAAATTGATTAATATTTATTAACAGAAATTTTAGTCTTTTATCTTTAATACCATCAGAAAAATTCAATAAAATGTTTTAATGTTCTAAGAATGTAACTATACTTTACTGTTTGTCTTTTAAACTGTTAAAAGGGTCTTATCATGTTTCAATTTGCTTAACCTTTTATCTCTAAAACCCAATACTTTTTGCACAGCTGAAAAAGATATAAGTAGCCCTTTTTTAATTTTTCCTTTTTCCAGAAGATAAAGGTAATATAATTAGAGTGGTGGGCCATGCTATCTGTCTTGGAATCTAGTCTCACTTGTAAAAGGTTTAGTAGCATGCAACCAAAACAAGAGACAAGAAAAAGAGAGCAAGTAATATAAGAATTTGGTTTAGTCTCCCCTCCCCTAGTTGGTATATTTTGGATTAAGATTTCTAAAATACATGTGTTTGGTTTTTAACTATATATTAGTTACAGTAAAAAAAAAAAAAAGAGCTCTCTTTTACTTGTCTAGGTAAATTGACTGATAAGAGTGACGTCTATGCTTTCGGAGTTGTGCTTTTGGAGCTTCTTTTAGGAAGAAGGCCCGTCGAAAAACTGGCACCATCTCAATGTCAATCTATTGTCACATGGGTAGAGCTCTTGCTAAACCAAGCCTCTTATGACGTTCAACATGCTTCTTTACATAACATGAAATTTGGCAAATTTTTTTGCAGGCAATGCCTCAGCTCACCGATAGATCGAAGTTGCCCAATATTGTCGATCCAGTGATTAAAAACACAATGGATACGAAGCACTTATTTCAGGTTCGTCAATCAAACTCTCAATACTGGTTACTACTTTGACTAACCATGGAGAATTAAAAGTTGCAACTTTCTGTGGGTTGCATAGGTTGCTGCCGTTGCTGTGCTGTGTGTGCAGCCCGAACCAAGCTATCGCCCGCTAATAACCGATGTTTTGCACTCTCTTATTCCTCTTGTTCCCGTCGAGCTTGGAGGGACGCTCAGATCACCGACACAACAACCTCCTGTGGCTCCAGCTTAAGTATCGTTTGATAGGAAGAAGTGAAATAAAGAGAAGCGATTATGATATACAGCAGTGATTTCAGGGCTCTTCAATGCTCAAACGGAGGATTTTTTCAATCATATTTGTTATAATTTCTGCAAATATGATTGCTGCAGACTGCAGTGGATGATGTGAAAAGCAATTGCTTTGGGTGCTCGGTTGAAATCCGTGAGAGGACTGATGGAAACTTGGAATGTTATATACTACATTTATTTATCCTCCACAGATACAATAAAAAGTGTACAATTTTGAGGCAAGGCTCACCTTGAAACCCTACTTTCTCCTAAAATCCTGTTTGCCTTGCCATAATGGTTTGGACCCCGAGGAGGTTATGTTACTGTTTCTCATCAAAATCTGTAATAGTGTAAAATTTTTCTACAAGATATTGATAAGATGTAAAATTTCAAACTAACCTAAAATGTGTATTATGGTCAGAAGTAAAAGAACTGGCACCATCGATGAAAAGTTCAAACATGAAAATACCATCAATAAGTACTAAGAAATATTACAGATTGCTTCAACTTGGTTTCGATCAAAGAATTCTGACTATCACTCAGCCACTTTATTACAAAATTTAGATCAATGTTTAAGTTGAACTTAGACTCGATTAAGAAGTCCCATTCGATCTCGGATGAACATAGAACTTGAAAACAAAACTTTGAAGAATATATTTATTTTATATACCTATCTGATATCCATTTTACCTTACATTGTGGAATGAATCGATGATGGCATCTGCGAGATATTCACATTTAGCTAAAGATAATCCAGCCAGAGATATCCGTCCATCCTTTGTCATGTACACATGCCACTTGTCTGTCATATTATCGCTCTGCTTCAACATAAAGAATGCAAAGCAATATATTATGAAAATGCATTTTGCTAATAACGAAAAAGAATTCAGAACAGGTTTCACTGTTACAATCAGTTTTGGTAGGATATGTTAAGGCTAGTATTGTTTCCCATATTAAGAATTTATTGGACCGAGATGTGGAAACTACTGTATATTGTTTTGGTGAACAATAGATAAAAGTGAATCTACATAACAATTACCTGAACTTTGCTCAAGCCTGTGAATGAGAACATGCCAATCTGCTCGAGTATAAAGGACCAATCTTTCCCACTTTTATCTTTTGCACAGAGGCTATCATAGAGCTTCTGCCTAACATTCTTTATCCTTCCAGCCATCATTTCCATTTCTGCTCTCCAGTCGTTAAATAGGGCTGGATCTCCAACAATATTAGCAACAATTCTAGCCCCATGAACTGGAGGATTTGAGTACATTGGTCGAGCAAGTCTCTTTAGCTGGCTCTTTACTCTAAAAACATAAAGGTTCCCATTAGGAATTTATAGCAATAAAACAAAAAGGACCACTTCCACAAGCTACAGACTTCAAGGCGAAAAAGAACAATCAACTCAGTACATTAGTCATCATGAGAATTAGGAATGATTAATCAGAATGAACCAATAAAAAATAATTTGATTAACTAAAAAAACTGAAAATTGAAGCGCCTATTTCAATTTCTTTTTTGTGCAGTAATACAATATTATATATTAAGCCAGGTTCTTACCAGCAAACCTCTACTTAAGTTCTTATGCATTTGCAGACAACAATTTGGACACAGGAATGACAACAAATGTAAAAAGTCATGGAATGAACAGTGCATAAAATTTGGTTCACTGTACCTTGCTGCTGCATCTGCTGATGAGCAGACAACGTTGATTGCCCCAATCCTTTCAGCATAAAGACCAAGATTTTTACTATATGATTGAGCAACCAGAAGCTCCAAACCACGAGCAGCAAACAGCCTAACGGATGCTGCATCTGCATCAAGGCTTCCACTAGCAAATCCCTAGCAAACGAAAGGAAAATTTTTATCCAGAGAGGGTTCTTTTGAACAATTATTTTTGCAGTATTCCAATTATATGGAAATCTAAACTTTTCAGGCCATTATCACCACTCAAATTTTAGGAGGCATGCCGACAAAAAATGAGCAAATTCATAGACATAACTGTGTATAGATGCACCTAACTCCAAGTTACAACAAAATATTATGGTTTCTGTTTTCTTTAGCAACAGTCAGTAGTAGTACCTGATATGCAACATCAAAAAATGGAATGTGGTTCTTTTCCTGAATGACATCGGCAATTTTTTCCCACTGCTCAGGTGTTGGATCAATGCCAGTTGGGTTGTGAGCACAACCATGAAGCAACACAAAAGATCCGTCAGGTGCTGCCTGGAAGATGAGGGTGGAAAGACAATGTATAGAGCAATAAAATCATCAATACAATGAGCTGGAATATTTTGGAAAAAAATTGGAAACTAGCACCTGAAGAAAAATATCACAAGGAGAAAATTATATAGTCAGGCAGTAACCTTAATATCAGATATCATCCCCTCAAAATCCAAACCAACTGTTTTAGGGTCATAATAACGGTACTCAGACCACGGAACTCTTGCATCATTGAAAATATTTTTATGATTCCCTGCAATGAAAATTTTCCAACCACGAGAAAATTAGATTTCCAAGAACCAAGGAAAAAAAAGTAGTAAAGTAAACGTGTCGATACAAACCCCAAGTTGGAGAAGATATAAGGACTTTTGCACCAGGAAAGTATCGTTCTATAAGAGCTGCAGCTAGTCTAAGAGAACCAGTTCCCGACAGACCTTGAACAGTTGCAACCTAGGAGAATATGAAATGAATAAAAGAAAACGGGATCACATTTCACAGCATCGATGACTCTCTTTTTTCTAGTACAACAAATGTGGGGATGGGAGATTCAACTTCTAAACTCTAGGGGAGGAGCAATATGCCTTAATTGCATTTATTCTTTCATTAAGTGAAATTCTATTAATATAGAAAGAAATGAATTCTCAAGCCGTTTTACATACACGTTGCTGCTTGATGACTGGGTTGTCAGCTCCAAATAATAATTCTGCAGTTGCCTTGTTAAATGCTGCCAGACCCTCAATTGGGAGATACTACATATTGAAAATACAAAATCCTTGAGTTGCATAAGAACTTCAAATAATACATTCATTTTCAGCACCATGAATGTACCTCTTTGTTATCTCCCCTCTCCAACATAAGATTCTCAGCCTGTTTAATCAAAGAAGGAAAGTTCAATAGAATAGAACTAAAAATAGAAAGACTTAATTAATAAAATCCAATTAAGAATCGGATAAGGATATTGACCTTCTTCACAACATCAAGCACATAAGGATGTAGTTCTTCTGTACGATACGCACCAACTCCCAAGTTAAGCTTCTTTTCATGCGTATCCGCTTTGAAGGCCTCAGAAACTCCAAGAATTGGATCAGGAGGGGCCATCGTTATCCCCTCAAACCGAGAGACATTAACAGAAGCAACCATAGATATCCTGCTCAAGGACTGAAAATCAAAAAATGGTACTGTATCAATCCGCCTTTCACTTCCTTGCACTCTACTCCACCATACACTTCACTAACTCTAACTACCAAAATAAGCAAGAAAATTTAAAGATAAGTACAACTAACACCTCATTATATGTCCATGAATCATGATAGCGGTTGCACAGATTTCCTTCAGAGATAAGACAGCATACAAAGAGGACACATGTAAACACTCAATCTAATAGATGAATACACACACAAAACAGAGATTTTTTTTTTCTTTTTAAATACTACCGTAGGCACAAGAAATTAAAACAACGATGAGCAACTGACTGAAGAGAAGTGAAGTAATCGATTTTGATATAGAAAGAAATAGAAGTGAGTAAGCATACCCTGGTCTGCGCAAATGAATGGTTTTTGTCGCGATCAAAACTTAGACAGTTAGCTCCAAGGCTCAACTTCCCCTGTGTACAGGAACAGAATGCACAATTGTTCGCCATTAGTTATAATCCACAACATGCCTTCTAGTGACCAATATGGTAAAAACGACAGCGATTGCGAGCGTAAGGTAGAGAAAACCTTGTTGATATCAAATGTGGAAAGTGAAGCGGAAGCAAGAGAGAGCACAGACGACGCCATCTAAATTCACGTCAGAAGAAAAAAGCTCAGGAATGGAGCAAGCAAGAACAATTAATATAACAGAAAGGCAAATCGATGAAGTTATAACTTGATACAGACCTGAATGGAAACCGGATCAGCAGTAATGAAGTTTCAACGACGGCGAGATGAGGCGGTTGGTGGCGGAGGAGAAAAGGCGATGAGTCCGAGGAGGAGCAATCGTTTATGGAGGAGGAGGGGGGATTTTGCTGCGAACCACGGGGGACGCTGGATCTGTTCTCTGTGTGCTTGGGGCTGAAATGGTAATTGTGGTTGCTTGAGAAGGATATAATGGACAATTGGATTCGTGTCTGGAGATGAAGCCACGTGTCTGTTGATTTTGATCGACTGTTATTTAACCTCCAAGCATTATCCTCCTGGTTTGATGCCTGGCCCACCTTTCATTTTCAAAATTTTAAAAATTTTAATTTAAATGGTTTAGTCTCATTCTTCATGTCATGTTTTATATTTGGTTAGTTGACTATAGCAAGTTTAAGATTGAGTAAAGAAAAGAAACAAAAAAGAAATGGGTGGATCTTTTCTAGTGTATAAAAAATAGTTAATGAATTATTTGTGGGTCTAACTAAATTATATGGAACAAATTTAATTTTTTTAAAACTATTTGACCAAATTCAAGCCACGCAATTTAGTAAAAAGAATCAAGCATTTTATTGAAAAAAGAAGAAGAAGATGATGAAAAAATGAGGTTTATTCGGCTGAAAAGATGATGTAAGCAGTAAACTAATTATGTTAATGGCAATGAATAGAGGGTAGGTCCCACCGGGAGTCGAACCCAGCCTAAAATATTTATAATTATTTGCAAGCAGTAAACTAATTATGTTAATTGCAATCAATTGAAGGTAGGTCCCATCGGGAGTCGAACCCAGGTCGCTGGATTCAAAGTCCAGGCTGCTAACCACGACACCATGAAACCATGATTTGTCTACTGTTTAATATCATATTCAAACAAAGCAATTAATTGTTATTTGAACCGTTTTATAAAAAGGAGGATTGAAATCACTCTGGGTCAGAAAAATATACTTTAATCAATTGAACTATACTCAAATTAACATTCACAATTACAATATATATCATATTGTACAACTTACTATAACATCAAATTCTGATACTTGTTTGAATTGTTAATTTAATTTGTAATTCTATACATATCATTGATCAAAATAATAATAATTGGATGAACAAAATATTGAATATGGTCTAAGAATCGTTATATTCCATATTTACATATAATTAAACTAATAATCATTTGTAGTTACAATTTTTTAAATAAATGTGTTATAAGAAGATGCAAGGAATATCACGTAGTAGCTCTAGCTAGGTTCTATTTAAAATTTCAAAAGCACAATTATTGGTAAGGAAAGTAATTTATAACAAAAATGTCTATCTAAATATAACAAAGTAGATAAGACATTAACTACTTCCTTAAGATCCAATGTTGCAATATAGAAATAAAAAGGGTATGGCCGAACTCAATAGGGTCATTTATTTCAAAAAATTCAAAACTACCATGGTCAATAGGATTTGCTGAAACAAAGTGCAAAAAGATTTTTTTTCTTTTTTTTTGTGGAATTCAACCTAAATTCATCAAGTTTTTAAAGTTAAAACTTTTAATCTCAGTTTGTTATTAATCCATTAATTTCCTGAAGTTAACAGTAAAATTGATTACACATAATTCAATCTCTTTCTTTCTTCGAGTTTATGGTATGGTGAACTAACAAATATGGCAAGATCACAAGTTGGGATGGATTTTAACTTATTATAAACATGCACAAGAAGCCATGAAAACATATATCTGACAAGATCAAATACTGGACACGAAACAACTCCAATTAATATTAAGATAAAGTCCATCAAATCCTTCATCAAATCACAGATTGAGAAGAATTTTATGTCCCTTGCCTAACTTAAGAAGTAAGAACAATACTTCGTAGTCCCTTCCATCCGACGAAAAAAGACGGCTAAAAGAACAGGAACTATCAGTTAACACAAATTAACCAATAGATTGGTGAATAGTTGATTCATTTTTGCAGTAATTTTGGCAGTTGAAAACACAATTTTGAACAAAAAACTAATGCGATCTTCTAAACCATATTCTTCTATTGGTGTGTGATTTCATTGCTTTCCAATTTTGCTAAACGCTGCAACCAAAATCACAGCTGTGAAATACAAGACACATTCATGAGCTAATCACCACATATGCATGTAATATCACATTTTCCACTTGGTCCAATATACAAAAACAAAAAGCCAACCTGAACGGTATAAATTGGAAAGATGAAACAATAACGGTTAATAATCTTTCCCTATATAAATTGGATGTGCAAATTTCCACCTAGAACACACAAGTTCATCACCACAGATACAGAAAGATGAAATATTTACGTAAAACAAAAATCATTCTATATCAGAATAGAATACAAAGGAATTTTCTTAAAGTTGTTTCTGAAACAGTTTGAACCTTTTTTTTCAAAAAAATTGTTGAAAACTGAAACCAAATTTATCGTGCATACTGAAATCACTATTCATAACTTTGTAATTTCGGGAGGGCAAATAACTTGCTATTTGTTCTCTTGATTCTCAAACTTTAAACCCCATAAATGACATAATTTACCATCCACAAGTCTTTTTACTTGCTAGCTCAACTATCATAGTTCAGTTTCACAGTAAAAACTTGATAATCTTTACTAGTGAAATCAAACATGAAGTATAATCGAAGTTGAAGACCTTTTAACAAAACTTAAAAAAGTATAGAGATTAGAACAGAAAATGAATGGAAGTTCATACTGGAATTCAAAAGTTCAATAACCAAAATAGAAAGAAATCAAAGATGGGAGATTAATACCGTATCTAGAGCAAGGTATTATTGAGATCTTTGAATCTATTAAATAAAATATAAATGGACCTGTAGACATAAATCAAGTGACAAAGTTCTACCAGCCAAATTTTGTTTGCAAAAAATGCAAACTAAAGCAACCAGGCAGGGAATATAATGATAAAAAAAATGCTAAATCGGTAGAAATAAAGGTAGCAAGCTCCTCTCATTTCATACTCTAGGAGTAAGGAGAAATCAAGACCATAATAAAACTTCGTATTTCCATTAAAACAAAAAGCATCAAACTGAACTACGATAATGTCAACAAAATAAAGCCGAGATTAATCTAAAATTGAAATTACTCAATATCCTTTGTCTTCTCCAACTAACGCTTAAAAA
Source organism: Momordica charantia (assembly GCF_001995035.1). Next base: position 3,406,380 of record NW_019104491.1, read on the forward strand.
GGTTCAAAACAATTGCGAAGGGTGAAGAGCAAATCATAAGCAAAACACCTCAAAATCCGAGCTTAGTGCGGCGCCAGTGCCTTCGCTTCGCATTATACCTGAAGAACACATCAAAATGCAGCTTTAGAATCAAAACTTAGAAGTACGGAGATGATAATACGAAGGAAAATAGAAAGGAAGAGTAAAGACCTGATGGTATTGTCGGTCCTCAGGCGAATCCAGTGAGGAATAGGCCTGTTCTGTCGCATCTTTTTCGCCAACTTCTTCTTAATCATGAAGGTCTTGTGAGACGGCTGCGCACATTGAAGAAAACTCACATCACAACACAACCTCCCAAAACAAGAATCAGTCGATTCCGTAATAACAAAAACAAGTCCCCAGAAAATATACAAAATCGAAATCACATCAAGGAAGAAATCAGTTACCATCTTGAAGATTGAAGAATCGGCTGCGACGGCTTCGAACGGCGAGCAACAAGCAGAAACCCTAGTTTCAGAAAACGGGAAAAGGAGGAGAAGAGGATTTTATATGGACCGCTAGAAGAATGACGCCTGGGAAACCCAGTCCATTCGATGATCCAAAATGTAATGGGCTGGCCCATAAAACAAAATTCATTGGCGGTTCGGTTTGTGAATTAGGTGAATCGAACCGAACTTGGTGAAAACCGAATTGGTTCGCTCCGGTATTTTCGAGATATAAGCCTCGTTGAAATGGGCCTACCTGGAAGTACAGCGTGGGCCGAAGACCAAGGCTTCTTCTCATGGTGGTCCTAACATTGCTTTATATATTTGGGATTAGTAGGATTATTTAGAGATCCTATGTATCAAATTTACATTTTGTCATGAAACAAATTTATTTAAGATAGTATCCATCACCTAAATTACAAAACTATCCTTTTGTATATACACATTAATATTAATTGATTTTTAAATTCCATAATTCATTAATTGGACGGTTATATTTTGAATCTTATGATATTTGCTTAATCATACTTTCCAAAAGAAACTAAAATACCAAAACATCCAAAAATATCCTCAAATCCCTCAAATTCAAAAACCTCCAAAAATATCCCCAAATTCGAAAAATAGTGATGGTTCGTGTCTTCTTCTCCGTTCGTCGGGATTATTCTTCCGACTGCTTGCGCCTTCTCCTTCTCCGACGATTCACCTCGATTTCGTCTGCTTTGATTCGTTTGCTTCGTCTGTCTCAGAGGCTTTGTATCCGTCATAGAGTTGTCTGTTCTCGTCGCCGAGCAGACCGTTTCCGTTCTACCATCGTTCCATTTTTGTCCGCTCCTTTGTCTCCAGTCCCCACCTTCGTTTTTCTCCGTCGCTGGAGCAGTTCGTCTTCGTTTATCCCGATCGAAAAGTTTGCATTCCAATATATCCTAATATATCCTAATGTTGAAAACCTTGTTTTTTTTTTTTATATATTCCAATATATCCTAATATTCATTTCATACCAAGTAGTATCCAATAGTTGTACATATAGGGTTATATGGGAATATATCTTATAGTGAGTTTGATCTTAGCATACAAAGCATCATAACAATTTTGTGCATTTCCCTTTTTGTGTGTAGGGATATATGCGATATATCTTATAATGGTTGCCTTGCACTCTTTACCTTTTTGTGTATAGGGATATATGGGGGAAAAAGTGCTCGAACGGGTAGGAACCTGTTGAATCAAATTTGAAATGCGTCCGGCGGTGGCTTCCAACAACCGGTGGGAATTTACACACGAAGAGAGATGAAATTAGATATTTTTTCCATTAATAATAATGGTAAATGATGGGAATAAATCTTTTTTGAAGAGGTGGATGAAGCTTTAAATTATGGGGCCCACAATAATTAAAGGAATATGATTACAATTTAGGGATTCAAATCTTTTAGATTTAAAAAAAAACTATAATAAGAAGTAAATGTAATAAATAAGGGTAAAATCGATATTATAAAAAAAAATCTTACATGCAGAAATAAAGTGTAAAATTTGAAAACTTTGGACATTTGTAAAATTAAGTTTAAAATATAGCCCTCCTAAGACATTATCTCTATATATTTTTATTTTCTTAATGTTTAAATTTATTTCTAAAAACCTTATGTCTATTTGTTGTTAAAATTTTAAAAAGTTTGAATTAAATTTTAAGATTTAAATAGTGATTTAATATAATCATTATAACTATAGAGATTTAACTCAATAATAATATGATATATCTATTAAACAAATATTGACTAATTTAACCTAATGTGTTACGACATATTTATATATATTTCTAGCAGCACGTAGGTTTAAATCTTCCTCATATTTACAAGGTAAAAAAATATATAATATAAATGTGACGCTGACATATAAGCTCCACTATAATTTCAAATTTTACTTGTTAAAATAAAGAGGTAACAACCATTTGAATTCAACCTCCATATATTTTTATTTGTTTAAAATCCCCCGAGACACAGTGGCTTCACATGGAGCAGAAGCAATTTCCGTAATTCTCTGATAATTCATGGTTTAATAATTAAAGATTTTCTTTAAAAAAAAACTAAGCTATGGTTTCATAAAGAAATGTGACAAAAAAAAAAAAGAAAAAAAGAGGATTTATAGGTTAAGCGATTGGTCCAAATTATTTAAAAATTTACTCCAATTTCTCCCTCTCCCATGTTAAAACTGTTGACTCTCGGGCCGTCGAAGCACGTGCTTGAGCTTGACTATTTCGTCCCAGGTTAGTTAATTAACATTCCAATAATCCTACTTTTTATTAATTTCTTTTTAAACTTAATTTGTGGGACATATGGATAAGTTTTTTTTTAGATAAAAGTAATGCCTTAATGGTTAATATTTAAATCATGTACATCTCAATTTGGTTGCAATTAATTAAATATTTGACGATTCCATCAATTTATTTTAAATTAACTATAATTGGCTTTTCTTTGATTGATTATGACGTGATTTAACAATTAATGACGAGAAACGACTTCCGTAGGAGAAGGGTTATAGATTATAGTCTATGTAGAATTTTAATTTTAAAAGGAAAAAACGACAAAACATTGAGCTAAATAATTGGTTAGGAATACAACTTATTAAATGAGTACAAAATTTAATTCTAAGTCGTCTCCCGCTAATATAGGGTATAAATATTATTGGAATAATATTCTGAGTTGAATGATTAAATTTAGCATGAAACATAGGCTTTTCTTTATATAATATTGATTCAATATAATCTAATCAAACACAAACATAATTTACCTCCACTAATTAAAACGCCTATCTTCAATAAATCAAAAATTCGAATCTCCACCTCTAGATGTTGTATTATAAAACAAACATAAATACAATACTTTATTGAACAAATTCATTTACATCCATTTAAGTAAATATAGTTGAACAACATACCCATTACAAATACAATATTATTGTCTACTTTAAGTTTAGACCTATTTATTTATTATTATATGTCATATTATAAATAAAATGACCGTTACACCTCTCTTTTTTTTTTTATAGAAATAGATGATTATTCATATGCTCTCACGCTTCAAAGTCATGGAGACATTAAAGAATATTGATCTTAGAGGAGTTTACTTGACCCACCTCTTCGGTCTCCTACAAATTAACAACTCAAATGAGCAAGTGCAAACGTATGCTTCTATTAAGGCTCAATACTTTTTATGGTCCTTAGATCAATAGAACAAACACAACAATTTATCTTATAGCGTGTAGCAAAGAACTTCGTTTTCGTACGTATTCGTAACCCGATATGGTTTCCAATTAATCTAATTCTAACATATGATACGATAAATTTGAGTATGGGTTTAGGTTTGCGGGCATTAAAGTGAAGAGAGAGAGGAGGCGGATGCACATGTGGTTAGTAGGAATTAGTCCAAATCTTCACCTGAGGGATGATGTTGATTGATGGCCATGGAAGTGGCTGCCTGCCAAAACTAAATTCCTTCTCTTCCCCTTCTCCTCTTCTAGTTTTATTTAACTCTTCAGAAACCGCGTCCATGAATCAGCAAAATTTTCAGCGAGATTGGTGTTGAAGTTGGCATTGCAAACAAGCAATTTGAATGAACCATTAAATCAGCCCACTTCCAGAAGCTTACAAAGGCCTGTGAATCATGGACAAAATCCCACAATAAATATCTTGACTTTTTGTTTCTTCTGCCTTGGACTCTTCATGTGATGTCTTGGGGCGGGAAAGGGAGAAACATTTCGACGACGACTGATGTGATTGGAAATCTTCGATTCAAAATGTCTGTTAGTTCTTTAACTTTTGAGACGCTTCAATTGCTTCTTGAATATCTAAAATTATGTTTTAATCTTTTATGAATCATGATTATAAATAAATAAGTTGCAAACTTGATTAAGAAAAAAGAAAAAAATCATTCTTATTATAAATTTTTAATTAAATAGATGCCCACTGACCTTTGCTTAGTGTCTAATTTTGAGGTGTCTCAAAATCCATGCTCCATATGTTTTCTATGTGTCTTTTATTCATAAACCACATATGTTCCATTATCCATGCACCATGTGTTGAAATCATAATGCTCTATGTGTCTCAATTTTAGACATTATTAGTGTCATGTAAATCACACCACATGCTTATCCATGGCCTATAAATAAGGTCAATGTGGTGCTCAATTAGTAGTGAAAATTTGTGAGAAATTAGTGGTGAGAATTTGTGAGGAATTAAAGAGAAATTTGGTGGGAAATCAAGTTTGAAAGTTGGTGGGAAATGTCATTTTGAATTTTGAAATTTCTTTATTATTTGAATTGTTTTGTTTATTTTATTTCCCCGACATTGTCTCGTTTCGTTCCTTAATTTCACAACAATTCCTTTTTTTTTTTTTTGATTAAAGCATAGAAATTAATTTGAATAAGAAAAAAGGACAAATTTGGTATCATCACCCATGTTGTGTGTTGGGCCCACGTTACGCGTTTTGTATATAATGGGGTAAAATATGGTATTATGATGATCAAAGCAAAAACTAATAATAAAAATAAAGTGGGCCCAAATGATTAGATGAATGTACCTTTTTTTGACCTCTTTTAATTCATTAAACCAATCACTCTCCCATTTTAGCTGGCAACCAAACTTGCACAAATCCTCACAGTTCCATTCATACACGAATTTATGAAATCTAAAATATATCATAGAAATGTTATGTAAGAGTTCAAAATTAGAGACCATTTCAACATTGTTTAAATATAAACTAGAACCACATATTTTATATATATATATTATATGTTATATAAAACTTTGCGAAGATTTAAATATAGAAAATATTGTACTTTGATTCACTTGATATAGACCAATTATAAGGAGAATGATATGATATAAGATTGAAGGAGAGTAGAGTGCAAGAAATGATAAAAGTAAATCGCTTGAAAGAGGAGAAGTTGTTTGTTTGTTTTTATGTTGGTGTCCCTACCGCACATGGCCAAATTAATTTTTATATAATTAATGTAATGAAAATAGAGAGGGAAGCATATGGTAGGAGTGAAGGGGGGTTGGATATGATATATATAATATATAATATGAGAAAACAAATCTTTGTCATTGGATCTACCAAGCATAATTCACGATCCTCTTTGAAATATTTATTATAGTTTTTTAAAGATTCAATTTGATCTCTACAATTTTAAAAGTTTTTTATTTGAATCTTTTACGTCCTTAAAATGTCTTTTACCTTCTTGAACATTCATTCACTTTATTTCTACCAATTTCTTCCACTCAGCTTCAAACTTTAAATATATATATATATATATATATATATAGTCAACTATATGCCGTTAGTTAAATAGAAAACACTAACACGTGTCATGTAAATAAAAATATGTCACGTATTTGATATGGTAAGTTATCTGGTATACCTTTTGTCCTGGTCAAATGAACTTTAACATTGCAAAACATGAAAGACGTTTATATATATATATATATATATATATATAAGAGAATTAGAACATAACATTTTGCTCGTTTCTTAGCTCGGTTCGTGTGCAAGACGACGCGGGTCCTTAAGCATGATCCATGATCCACAAGGTAGAGAAAGACATATTTGGCACATGGGGGAACAGGGAGAAGAATGGGAATTATAAGCAGAAGCAGTGATCCCAGATGGGTTATGTTTGCAGTTGCAGCAACAGGGCGCGAGCCCTGCACATATATTCCCCACATGCGCTTCCATTTTCGCCCATTCCCTTAACCCATCCCCCACCCCAGCCGGCCCCTATTATATTCTCATTATTCCTTTCCTTAATTTATATTATTTATTTTCCAACTCAATCTTAATTTAACGTGATATCATATCAGAGTAGAAAGTTTTATTTTAGAACTCCAACTAATTTTGATAGTAGTTTGTTGGGCTATATATACAAATTTCGTCCGTTTAAACTTTTGAGTTCAATGATAATCTAATAGTTGGACGTCATGTATTTTATTAGTTTACAAAGTAGTAATTTTAATTTACTACTTTTAAAGAAGAGTTTGAGGGGTGTGTAAATGAACTAACCTCTCTATTAATTGTTAAAACTTCACTTAAGTGAGACAAAGAAGATGAGTATCAATATTTGGCCTTTATGCCCCTATACCAACTGACATATGCAATGAGTCATTTTTTGGTGAAGTTACGTTTCATGTGTTTTGAACCCAAGACCTCAAGACTTGAGGTCCCAAGCCGTCCAAGTTATCCTTGAGGGTGGATCTGTGGAAAAAAACTCAATAATAGATATAAAGAAAGTTAAGAACAAGAATTCATTGTTTTTTTTTTAAGGAATATATTGGATCCATTACAAAATTGAAGATAGAAAGAACTTAATAAAAGATATAACGAAAATGTTCCTAAAAAACCCCAACTTTTAATTTAATACGAGATCCACAAATCAAAAATCATGTCATAAGCACAAAGTACATTATACGAAATCTCAATCAACAATGAAGCTCAAACGGCCAGTTCCATATACGTTGAAAATTGAGCAAGTAAAAAATAAGGGTTTCTATTAAAGGACTGCAAAAAAATGTGGAACTTTACCAATAGGAACTAGAATATATAAAGTTTTTCCTTCTTTCTTTTTAAGAGAGAGAGAGCTGAATTTTCTAAGTGTTTTCCCATTTGTTTTGTAGTGGGAGCAAAATCTATTAGAATATCGAGATCATGTGAATAAATTTGGTGAGTCTTGAATTTAACACTTGACCTGATTTATGAATTATTATTTAATATTCCTCACATGCATATGCAGAGGAGAAGAAAAAATGAAGAAGAATATAAGAGAGAGAAATCAGACCCAGAACCACCAGTGGAACCCACCCAACTTCTGTAAATGACCAAAATTGCTTGCCAGAACAAGGTTTTGAAAATGGCTCCCATTTTGTCACCATTCCTCTCTACAAAAACCTTCAACTCCTCCCCCCAACCTCACTTCCTTTACAAACTTCCCAAAAACCCCTCTCAAAGAAAAGAAAAATTCCCCATTGCCATGCCCAGACCACAACAAAGATTCCGCGGTGTCCGACAGCGCCACTGGGGCTCCTGGGTCTCGGAAATCCGCCACCCTTTATTGTGAGTAGTTAATCCCTCCGAAAGTTATAAGTTTGAATCTTCGCTCTTTTGCTAAAGAAATATATAACTAATGTAGTTTTTGACAATGTAGGAAGACTAGAATTTGGCTAGGCACATTCGAGACGGCGGAGGATGCGGCGCGGGCCTACGACGAAGCTGCACGGCTGATGTGCGGTCCAAGGGCAAGGACTAACTTCCCTTACGACGCGTCTCTCTCTCGTTCCTCCTCTTCTAGACTCCTCTCTGCCACCTTGACCGCCAAGCTCCACCGCTGCTACATGGCATCGCTGCAGCTAACCAAGCAATCCTCCGCCGTCCATCGACCTCTGATCAACCCAATCCAAACCGATGCTACTGTGGCCTCTAGCATTGCCCCGGCCAACCGAGTGGCACCCGAAGCGACCCCGATGAAAGTCAAACTGGAGAGCGGCGATTGCGGGCAGCCGTTGATGATTGAGATTCTGGATGATGACCACATAGAACAAATGATCGAGGAGCTGCTTGATTACGGGGAAATTGAGCTCCGCACGGCCATCTGACAGTTGACCGTTAAGTCGTCTGATCTTCTTACTTCAACTATAAATTTTTATTTTCCCTAATCATGTACAAAATATCAATTAATTTAGCTAATTTAACCCCCCCTTAAAAAAACTCGACTTTTGATCGTTTGAGGTCATTAATTTGCTCCTGGCCACCCAGATTTGTTTGTCTCTGGTTTGCCAATTGAGTGGCGGCTCCCAAGTTTACTTTATGTACCTTTTAATTATGAAGTCATTAGTTACTTAATTACTGCACTTTTTTTTAGATTTAATCAAAATAGTCTCATTTAATCTATTGATTTCAATTTAATGCACTCATCTGTAGAGGGCAAAAAAGTTGGGGACGCTACGATTTCTCTTTTCTTTTCTTTTTTTGTTTTCTGATAAATCACTTTCAATGTGCAACAAAGTCAAATTCTACAAATACGTACAATGCCATAGACTATTTAAATATTAGTGATATAAAATAAGGTAAGTTTCATTGAAACCACAAAAAATAAATTAACTGCAACTATATACTAAACTCTGCTTTTGTCGTCGAGTGTGATACCGCCACTTCACCTTTCGTGTTCAATTATTTTTCAAGACTTCCAATTTTTCTTTTTTCTTCTTTTTCTTTCTATATAAAAAACATTTATTACATTTAGAAAAGGCCCCCTCTTCCGAAAAAAATTATTTTTTATTTATTTATTACCGCTAGGGGCATTTAGTACTAGGACAGTGAGCCATCTTCATAATTTTCCAATAGTATGATATATTTTTTTTAATGGTTTGCTTTTGATTATTTAACCTCAAATGTACTATTTCAAACAAGATATTAATTTTTAATTTTTATACCATGAATATTCCTCACTCCCATCGTGGACATTATGTTGATCTCTTCTTAAATATTTTGGAATGATGGTTCTTTTTAAAATATTACATAAATAAGAATTAAAAAGATTCAAATCTATGACCCGTTAAGATGAGGTACGTATGTCTACTTAGTTAAAAAAAGGAAAAAAAATAAAAATGTCTAACTATTTGAATCATGTTTAAATTACGTGATGAAAGATTGTCGGTAGATGCAAGGCTAGAAAAGAATAGTTTTTTAATTTTTGTTTCAAATCGTCTATAAAAATAAAAAATAAAAAAAAAAAAAGAAGAAGAAGAGCTTCCTCTCGAATTGTCTTTATCAAGAAAGAAGTAGATCTCCATGGTAAAGTTTTATCGAAAAAATAATCCTAACAAATATAAGTATTAAAGGTAATAGTCGGAATCACCTTACATTTTCCTTCCTAAGTAATATCATCATTCCAAGCAAATAATAATAAAAAAAATATTTGATATGCAATTACTTGTACCAATTTCAACATGACTTTATTGATTAAGACATAAAATAATATTTTAAGAGGGAAGAAGGTCAAATAATTTCCACCTTATTATTGATGAGCTCAACTTGAACAAAAAAAAGTAAAAATAAAACGTATATAATAACTTAAAAATGATTCAAAATGGGACAAATGAAATCAATATAAGCAAAACATTTTATGGTAAAGCTTCTTGAATTTCTTAAATTAAAGCTTCAACCACTAATGTCACATCATCGTAGAAGGAGGGGACTATTGAGTTGAAATTGGGTAATGTTTGTGTGACATACTTGTTTACAATTGAAAAACACTAAGGATCCCACTTTATTTTATTTAATAATTGGAGTAACAAAGAGGACAATGGAAAAAAGGGTTTGAGATTCACACGATATTTCCTACCTTTATGACTTACGTGTTGGAACTCCCAAA
>NW_019104491.1:3425680-3443735 GCF_001995035.1 Momordica charantia
AATAAAACCTCATGAATCTATGATTGATAAGGCCCAATAACTTGGGCCAGATAATGCGTTTCCAAATCATGAGCGGCCCAATAGTTAAAGGGCCTGCTTTATGTCAGCCCAATCTTGCAAATCGCCATTGTAGTTTGTTTCACAACGGCCCACTCGAGAAATATATGGCCTAGTTCAACATTCATGCCAGTGCCATATTTTAATTTTTAATAGTTAAATATATATATATATATATTTTAAATCATAATATTTTTAAAAGTTTTAGAAGCCTTCTATCAAATACTAAACAAATATTTTTATCAGTTTTTATTATTTATTTATATATATATCTCGTTGAATATCCAATTCAGTGTCTATACAATTAAAAACCCAGCCAGGTAAAAAAAAAAAACCCTCTTAATAAGGTTTTTATTTTTCAAATATTGTATTAAAATGCGGAAAAGATAAGAAGATTTTTGATAACTTCCTATGAAGATGCACGTTTTTTTTTCACCCATAATTCTCCATTCATCTCTAGACTCGACTCCTTCCCTAATTAGTGAAAATTTTGCAACTCTCTCTTCCTATACTATATTTACAAAAATGTACAACTGACCCTACATTCTTCCTTTCTTAACTTATAGCAATTGGTTAAAGTATAGATTGCCATATTCAAACTTTTAAAAAGGCGCAAAACATATAGAAAAATAATCATTAAAAAACACTAAAATTGGTAAAAAAAAAATGACACGTGAAAGATAAAATTAGAACTTTAAAAATATTWGTAAAAAAAAACTATAGGATACTTCAAGAACCAAACTATACAAATAATAATAATAATAATAGTAATATTAGGGTCCCATATTTTGGTGTGGAAAAGTTGTGTTGTGTGAATACAAATGTACACAAGAAGGGTTGTAAGTTCCAACTTCCATTACCCAATTTTGACAAATGACCCTTTTGAAAAAATGGGTTACCTAAGGATGTAAGAAAAGGTTGGTAGTTAGGTAGCCCAGTTGCCCTAACCAAAAAAATAACTTTAAAAAAAAAAAATCAATATTATTATTTCTTCTTCTATAAATTAAAATAAATAAATAAAATAATTAGTTTACAGACTTGTCCTCCAAGAATAAGGAATCCAAGCACATGGGTGGTGGGGGCATGGCAGCTTGTCCTTAAGCTTCAATTGTATCCAGCTTGTATGGAGCATTTTGGAGGACGAAACTACCCCCATCACCTTTACTTTTTTCCCCTCTAAAAACTAAATATATTCTAATCTTTTAGGTTTCATGACGATTTAATGCCATATTAGAATATCAGTTTCATATTAATCGAGCATAGTTCATGGTTAAAGTATATTAGTAACTTTTTTAGTAGGAAAATTTGAATCTCCGAACTCAAATTTGTAGTTATATTTGATTTAAGCTTTTGGATTTAACACGAAATAAAATAATATACAAAAATGAAATGTTAGAAACAAATGGAGAATCATTCTGGCTGCGGTTGACATTTAAGAGAATGTTCGGCTCCCAAATTTAGGATGACTTAATTTGTAAAGTGCTTTTATCTCTTAGTTAAGTTCATGTTGACCATAAATTCACCAAACATGTTCAATTCTTTAATGATGAAACACGTCACGATAAATGTGATGGACATGAAAAATTGTTAGAGAAAGCACTGAAAAATAAAAACAAATTTTTAAAAAGATTGTAGAAAAGTGAAAATGCAGGGAGCAAAGAGAGAAAAAAATAAATTGCTAAGATTGAGACAGCATTGGTTAGAAGAGATGAGGAAATTTCGCTGTGGTTGTGAAATTAAATTATGCTTTGCCGATCTCATTCATTATATTGCCCCCCCTCCTATCTATGTTTCCTCGACCCTACATCTTACTTGGGCGACAAATTAATTCGGTCTCACTTTTCATGTAATTGTTTTAGTTCAAACAAGTAATAGAAATGTCAAGAAGAAATCTAGCAAACGGAATCAAATAAAAGCTTTGGAGGCATTGGGTCGGTATTATTTTAGACATCTATTGAACTTAAAAAGTTTTTTTTTCCCCCAAGTACTTGAACTTCAAATTTTAAGATAATCGTTACAGTAAAATATTATAGGAGGAGTTTGAAACACAATATTGAATGTTTCTAATTCAAGGTGGATGCCTAGTCAGTCGAGCTGATGACCTGCATAGAGACCCTTGTATCAAGCGAATCGAACTTTAGTAAGTATTATGTAGAAATTGCRTACCTTTATGAGAAAGGACTTTGCTTTTTAAAGTAGAACTTTGAGAAGAGCGTTGTCCTGTTATTTTGGTGCTCTTTACCTGATAGTCAACAAATTATCTACCAATGGCTAGCATATCTTTTACAATTGATATCCACATCTTCGATTCCAAATAGGGGGTTCCCGCCAAATAATCAGAGGCGGGTTTTTCGAGCCCTTCTTGTCCTCTCGACATGTCCGAGTTGCGGCCCGACACATGTTTTTTTGGTAAGATTGCCACGTGGTAGGTTCTGACCTCCTTTCTAAATAAGTATAAATTCTCAATGACTTTATTTTTTGAAAATGTGAGTATTTTTATTGAAATATTGAAAAAATAACAAGGTCGGTAAAATATTTTTGAAAATGTTAAAAAATAAATAAATAATTGTAAAAAATATTTAAATTAACAAGTAATCAATTTAACATTTCTAAATAATTTAAAATGAACCATATTATTATTATTATTTTTTGGTTATTTTTGATATTTTGTTAATCTTTTTGTAATATTGTAGAAATATAGATTGATGTCAAATTATAAAGGCATGAAGATATTGATAGACCAAAATTAGGGGATTTAAAAAGAAAAATTAAAGAATGGTAAGACTGGCAATTGAAAATTTTCCCCCGTAATTAAAAAACAAAAAAGGGTCTGAATTCAGATTTAAAATAAAGACCCAAGTGAAGCCGTGATTTTTGCGTTTAATTCGTTTTCTTTTAAGTTTCACCTTTGACTTTCAATAATTTTCTGGTCAAAATATTCAGAAAAGGAAACCCACTTCTTCTGGGCCGTACGGAGCCCTGACCCGGGCCCATTTCGCACCGTCTAGGTCTTATTGGCCAATCGGTACTCTTCTTTCCGTTTAATTAATTGAATTTCCCTTTTTCAAAAGGTTTTATTTATTTATTTTTGTCGACCTCGGAAATACTTTTCTTCCATTTCCCACGTTTTCTCCTCCGACTTCTAAAATAAACAGAATTTCTGTCCACAATCGGTCCATTTTTTTAATTTTCAAATTAAACTCTAAATTGAAAGGGTAGTGAAATTTATACCATCAGTTAATTTGCTTTTTTAGACTTTTCTTTTCTTATAATTGAGCTGTTTACGAGTTTTGAGTATTAATAAAAAAACTTTAGTCCTTTTTTGAAGGTGTCTTAGAAGGATACGATGCATGTACATGTCGATAATATGAAAATACAAGGACAACACAAATTCCAATAAAATATAATTTTTCCATATTTGACTAATTTATATATGTTCAAGTAATTTAATAATACAAATAACTAAATATATATATATATAAATAGAGAGAAATAGAGAGAGAGGAAAAGGATGCAATAGCTTTGGGCTGAGAGTCTGAGACCACTGCAATGTCTCCCCGGTCCTCCCCGTACGCCGCCTGCTTCCGCCGCTCCCCGTCCCCGATTCCGCCGCCGCCGCCGGCAATGTCCTCCGGCGGCGCCCACTCCAATCTGACGACCTCCATTTACGAAACCCCCGTGGCGTCCTTCTCCCTGACCTGGTTCCGATCCCTCTGGTCCCGCTCCGTCCAGCTTGACTCCGACCACCGGAATTCGTTCTCCGGCGCTCTCCTCCGCCTGAACCCCGTCGCCTTCTGGAAGAAATCCGGCTCCAAAATCCTCTCCCCGTCCTTCCGCCTCTTCTGGGACTTCACCGGCGCCCGCTTCGGCTCCTCCCCGGAACCCATCGCCGGATTCTACCTCGCTCTCCTCCACCACGGCCAAATCATTCTCCTCGTCGGCGATTTGGTGAAGGAGGCCTATGCCCGCACCAAAGCCCCCAACCCCCAAAACCCCCAATCCCTGGTCCTGAAGCGGGAGCAGGTAATTGCCCACAAAATTTACTCCACCAAAGCCACAATCGCGGGTAAAAGCCGGGACATCCAGATCGATTGCGGGTACAACGACGACAGCCGGCTCTGTTTCGCCGTCGACGGCGTTGAGGTTCTCGAGGTGAAGCACCTGAAATGGAAGTTCCGTGGGAACGAGAAGATCGAGGTGGAGGGAGTTCCGGTTCAGATCTCGTGGGACGTCTACAACTGGGTCTTTGCCGACAACGACGACGGCCACGCCATTTTCATGTTCCGATTCGACCAACACCAACACGGTTACGACACGTCGTTCCACAACGCCGGAATCGAAACCGGAAGAATGAGGATGAGTTCCTCGCTGTCGTCGGTTTCCATGTCGTCGGTGGGCTCCTCCGCCGCCAGCTCCTCCGTCCTCGACTGGGCAAGCGTGGAGGAATCCGAGCTCGGCGGCGGCCCTTCTGCCTTTTCTCTCCTCGTTTACGCTTGGAAAAGGTGAATTACCAGAGCATCAAATTTGGTAAAATCTTAATTTGGGAACTAATTTTTTCTTCCTTACAACACTACCACTGACCCCATTTGTTGATTAGCAGAATAAATTCTTAAAAACCCATCATCAAGATTAAACATTAGATTTGGTTAGCTACATAGATCTAACTTAGCAAGAAATTCGTCATTCTTTTTCTTGTTTATTCCTTTTTGTGGGATATGATTGATTGTATTATATAAGTATCCAGAAATTCTTTTTTCTCTCTATCTGTAATGGGAAACATTATAAGCATTTGTTGATTCCATCGCCTCTTCTTTCTTCTGTAATTTTAGAAATTTCCTCAGAACCAATGAAATTAGGAGTCAATAATTGAATGTTGATCTAAAATGTTTGTAAAAAAATGGTGAGATACTCTGTTGTCTGTTGGTTGGTTGGCTTCTATTATGAATTATGATTTTATGGGGTGTTATGAGAGAAGGAGAATTGTTTTAAGTCTGGAATTTCTTGGACTCAAAGAAGAGGTCCAAAACCACGTGGAAGCATTGGAGTGGTTAAAATTTGATTACGTTCTCGTGAAGTGGCAATGAGCGGATCTGGACCGTCAAAAATGTTGACCACGTGTTTGACTATGATTGGATTAGTGTTAGAAAGACAAGGAGCTGGTAAATCACGTGGCGGGGTTGCGTTATCGAGGTTTGGCTATTTGACCAAATCTATGTATTCTATTTTTATTAATCAAAGTAGCAGTGTATAATTATTAATTAAAAGATTCCTTTAACTTTAATTAATGGTTTTCGTTTTCCTATTTAAATTTTAGGTTAAATTAAAAAAAATAAAATAAAACCTCTGAATTTTGCCCTCCCTTTTCTAAAAAAACCTCGATCTTTTCAAATTTTTTTTTCTACTGATCTTACACATAATCTAGTCAATATTTCACAAAAATTAACTGTAAATTTTTTTATAACTGAACATTGAATGTTAACAAGATCGCTGCGTTTAGATTGCTAAGTAGTCCATAATGCTATTCTATTTATATTTTCCTTTTTCTTCTTAATGTTGCTACTTCATCATGATTCAAAATTTCTCTTAGAAAATTATGATTGATAATACCAACGTCTATAATTGATTTAACTTCTTTCCTCAATTTACCATGGCCCTGCGAGTACTGGGGAGGAATGCTCGTTTAAATTCCCCACTGGAAAAAGTATTTTCCCTATCACCTAAACGGGGATGGGAACGTTGAATGCTTTTCCTGTCTCCATTATTCCGCTTTTCCCACCCCCACCCCATCTCCCTTTACATATATACACACAGTATAAAAAAATCTTATTATTCTCCCTAGGTATACATATACTAAAAAAACCTTTATTTTCTCTATCCACACAATATATAGAGGATTAGACTATGTAAATAAAAATTTATGGTTGAAAATTAAGCAATTAATTAAAATGTCCTTAGAAAAAATTATTTAATTTTGTGGGAAAAAATCTCCATGGAGAACTTGATCTCAGTGAATTATCCGCAAGGAATCTCCACCCCGATCCCTGCAAAATTTCGTGGAGACTTTTGTAGGGATGGAGAATGAAATGGGGGGCGGGGACAATAAAGGCTTCTCCATCCCTGTCCCACCCTATAGACATCTCTAGAGACACGTGGACAAAACTTTCGCTAGTGTCCATTCAATAATAATTTTAATTTTTTTTTAAATAAGCTTACTTAATTATAATTTATTTGATAAGCAATTTCTTTTTCAAAAATTGAAATTGTAATTGTTTGGGGTCAAATTGGACATAGTCTATCATCAAAAATAAAGGAAGTTGGGCCCGGAAAGGCCCCACTCATTGAAGGAGAAACCATAGCAATGCACAATACATGACACAATGCATGGCACGGACCCTCTTCCCAACCGCACAATAAAACATTGGAAGGAGGAAAGTTGAGCGGACCCACCGCCTTGTGGCAGTAAGCCTCGATTTTGTGCGGCCTATTAGGTAGCACCCCTTTTTTTTCAAGCACTTTCTTTGACTATCACCAACAAAGCCCACCACCATAGCATGAATATTTAACGCAAAACACCAACTCACTATCTTTGCGCATCTATTGCTCTCATTATAGAGCGGCAGTTGACTTTGACAAAACTCCTTTGACCTTCCAACACTTGTTCACACTGCCATCAAAACCTATAAATAGAAGGAAAGTTTGTCATTCTCTAACTGACAATTCCACACTTGCTCATTTCCTCTCTTCTCCTCTTAAGCTCATCAAGTGACTTAAGCATCAGAATGTGGTAAGCTGACACCACGCCGGCATCCACTCACCTTATATTTTTGTAGGTCGCTTCCGCCTCGACTCCTAAATGACAAGATCTCGTCATTGTCCTACTCATAACCTACCCAGTCTCAGCTTCTCCTAGCTAAACCGAACCTCTCTTCGATCACTCAGCGGTCGATCCGATTCAACGACTTTGGGTCCGACGAACTTACCAAAAATTGCATCAACGGTAATAATAATTTTAAAATCAAACTTGGCCGAAAATTTAAATAGCAAAAACAAAAATGAAGAAATGATGGGTAATTTTTAGAGACAAAAAACTAAAAACCATTGTGCACTAAAATTGTTATGCAATTTTTGGTTATTTCTGTTAGATTTAAAACACGAATGGAAATTTAAACCTACAATCGTAAAGAGGAGTCATCATAAATTTTGCATTGATTGAGAAGTTTAAAAATAAAGAGGAGAGAGTGATATAAATTCAATTGTTGAGTGAACATTCGAATAAGATAGAAATGTTGGTAATTGTAGTTGTCACTTTTTTTATATGTAGAAAGAGGGAGCAGAAAAATGATTATTGGTGTTTCCAAAAAAAGAGAATGGAATGAAGGGTTCTGATATTTCAAGCTTTTGAGGCATTTGTCGATTACATGTTGCAGTGTTTTGCAATAATTCCTAAAGCCACGCCTTGTGTTACTCTCATCTCACCATCTCATCTCTACTCTTCACATTTCTATGCTTTTTACTTTTTATTAGTCTTTCCAATTAAGAAAATCCACCACCAAATCCACTCAAATTCAACTGAACTGAATTTTGTAGATAGAACAGAGGTACATATTGTCTAATAATTAAAATCATTAATTGAAAACTTTTTCCTAAATTACAAATTCGATGTAGGATTCTACCGAACTACCGAAGTCGGCTACATGACAAGTGGACGAGCTGGCGAAGTGTAACATTAAGGAAGATAGAACCTGCAAAAAGGATAAACAGACACTCCAACGCTCAAGGGAATAATGCTCACGTTCAAGTAGATCATTCTCGGACCAGAATTGTGTACGTGCTTGGATTGGAGGAATGAAGGTCATTTTATAGGTGGAGGGAAGGGGCAAGTCCATTGTGGCCGTTACAACAAAGTGGTTGGATGGTTACGGACCGTTGGTTCGTAGGTCGGCAATGATTGATGTTGGTTATTCATCCTTTCATATGGATGATCTTATAGCTCAGTCATGGATGAGCTTAGGAGTAGATGAGTTTAATAGTTCGATCCTACATGAGCTTAGGAGGTTGGCAATAGATGAGCCTAGGAACTTGGTCATGGATGAGCTTAGAAGCTCGATGATATATAGATGAGCATAGTAGATCGGTAGTAGATGAGCTTAGGAGTTTGACAATAGATGAGTTTAGTAGCTTGGTCATATCTCACCACGTGGCAGGTCATATTTTTGCCCCCAACATAATTGATATTAAATATCCTATAAATTTGCCGGATAACATAGTAATTAAGTGGATAAGACATTTATTATCATCCCTAAAATTGGATCTACATGGTCTCTACATTTGTTAAATTTTTTTAAAAAAATTGTTTGATATTTTAGCTATATAGCCATATTATTTGTGGGCGAAAATTTATTTCTCTTCGTTTGTCAAACATTGGTAATAATACAAATTAATTAAAAAAAAATTCAAACCCTTAACTTTATAAATTTTAAAACAATAACCTACTAAATTAGCGAAATCTTACAAATCATTTTACTTACTCTTATGGTTGGTAAAGTTGGCAAATCATGGTCTTCCATTAAACTAACTTCACTGAAAAGTTATTCATTCGCAACTCAATGGCTATAATTTCTAATTATTCAATTGATCTATTTAAAGAAAGAAAATTATAAGTTATTAACTGAATAATAAGCAAAGTATAAGGATTAAGCTTTAGCAAACCCAATAACGGGTAAAAACTACATCATCACCAACATTCCATATAAATATAATAACCAATTAAACAATTGGCGGACTGAATATATATAATATATACCCATTTAAAAAAAAATTAGAAAACTGTAGAAATTTTGGGAATCCAATTCCAAAGACATACGCGATTGATGATACACTACAGCTTCAACATGAAGGTGGAGGTTGAGGAAGAAATCAAGAGGGAAGAAGAAGGTGGAGGAGGAGAATGTCTTTGTTTTCTTGTTCTTACTATGGAATTTGAAGATTTTGAAGACAATGGAGGAGGAGGAGGAATTGCCGCTGCTGAATTTGAAGCAGATGTAAACCTACTCGATTGGCTTCTCAGTTTCTTCTTCTCTCTGTTCTCTGGTTTCACTTGACGAACCTTCATCTCATTCAATCCCACAGGAAGAACACAGTTGCATAAAAAGCCTATAACGCAACAGCGACTTAGAATTAACCGATTCAATTCTTCCACATTTTACCGATGCAATCATGAAGGTGTTGAGTTCTTACCGAGTCTGGCGAGTCGATTCACCCATCTAGGGATTGGTTTCCCCGTCAATCTGAGACAGACGTCGTTGCAGAAATGGTTACAGTTCTTGGTGATGAGATGATAGGTGTTTCCTGAATATTGTTCGGCCAGTTTCTCCATGAACGATCGGATCTCTTTGGGACTGAGATTCGTTCTTCCGATCAAAATTGATTTTCTGTATGTGAATCCAGGGCACTGCTTTGGTTCCACTTCGAATATCCCCGTCGTCGCCTGCTCGTGTGCTCCAAACGCATATTCAATTCCATGAACTGCAAACCAAATTTCAACCTAAATCACTGTTTATCCCTAAAACCGTTCGTATACAGGAAGAAATTCAGAATCGATTCATCTGCTCCACTTGCTATAAGTGAAAAAGTAGTTCCGATTTCTCAGAGCAATTTGTTAGCTAGATATTTGTGAACCTTCGGCAGCCAAACGAGGTACGATTCCGTTTGGCTACGGAGAAAATTGGAAGGAATCACAGGAAAAACTGATAATCATCTCCACTTTTTCCCATTTGTTATGTTAAGAAACTGATAATCAGAATTCGGAACCATATCAGTACAAAAACAGATTCTCAAGACCTTACATCTTCCTAAATGTTCATAAATTAGAAAATTAGGATATCATTCAGTGAAAAATCAAGATTAATTCTAACGGCTCTGCTCATAGTAGTAATGGAACCATAATCCAACTCTCTACTTTTATGTGTCACTTTCTCAGGAAACAAACACACCGAAAGGCGAGAAAAAAGTGGAAAGCAAAAAGGACAGAAACGTTTTCTCACCTTGAACGCCGGAATGGTAGACACCGAGGCCGAGCCAATAAGCATATCCATTAATCGGCGTTAAATCATAAACATTCAGATAAACCGGAACCGCACCAATCTTTTTCCTACTCGACACTGTCACGATCCTACACAACATCTTCCGCAAATGCTTCCACTTCGTCTTCTTCCCTTGGGGAAAGCAACAGAAGAACCAAAAAGATAACAAAAACAAAAAACGGAATATAATTATACGATCCAGAGAAACGACCGACGCACGGACGACGAACAACCACCGTAATCGATGGCGGAGATGGATAATCGAGAAGGAAATTGAAGGGCAACGGAATCGAATAATCGGAATAACCCTTTTTTTTCTTTGTTTAATTCGTTGGATTGGAATAAGAATGGAGATGAAAAGTGAGAGAAATCGCTTTCAGTTTTTGAGCAGAGGATTCTGATTTCTGCGTCCGCGTGCCTTTTTCTGTTTACTGTTCTCCACTTTAATAATGGCTTCTTGTAATTATGTTTGGGAACACATACTATTATTATTATTTACATTCCACCCTTTTTTTTTTCTTTTGCACTTTTTGGTCCACTTTAAAATTTCAAACTTTTTTTTTATTTCATAAAATTTGAGTTTTATTCCTCCACAGAGAAAAAGAAAAAACAAAAAACAAAATTATACTTTTATCATAAAGTTATTGAGATTAAGATTAATAAGAAAAATAACAATCTTTAAGATATTATATTAAGGGTATTGACTCAAATAATGGTCTTCAAGTGTTGGTGAGTAAATTTTGAACTTATAAGATTTTTTTCCCTTAGAAATGAACTTTTAAGATTAATCTATTTTAATCAATATTTTTTAAGTTTATTTCTTTCTAGTCCTTAAAATTTTAAATTTTTTAACTTTTAAACTTTAAAAAATACCATTATACTCTGTCTTTATTTTTTTTTTCTTTCTAACGAATTGATAATGTGGCATTGAATATTTATACAAACATGATAATGTATTGAAATTATTTAAAATTAATTATATTTGAAATATCATGGACTAAAATAATCTATTTTTATTTTAGATAAAAATTATTTTGAAGTGAAGGCATGGCTGCGAAAAAGTTAGTGGAAGAAATTTTTTAAGAAAATATATCACGGGTATTGTTATGGAGAAAGGAAAAGTGTATTTAAAAAATACATATAATGAATGACAACTTGTGACGCACAAAACAAATTTTTTTAAAATAATCTTTGTGCTTATTTTAAATACAATAAAAGACGAAAAAGGTATATCAAATTTATTTTTTTAAAAAAAGTTTGTGAAATGGATTCATAATTACCAATAAAAATATATATATAATATATTGTATGTGTTAATAATTAATTTTGAGGGCCTTATTTTCATTTAAAAAGGCATGGTTGGGATTTGTCAAGGAGTGGAAGCTAACTGGAACATGTGGTCGCGGGCCCCAGTTTTCTTTTATCCATTTGCTTTTTTTTCCCTTAAATTTAAAATTTAAAATGAAAAAAAAAATTGTGAAATGAACAATTTTGTACTTCGTATGTTCTTTATCTTGAATAATCCCTTCGTTGAAAAAGCTTTTAGTTTGTTGGACAGCTATTTTGTTCTATGTGTTTTGGATTTGGAAAATTTGTTTGTTTGACAATAAATATCTTTCCTTTCTTAGATACACTTTTTATTTTTTTAAATGTTCCAACCAACAACTGACACATAAAAGATGGCGATATGGTGCTAAACTTAACACAATTCTATGATTTTGAGAGGAGTTTTTTTTGAGTTGGACTAGATGGACCAACTCGACTTGGAACAACTAAATCGAGGCATTTGACCCATGTCATTGTTTTGACCTCACTTAAGAAAAATCTAGTACAGTAATTTCACCCCTAATATTTTTATAAAAAAAATTAATTTCATTTTTCTTTTCAATAAAACACTAAACCTAATATTTATTTTTATTTTACTTATGCACATAATTTTTGTCTCACCGTTTTTTTATTGATTTCTTTCTACACATTGTTCTATTTAATCTTTTTTATTTTTTATCTATAATTTAGTCTCTTTTCACTATCTCCTTAATAAATTATAAAATGCTCTTCTTTAAATTTTTATTCTTTAGAAAATAAACTTTCTTTTATTTGAATACAACAAAATGTCTCTAGAAAACAAAACTAAAATGGAGTATTGTAGGAGGGTTTCACTTCTATTTTCAGAATTTACTAATAGAAAAGAAAAACATTGAAAATATACTTGAACAACTAAATTATTTGTATGTATGAGTAGATAATAATTAAAAAAAGTCATTCTAATGGGACCTTTATACAACATATGGTCCATGCAAAAAAAGATTATGAAATGTCATTTTCTTAAGAGTTGAATCTCATGGATTTCTCAAACTAGTTATGACAGCCCTTTGATTTGGCTCCTCACAAAGCTGTGAATATGGAGTTTTTTATAATTAAATCAAAATATTTATATTGAAATGTCCCTTTTTTCTAGAAATCCTAACATTATAAATGTCAATTTAACATGACTATTTACCTTATCACCTTATCAGTACTTAACTTCTTCTTTTTGGAACCAACTTGAGCTTAATTCAGTTAGACATGTATCTCCGACAAAAATGATTGGAGGTTTGAATTTCCAACCTCACATGTCAATGTACTAAAAATAAAAATGAATCTTATTCTCTTAGTTATTTTAATTTTGGATTAAAGGTTTTTGCATTATATTATGGATCAAATCTTGGACAAAAGTTTTAAATTCCTTAAATTCTTTTATAAGAGAATTATAGTGTGACACTTTGAGAATTGGAACCTCTAAGTTCAAATTAGGAATGAGTAATTTAATTTCATATCTTAATATTTGTTCATTTTTAAAAAATGATTGGTTCTTCTTATTCATTATTTTATCAAGTACATTCTATTTGAATCAATAAAATTAAAATCTTGAATCAAGAGAAGAAAAGAAAATAAGAGATCAAATTACATCAAATATCGTCTTATAAGAGATCAATTACATCAAATATCGTCTTTATGTGTAATACGTTTAGGTGATTGTAAAGACCCAATTGAAAGAAAGGATCGCTTGAAAAAAGAGTGCTAGGATGTGGTTCTTGAAGAATCAATTTTCATGAATAGAAGAATTTCAATGCACTTAATAAAGTTTGATAATATTCAAATGTAGATGTAGTTAGAAAATCGAGTGGATATATACTTTAGCCTAATTTATATCATATTTATCTGATAAATCTTTTGGATTATATTGAGAAGACAGTATTTCAAATATAAGCTTTTAAAAATAACATTAGGAATTATCTAAATATTATTAATTAAAAAAATGTAATAATTTAATGTCAAATTTTAAATAATTAAGCAGAGAAGACTTGGAAATTCATCCTCCCTCTAAAGTATGAGAAGCAAAATATTCCAATGGCCTTTTTCTTTTATGTGAGTTGGAAAGTTGGATTCTCCATTATTTGGCTTTAATTTTGATTGGGGTTGGTGGGTTTGCAAATCATCTAATTTTAAATAGGTTTTTGTTAATTGGTTTCATGTTAATTTATTTTCTATACTATTTTATTATTAGTTTATTAAATATTTGTTTCAACGATTAGAATAATAAGTTACAACGATTCTAAGATGCTTGAAAACAACAATTCTTCGGCTTTAATATAAACTACATAGACGAGTACTAAATAATAATAATAAATAAATAAATTAGACGGGCCACTTTTTAAGTTTACATTTTGGAAAGAGAAAATAATAATATTTCAATTTTCATTCAAGTACTACGTTATGGGGATGACTATAATGTTTAGAAAAGAAAAAAGAAAAAAAAAAAAACTTGACGTGAGAACAAAAAATAAAAAATTTGATTGTGTTGTTTCTAAAATTTCTATGAAAATGGGGAGGAAAAACAAGAATAATAAGTAAAATGTTATTTTTATTAAAAACTAAAAACAAGAAATAAGAAAGAAAAACATTACTATCAAACTCTTTAATTTTTTAATTTTTTATATATTTGGCTTATATTGTGAGAGCATTATTCTATGAAACATGATATATTTAAAAGCTTAATTTTTAAAAAATAAAAAATGAAATAAATAATTATTAAGCAAACCCTTATTAAACAGCCCTAGTTTTTCATGGTTTGAAAACTCATCTAAAATCTTAAACTACTTGATTTTCTGTTTTAGTGTATTTTTCTTTTTCTTTTTCTTTTAAAAGATATCAGGTTTCCATTATTCCTGAATATTTATTCTTCAAAAACTTTCATGAAGTTTATATTCTCTTTGTAAAAGAAGTTTTAAAGAACAAACAAAATGAATTACCGAGTACTTTTAAAGTAAATAAAATAAAAAACAAAACTAGAAGGAAAAGAAAAAAAAACAGTTATCAGATATCACATTTTTCGCTCTCAAATAATTATTAAAAAGAATTATATAAACGAGTAAATAAGAATCAAACAAAATAGGGTCCTTAGTAATCAGATCATGTTTGAGACACTAATTTAGGATAGAAAAACATCCTTTTGCTTTTGCTTTTCGCAAGAAAGTATGAAGATTAAAGATAAAAAAGAAAAATTTTATTCTTTAAAGACGTTTGTAAAGCTTATTTTCTTAAAAGAAAGAAGATTTGTTAAAGAACAATCGGAATGGCTTAACTAATACTTTTAAAGTAAATAAAATAAAATAAAATCATTAAAAGAAGAAAAAAAGCACAAAGTAGTTCAAGGATGGCCAACATGAACATAAATGATATTAAATGGGTTTTTATTTCAGGTTTGAATTCATTGATTGAGATATATAGTAACGCTAATTATCAAGAATTTCTACTCTTTTGATATGGTATATTTTTACTGGTTTATTTATGATGCATTAAATAGATGAATTGTTATTACTAAATTTTTTTTAACCCATAGCAGTATATGTCATATTAGAACGTCCATTTGAACTTGTATGGAGTGATGTGTAGATAAATATATTTCATACAATATAATAAGATTTGAAAATACTTTGGTGATAATTTAGAAATAATATTAAAAGTGTGACAGGTAGGATGAGATGAATTTGCCCCCAAAAAGGCCAAAATGGGAAGAGGTCAGAATCATGGAAGTGATGTGGCTTTAAAATTGGCCAACTCTATTCAAACATACAAATGAACTTCCATTTGCCAATGCCATGTGATGAAACAAGATATGGGCTGAGATTTGTATCCAAACTTATTACATCTCTATCAGAATTGACACTTTTGATCCCTACCAACTTTTGGGCACTAAATGCCTTTCTCGTTCCCGTTCCTTATTTAACTCTCGTTCCACAAAATTTTAAAATTTTAAAGAAATTTCTAACGCGTAATTCTTAATAATGTGAATATATCCTCATTTACAAAGGAAAAAAAATGCTTAGAAATTTTGTAACAAATATATATGATGGAGAGCAGAGACAAAGATGAAGAACATATTCTCCGTCCTCATCATCGTTTAGATGACGAGAATAAAACGTCCCTCATCTCCATCCTGCAAAGAGTCTAAACGAGGATTTCACTTCCAACAAGAAAAATAAACACCTCTAGTTAGGAACCATAGAGACAGTGAACATCAACATCATTTCTCTTTTACAAACCTTCAACCTATAAGAGAGGTTGTTAAACGTCATTCAATTCGTAATTAAGCAACACAATTTGTTTAGCTGAATGGTTGATTTTCAAAAGATTTCTAAATAGAAAGTGAGCAATGGAAGGAGATAATTATTAGATTATTTGTATGATTAGACACCTATTTTATATCATATAACATAACGCACTTTGAAGATGGATTATATGCCCACGTGATAAGTTAGGAACAACTATTTGGATTGAACAGAACTGGGAAATATTCATGTAATGTAACCTATTTTCAATACTAAATAAAGAGAGCCCCCCCACCCCCCATACTTGCTTCACTTTTTTTGCCTTGCACTTGTGTCGGCCTCCACCCACCGACATGTAGGAACTCCCCGGTCCGCTCCACCAAACTCCACGAAACGACACGTCGTAACAAAAACAGCACAGCCACATGGAATTCGAATGTCCATCGTCATCCTCGTCCGACGTGTCGGCGTGGTATCTCGGAGTCGGGGTTTAAGTTTGTATTATTTATTTTATTGGATTAAAAGTGAACAAAGTTTAAATATAAAATAATAATAATAATAATAATAAAAAAGTAGTAGTAGCTAGATGGTGTGATGTCCTAGATTGGAGATCAATTTAGGAAAATGATATGATGCACGCATCTCACTAAACGACAAAACCTTTGTCCATAGCCTTCTTCATTATCAAATATTCAACACCAAGCAACTTGTCAACAAACTTACAACTTAACTCACAGCCATTTTCTATTTTAAAAACATATATTATTTTTTGTACGACTTTTTTTTTCTTTTTTACCTTAACTAAAATTGATTAAGTAATTGGATTATATATATACATTTTTTAATGAATTTATGGTGTTCATACTCCATGCTAATGTGAGTTTATGATGCCCTTCTCTTTGTTATGATAAATTAAGTCTCTTGTGAAGGGTTAGTTTCACTCGTATAACTAATATATCTAATATAAAATATAACTATCAATTCATATATTAATATAATTAATATATTTTATATTAGTTATATTATTGATAAATCTTATTTTAATTGAAGATATTGATTTAAGAACAATATATTAAATAGATGATTGTTACATGATATTAGGTATTTCAATTACATAACTGATGTACCAAATACTAAGTATATCATTGATATACATATAAATTTAATATAAAACAACCACACCAAATAAATGAATGTTATATCACATATTAGGTATATCGTTGATAAATTCTTTCCTCATCGAATATTTTAGTTCAAGTAACATTGTATGCTTCTTATTAATATATTAAGTACTTTCTTTTAGGTATATCACTAATATATATCACCAATGTCTCGAATATGCAGTAATAGCTAATATACCTATTATCAAGTATATTAATCACAGTGATATACTTTATTTTAGGTATATGATTGATATAGCTAAATATACATAAGTATATCATTAATATAGACTTAATATTAGATATATCAACATAGGAGAGTTTTTTTTTTCAATTTTGAGAAAATGATTCCTTTTAAGAGTATAACTCATCTTTGCAATTAACCATTAATAATGTCTTACTATATTTGCAAAAACCTTAAAACATTGTAAAAGAATGAACACAAAAGAGTAAAATTGTGATTAAAATCATTACAAGTCTCTATGCATAAGATTGAAAATTCGATCTCCCATCAAACCACTAGAACTATTAAAATATATATATATATTATATATGTGTGTATATAAATCAGCTAGATTTCTGTTCCATCTGAATAAATTCTAAAATGATAAATGTTAAGAAAAGTGACCTTTTTATTTTTTGTGATGCGAGACCTTAGAATACAAATTAGACATGGTGTGCTTCACCCATATGATGAAACCAATAATGTACAGAAAAAAAAAATCAATTTCATGAATATAATTCAAACAATAATATGTGCAAATTGCATCTTTACCATCTATAATAGAGACGTAATCAATATCAAAATCGAAACTATAGAAGATCGAAGTATTGAACAAAAGGTTAAAAAAAAGGAAAAAAAGTGCAAAAGAGCTTGAAGATCTATAATTCTAAAGCGAAGATTTTGAGAGACACGAAAAGAAAAATTTGTGTTTTTAATAATTACAGCTTGAGAGACAAGTCCAGCACTTTCTGGGTCTCGTCTTGTTTATTGTCGACAAGAACGCCGCCGCTCGCCGGCGTTCCGGCCACCGTCGATCTTACGACGTCGAACCTACCTACGCTGCTGCAGCCACGCGGCGCGAATCCAGCCGTTTGATTAATCGCACGTCCTCCACCGTTCATCATCGGCAGCTTCCCGATCCCAGGCTGTTGATCGATCGGA
>NW_019104491.1:3443955-3465309 GCF_001995035.1 Momordica charantia
TGGCCGCCAAGTGCTTGAGAGCTATAAAACTTCCTCTGACAGAAATTACACGAAAAAACCCTCGGCTCCGACGAACCCATTTGGAAACCTTCGATAAGATTAAGCTCCTCCGCCGGAACCCCACGGCGGAGATGACGGTGGTCCTCGTCTTCATCTAATTTGGCGCCCGGTTCCGGGTTCTGCGACGGCGTTTTCGGAGGAGGAGGCGTCTCGGTAGTTGAGGACTCCATTGATTAGGGCAAATCGAAAGCCGAAGAGAGAAAAATGGAATATTTGAAAAAGGGGGAAAAATGAAAGTTTTGGTTTCTTAAAAAAAAAAAATTAAAATGGGTTTTGTTTGGATTGGAATGGAATGGAACTGTGTTTAAAAAGCTGCAGAAAAAAAGTATGGAAATAGTACAAGTAAAAGGGGAGAGACATCCCACTTTTAAATTTACTTGTAATAGCCAAAAAGATTGGACTTTGATTTGAACCCAACTTTTGGGTTTTGGATTCATTCTTCTTCTCCCAATTATTTATTTTATTTGCCCAATTAAATTGATGTCAACTTGTGTGTGTACTGTATAGCATCTTGCAACTAAGGTGGAATATATTTGTACCATTAATGGATATTTATTCCATTTCTTATTCTTTATTTTTTTTCACTTTTAGTACTCACGTGTGTTATTATATGATACATCCAACACTTAACTTAGAAAGAGTTGATTCTTAATCTTAATTAGTTCCAACATTTTGAGTTAAAATGGTGAAAGTGAGATTGATTTGACTCTGTATTGTTATATATATCTATCACTATGCTATGTTGATTTTTAGGAAAGTGTTGGGTTCTTACTCCCTCTTGTGCTTAATTTATTGAGATTAAAAAAGTAATAAATTTAACAACCAAACACTAAAATCTAGCTAAAAGATTCTAGGGATGATGAATATGACCATCATCATAAGGAGAACATTTTTTTAATTCAACAAATAAACTCTAATAATGGTAATAGATGTATTTTTTTATCCACTCAACTAAGTGTGGATTCGAAAAAAAAATACTCGAGCATACTTTTTAAAGCAACATGTTTAGTTAATATTAATCTATATGAAATACATCCTAATTATTAAATATCGATGTATAATTACCACTATTAAATAAAATCACGTTTTCTCTCAATAACATCAAACTTTAATTAGTAACATGGAAAATGAATATTTGAGACACAAAATTTTAAGGGGTAATATTTTTTTTTGTAAAAGAAAATGGGCGTGTTGATGCAGTAAAATTTGGTTCTGTGTTCGGACAATAAAAGTTTCGGTGAACACCTATACACAAGAGAAATCTGTACATCGATGTAATGCTAAGCCCAACATACTTCAATGTCTAGATTTCGTTGAGAGTAGTAAAAGTAAAGTCTCTCCTTCACCAGCTTTATCACCCACCTCAATTTGACTCGTATCTCTATCCGATCGCTTCCTGTTTCCCTCTCTGGTCGTCTCCCTCTTTGCGATGTCTTTTTATGTTTGGTGAGTTCTGTCTCGACATAAATATCAAGTAAGTTTATAATAATAGCTATTGGAGAAAAAAAAAACTAAGAATCTAGGAGAGATCATGGAAGTTGAGATATTTTGATTTTATCCCTATTAACAAATAGAAAGTGTAAACATGTAAAAATCAAACTTATAAAACAGTGAAAAAAAAATACAAATAGACATTTTTCATCATCCAAGATCATTTGGCCATTTACAATATCAAGTGATAAACGGAGACACATATTATAAATTCTCTATATATAAATGGAGTTTCTTTGGCCAGTTGGTTCAAGTGGACCGATGCTTGAGTGTGGTTCGGGTTGGGTGCTTGGCCCATGTAGCCTCCTTAAGGGAACCCCACAGATGCATGGGATTGAGAGAAGCCATCACGCCTCACTGCTCAAAGTGTCCTACACATTAGGGGGCAGAGGGACCCTACACAACACTCAGAATGTGCCCACCAAACACAACCCTTCCCTTCTATCTGGTCTGGCTTTCAATTCTAAAGTCCCATCCATTAAGGCCGCTCTCAGCTTCTTACGGTGTCCCTCTTTGAGTCTCTTTGCTTTTTGTGGGAGTGGGGGTACCCCATATGTAAAGGGATGCTATGCCCTAAGCCTAATATATATATCCCCTTTGTGTGTATTTTGGATTCTTCCATTCCTTGTACTTTACTCTAAATTGAAAAATATTATTCCAAGCCCTTGTTACTTTTTTTAGCTGTTAAACGTATCAAAAATAACAATAAAAGTAGAATAATTTAGAAAGTTCAACAACCAAAATGAAATTTGAATGTAGAAAGAATTAAAGATGACGTGGTGTAAGTTATATATATAAAAACAAACTTAATTTTTACCAAAATGGACATAGGTAATAGAAATATTACTTAGAAGATCAAATATTCTTCACATCTCATTGTACTAAATCTAAAACAAAACATTTGTCATATTCAGTCACACCAAAGTATTCAAGTTGAAACATGTTTGGATAATGCTTTTGTTTCCCCTTGATGAGTGTATAATAAAATATATGTAAATGAATTTGATCTCTCACTTTTTTTTGTTTAACCAAGGTAAAGATGAGAAATCAACCTTCCATTTTATGGAATTGGTATATTTTTTGGTATTTATGTTCTAATTGACATTTTAACATTTATTACATTACTGTCAATTTGAACATAATTTAACTATATATTATCTTTGATTTATTTGTATTAAATTATAGTTTAAATTTCAAATTAATTATTTTGTTTGAGTGTCTAGCTTTTTCATGGCCATTTTACACAAATCTAAATTTGTTTTGGAATCTAATATCTTAGGCGCTACATGTAAGTTGAAATACTTATTTTGCACCAACCTCATTGATTAGAAAAAATCATACCTATATTGAGTTTTCCTTTTAATACAATTTTAAATCAACAAAGAAAAGTTATGTGAGGTTAAAAAAGTATTAAAAAAATTATTTAAAATTTAAAGACACCTTGGCCTACCCTTTTCAGTTAATTAAAATGCCCAAACCCCCAATAGACAAAAAGAAGAAGAAGAATTATTTGTTGGGGAATGAAAGAATTAATGAGTAGACTTTTTGCATTTTGGCTCTCATTGGTTGATTAAAAAAAATAAACACATTGTAATGATTCTAAATTTGTGTCATTTACTTGTCTAATCATGCTTAAAAAATCTCTTTACCAGATTTCCACTCATCCCTTTTTCAAACAAAAGTTAAGGAAGACATTATAATTTAAGGAGTTAATATAGGAGCGCCCTAGATCAAAAAAGCAAAGAAACCTTGAAAAAATGTCAAACTCTATGGTGATTACCTAGGTATAAGATTATGCGTTATGAGCACTAATAATACTACAAACATAAATAAATTAAAAGACTATTTGTTACCTTAGATTGTACGGAAAAAGCAAACTTTTAAAGCTTCTATAATAATATAATAAAATTTTACATTTTAGATAGATGCGCAATCCTACTCCTCATGTATCTGGGACTATTTATAAATTGATTCTAGGGTTTCCTATAATTAGATTAACGAGTTGGTATTGCTCAACTACTCATACTACTAATTGGAGTTAGCCTAATTAGACCACTTATTTAAGAAATTAATTTCAACATAGATGTCACACCAACTTTACCCACTTTACTCTTATGAGAAATTTTAGCATTTATTGTTTAATTTCATATATTTATAAATCAAGATTAAAAAGGTGGATGAGAGATATGGGAGAAGAGGAAGTTTTGATTACATTGGAATAATAATTATAACAAGGAGAGAAATATCTTTTCATTTAATTAACTCCAAAAGTTTTGTTTACCAATTGATATACCATAACCATGAGCAAAACATAGCCATTAATAAATACTTGACTTTTGCACTTAGAAATGGATTTTAAAGTGAAGAAATAATTTTTTATTTTAATTGTTGTGATTCTCTAGTAGGATAAAGAATGAGTCATGAAAGTAGATTTCAACTTTTAATAGTAACCAGAATAAATAAATTCTATATCTTTCTGAGTTTTTAGTTTTTTTTTTTTTGTTACTAAAAAGCATGGGATAATTGCCCAATAAAAAAAGTTGTTTTCAAAAATGGTGCAAATGGTGTTCGGGGTCTGGAAAATTGATAGAGGCCAACGGGTCGTTTCGGTCTTTTTCAATCAGCGAGCCATAGATTGAAACAGACAATTTGGAACCCATGATTTAGACACAATTACTTCGAAACAATATTTACTTCAATTAAAATAAATTCTAAATACTAAAACGAACATTTTAAAGTTATAATGACCAGAACATTTTAAAGGTATAATGACCAAAACAAAGTAAAACTAAAAGAACCCCGAAAATCTGAGTCAATGCAAAAGAGCTATTCGGGAACAAAAGGGTTTTCATGTGTTTTCAAGGCATTATATGAACAAATTTTTACATGTGATCGAGCTTCATTGGAAAAAAAATAAAAATAAAAAAAGTTTAAGGATGTTTCCAATCAGATTATTTAACTGCACGGCTGGCTAAAGAAGTAAGATGTGAAACATACCGAAACTAAGATGAAATTTTGTTGAATAATGATTCTGATTTCGGTTGTGAAGGCAATAAAGAAGATAGCTCAAAATGATTTTTCTTGCAAGTGCAACCCATTCTCTAAAAAAGGATTGTGCTCGGTTACTTTCAGAAGCCAACCAAAATGTGATGTGAATAACATGAGTATACATAAGGGATCCAACATTAGCTAAGAAAATTACCAAAAGCAGCCATCAGAAAACAGCTCCTCTTCCTAACTTTGAAGACTCGATACAACCAATGGATGATCCAATCCCCCTTCCCCCAAATGTGGGGAGTTGCCTAGTGACTCCCGAGCTGCAGCGTTCTTGAGTCACAGCCATTGGTTCGAGAACCAAATCGCTCTTTACCTACAGAGGTGCCTATGCATTATAGTATATCAGACAGAAAGGGGGGGAGGGGACAAAGGGCAAAAGGCAAAAGGCAAACCCCTTCCACCATTTTTCGGGTCACCTGTAGCATGTTATGTTACGAGACGAGCCCGGTTGTGCATAAATTATCCATAGTTCTAATTCCTACACTATTGGAAGTATGAGTCCCGCTTTTGTAAACTACACCCACTGTCTCCTCCCTCGGTCTCATCTCAATTTGTGTTATGGACAGAATATTCCCCAACTCCTGGTATCCTAAATGGGATGATTTGGAACTTTCTCAGTTCAAGCTGGCGATGGAGAAAGGCTAGGAAGTTGGCTTTCTTGATACTATGATGATTGCCCTCACACGAAAGTCACTTCCAATAAGATTTTCTTTAACATTCGCACCAAGAGGCTCCAAAACCAATCACTATTCTTTTCTTATTGCCTTTTTCAAGCCTATATCATAAAATGTCTTTTATATCAAGTATGGTTTGTAGGATAAAGTGGGTTGGGGCCAATAGCTAATGCGCCAGAAGAGCTCGAGCAAAGTACGCCAACTGGCCCCACTTAATAGGAAAATCAAACTACATCTCAAGCTCCCTTAGCGCAAGAGAACATTAGACATAACTGATCGAGCTTATGAAAATGACCCCTCCATTTCACCAAAATTCCCAATTCTAAACCCTCTCTCGGTTTCAACTTGCGTAGGTCCAAGCTTTCTACTGAATGGCAGCCTCCAAGAATGAAACGGGTTAGATGTCTCTTTGCACTCAGATCTCAAAGTACTTGTTTGAAAGACCCTTCTACTTTCATACTTTTATTTCCATCTAACAGTGGACAAAATGGTTAGAAATCAAAAGGTTGAATAAAACTTTTTGAATTTGACAAACAGAAACATGTGACAATCAGAAAGAGATGCTCGAATCCTCAAAATTGTAGCACATGCATTGAATCCCATAAAATATTGCTATCAACTACCACGTGAGAATTTCAAAATAAAATGTAGAGAATTCTCACCAGGCGAGAAGAGGATAGGATGAGCGAGTTTTGGATTGATAATTAGGGTCAGCCATGTCAAGTTTGTAACAACTACAGATCAAGCAACACCGTGAACTTAGAGGAAATGAAAGTTGAGGTACCTGAAGAAAAATAAACAGGTCAAAACCTCTTAGACCCTTGCATTCGGTCCTGATTTCGCAAGCCAACAATGTCTCATTTTCGTGCACAAATACAAACAAAAGGGATAATTTAACCAATAATTTAACCAATGTTAACTTGTTTCAAAAGATTAGACCAGGTAAAGAACTGTTTACCTCTAAACTCTGCTCAAATACACCAGCAGTTGCATATAAATAGCTACAGGGAAGCCTCCAAAACACGTATGGCCACAAACTCAGGGAATGTTCAATAGGATCTCATTCTCCACGATACTGGAAAGAGTAAGATACATATAGGTAGAGAAAGAAAACAGCTCTTTACTACAAGACAACATACAACAGGAGGATCAAGTTTAAAACCCGCTTTCCTCAACAAAAATATTTAAACAAGGATTCTGACTATAGAGTGAGGAAGGACAATGGTTTTATCAGGCTGATCCAACTATTGTCAGTGTTTAGTATAAATATAATGGAATTGACAGGTACAAGGGATAGATAATCACATCAATAGGTCAGGAGAAGAAAATTGAAGGACCTTGTAAATCATATCACCGAGCCACACGGCTTTTAAGGAAATATGTTCTCTATTGCCACCAATGTATCCATCCATGTATCTTTTGTGTGTAACATTTTCAATGAATAGAAAGGAATATTAAGAGCTAACAAAACAAGTTAACTAATTCAAAGAACGTCCTTAAGATTTTATTGAAATACTAACTGCCATAATTTACAAGAAAAACAATTACAACCATCAATGTTTTAGCCAAATTCCACAGCACTACAAATACTTGGTAAGTCTCTCAATTGATACTCTGTCCATTCTCAACACCAAGACCATATAAAACACCTGCGTATTTCTGTGTCGATCCATTGAAAAATGTATCCCTTAACTTTCTGAAAGTACAGGCAGTAAGAAGGCTATCTGATCCTGCTTGATGGCAAACTCCAATCCTCTCCACTTCTAATAACTCTGCAAGCTTGTTCAGCCCACCATGAAAACTATTGCAAAACTTCATCAAATGCTTGATATCATAAACCATTGGGAAATACATATTGATCAAATCAAAAAATCCTGCCTGTGTGTCTGGTAAGCTTCGACAAGTCAGCAATTTCAGCAAGTAACCGAAATCATACCCACTATGGAACGTCACCCAGTTAACGGTATCGTTCAACACAATCCCAGAAGACATTAGAAGCTCAGCAAATCGATTGACATCGATACCCTCTTCATTGTTCTTCTTAAAATCAATACCACACTGGCGCAGAAGCTCAATAGAATCACTCGCAAAAATATCTTCACTGATGTTGAATTCGCGGAAATTGAACTGCCATATGCAAAACTTATCCGTTCCACACGTTGGAAGATTACCATTCTCATCAGAAAACGTAAGACCCAATTGAATCAACTTCAACATGTCGACGTTGTCCTTGAGAGTTTGATAGTTATATTCATTGATATTCTTAAACGCACCCACAGGGCGAAGCACCACGCCGGGGAACTCGGTGTCCATCGCTATGTAGTTAAATTGGTCGACGATTTCACGTAATAGAGCAAACTCCTCCTCCAAATTATGGTCCCAAACCTCACGGATATGAATCGACTCACCTTTCGGTAAAATCGACATCTCTTCAACGCTAACTCAAGCAACAGAACGAACCCAGAAGAAAACAAAACGAGAAAAAAAAAAAAAAACGGAAGAACCCTACGCGAAGATTCGTGAAAAACCTTCGCCCCTCAAAACCTGACGAGGGAATAAGGACCTCAAATGAATCCCCGTAGATCTAGAAGATTTGGACCAAAATAAACCCCAAGTGAAGCAATAACCAGAGAAATCGAGTGAGGTGACGATAGAACCCTAGAGGGGAAAAAGAAGACGTGGGTAAAGAAATCTGACCTTGAAATTCAAAAATTTGAAGCGTGAAATTCAGAGATCTTGAACCAGGAAGTAGTGATTTTTGTGCTTCGTCGAAACGAAGCGTCTAGGTTAAGGAAGGAGAGGCGAAGGAGCACACAAAAAAGTTTGAGAGCTCCGCTAAGACCCTCCCTAAAAATTCCTCCAGAACGGAGACACAGGAGAGAAAAGACATCTTCATCCACACGACGCCGTTTTGCCCTCCATCCCCCCAACACGACGCCGTTCACACGTTTGCCTTTATCTTTATCCCTCGATTTTCCTTTTTATTTTTTATTTTTTTTAACATATATTTGTTGATTCATTTCAATTTTCAATTTAATGGATCATTACAACTTTGTCCTTTTTATCAAATCTGTTCAAACAAACGAATCGAAACAGCTAAAAATAAAATAAAATATGTTCTTTTTTGTATGTATAGCATTTCTATAAAATTATTGGATAGTTGTTTCGTTACTTTTCTGGCTTGCTTTTGATGGTGAAAATGGTATGGATTTGTGTTGGTTAATTTGATTTGATACTAGAGAAGGTGCCGAGTTGTTTATTTCTTTTTTCAGTTAAAAAAAATGAAGTTGAAATTTTCATATTTCATTCTAAAAAGTAGTAGAATTAATTGGCACGAACAAATTAAGATTAAAAAAAATCAGTACAATTAATAGGAGTGGACATTCAAACTCATGATCTCCTTGTCAGAAACATATGTCAATTACCATTCGACAAGATTCAAAATATTATGTCAGTTAAAAATTAAAATACATAAATTCAAATATAACATAAAATTCAATTTAACATCACTTAATCTATTTAATTGTACACAAAATTATATATTATCATAAATTTTGCACAAACTGCAGATATTAAGAGGATTGTTTTTTTTTTCCTTTGTTTGAGAAAACAAATATTAAGAGGATTGGTTTCATGAATTCAAAATTTTGTTATTAGCATGAGATATTTACCTATTTGTCCTCACTCACGAAAATGTTTATTAACTCAAATTCAAGTACCATATCTACAATAAAGTTATAAGTAAGATATTTGGCTCCTAGTMCTCGCCATCATTAAATATTCCACGATTAAACAAGATAAATATAAATTGAGATATTTAATAAAAAATAATAATCAACTATCAATTTTATAGTGGTGGTGAGAACAAAATTTGGTCTTTGTTGATAGGGAGCAAGTATGTTTTATATTATAATATAATTCAATTTATGATATTGATTTTTTTTTTACATTTATATATTTAATCATCTTAAATTTTGATGTCTACCTTGAGTATAATTTAATGGTTAGATTGGTTAGAAAATCTTCATATTTACTATATAAGTTATATTTTTTCTAAATGATATTGATTTTTAAGAAAATAATATTCTCTTTGGCATCCACAAAAAGTATAAGGAATGTTGAAAAGATAATGT
Organism: Momordica charantia; assembly: GCF_001995035.1. Next base: position 3,453,371 of record NW_019104491.1, read on the forward strand.
AAACTTTCTACCACAACTTTTATTAAAAATATTTTAGAAGTATTTTTTCATAACCATAGAATGATCCCTTCAAGCACAATTATTTTAAAAATCTGTGGCGTGGAATCATCTTTCTATCACACCCTCGAAATTGAAGAATTTAGATATCTGACATGTTTGGAAGCTCGATATTTAAATGTATAAATATTTGGGTATTGAACTTGTTGGATAGTAATATTTATTTTGAAACAAAGTTGTATGAATATACTTTAAAATATCATGATAACTATTTTGATGAAGATACTAATAAGGCTCGTTTGATGACGTTTATATTAAAATATAATTGTGTTTGTTAATTGTTTTTTGTTTGTTATTCTTTCCTTTTTTATTTAAAAGAAAAGATAATCAGTTTATTGTTCTCTAAATTTTTTATTTAAGAAATATAAAAGTTGTGTATGAAAATTAAAACACCAAATTAACATTCAGAATTTGTATGTTATATTCAATTTATTAGAGTTTTATGCATTTTAAGGTAGAAAATTATAAATTGATGTTTTTATCTATGTTTTAGAAGGGAAAAAAACTAGAAATACGGTAAAAACAATTAATTTAATTTAATTGTTTCCAAAATGTATACACAATTTTAAAATATTTTTTATAAAAAATAAGAAATAATAAATATAATCCGGTACCATACCTATGTTTCTCAAAGTTAGAAAATAAAACAAAAAAATAAAAACATTACCAAACGAGTTTTATCACTATGTTCCAAAATTATAAACAATTTACAAGCCATATATATTATTTTTCTCTCTCATTTGTTTTTCTATTTATGATTTATCTTTTCTCTAAAATTATATTTACACCCCAGAATGCAATTAAGCTTTATGGATTGGGGCCTAGACTTCGACTTAAATAATTTTCATTCTCTCTTTTTTTTTCCATGTGTTTTTTTCAATTAAAATGATCTATTAGTGAAAATCGGTATTAAAGTTAAACAAAATATTTTTAAATACACAACTGTCTAAATTGCTATTTAAAACATTCTATAACTTTTATGAAGTTACAAACTTCATATAAGAGCAATTATAGAATCATCCGCGGAAACCCCCTTGACTCACACGTTAGTAACACAGCAACTACGTGAAAAGTGTGAAAGATGACGTCCCATCCTAATGTTCAGACAAACGAATACTGCTGGGAGAGTGCAGAATAGACCCGCTGAGATGGATAAAAATTTACGAGGAAAACAAAAGGAAAAAAAATTAAAGAGGAAAAAAGAAGTAGAAAATATCCTTTTCTGTTGTTGTAAAGACTAAAGATGTAAGAGTTCGGAGAAATTTTAAAATTCAATTAATTTTATTAAGAAAACAATGCCATTAATTTGAAGAATTAATTTATATAAATGAAAAGATTATAATTGACTGGGTCCGGTTTGCTTTAGGTGCCAAAGAGTTAAAATTGGGCTTCCACTTCTATGCATAAAAGCCCATAAAATGTCAATTGGGTTGCAAACTTTAACTTTGGGCTTTATGAAAAATCCAGAATTCATGTTGGTCCGTAAAGCCCATATGAAAAAAAAAGAGATATGTATTGATTTTCATAATGATAATCAATATGTTCTATTTGAAGTGATATTGACGTAGATATTATTCGTTATAACATAACAACATTTACGAATTAATCTAAATATATGTCGATTGACTATATTCATTATAACTACTTATTTACATGTTTTACTTTGGACTATATCTGCAAATCTATGGTTAAAAGGATAAGATTTTTTTTTCTGAAAAAAAGATAATTAAAAAAAAAACTTAAAATAAGGTTGTAACTAATTTTAATTTAGGATGAATCATGTCTCAAAAGAGATGGGTTTAGGTGTATTTTCTCTTGAATTAATAAAAAGTCCCCTCACTAAAAGTACTGTATTTGCATCAGTACTTCTGAAAAAAACTGAAAGTAAATTTAAGTCGGTTATAAAATTTATAAATGAATAAATAAGACCTGATAACCATTTTATTTTTTTGATTTTTTGTTTTCAAAAATTAAACTTGTAAATACAACTTTCACACGTGCTCCACTATTTTGTTATCTACTGTTTCTAAATGTTTTTAAATTCAAATCCAATTTTTGAAAACTAAAAAAAGAAATTTTCAAAGGGCAAAGAAAATACTTAAATTTAAAATAAAAAAAATTGGAAAACTAAAAAGGGAATAACCATTGAAGGCTAAGCACAAGTAATATACTAAGAGAGGTAAGTTGGGGCCCATGATTTAGATATAATCACTTCAAAAACAATGATTAGCCACTAAATATAACAAGCAAATACCCTAAATTGATTTAAAACCTTAGGCGACTTCTTTTGGGTTTAGTTCACATCCAATTCAACTTCATTAAAGATTCAAAAAGAGGGTATTTCTCAAACAAATTGAAAACACATAATTGATTATCCACGGGCTGTCGACTCAAGTGAAAATTCCTGGGCATTAGGGAGAATATAATGTGCTGATTTTGGTTGTGAAGGCAATAAAGAAAGAAAGAGAAAGGTTCAGCTCAATACTTTTTCTTAAATCTATTGTGTAGTCATATGATTAGTAGGCATATGCATGTGCAGCCCATTTCTGTGCCACTCTCTCTAACAAAAGATTAGGTACAATTATTTTTCAGAATAGGAAGCCACCCAATATTTCATATCATCAAATCACCATAAAATGTGGATCCAACAATAATGACCAATAACAACATATATATCAAATCCAGGGGGGGTGAAAAGTTTATACAAAATCACTGAAAACTATATACAGCTCAGGGTTGCAGCTTACAAGAGATTAAACAATGGATCATGAAGTCCAGTTTGGCTGCTGTCATCTAGCTTCTCAAATTCCCATTTCTGAACTTGCTTAGGCTCAGGCTATGTCTGAAAATACCAAAGACAGGGCAGGTTTGAATGGGTTTAGATGTATATTTGCTCAGATCTCAGCGTTTTAACATCACAACAGCAGAAATTTCTGGTATTTGTTTGGGAAAAATGGGGAACTGGTTAAAAGTCAAAACTGAATAAAATTGTTGAGATTTGACAGATGAAACTTGTGTACAAAGTTGCAGCAAATGCATTGAATCTCATCAAATATGGTTACTTACAAAGTGGGAATTTCAAAATGAAGCTCATAAAGTGCCCTCACCTGAGATGCAGATGCAGAGGATTCGATCTAATTTGGCATTGATAACATGGGTCAGCCCTGTTGGTGGTAACAGCTACAGATCAACCAACGCCCCGGATTAGAGAAACAGAAACTTGAGTTACATGAAGAAAAGTTAACAGGGGTGTAAAATCTCCAAGAAACTTACATTCCGTCCTGATTTACTGAGCCAAGGATCGTCTCGTCTGGTTTCCTGCATGAGTAAATCAAAAAAATAGCATTTAACCAATGTCATACCATATGGTAAGATTAGGCAAGGTAAAGAACAGTTTACCTCTGAACTCTGCAAATGTTCTATTGGTCGAGGAAGGCAATAAGTGATTTGAAGCAAGGCAATCTACCACCACAAAGCAATTGGTGTATACACAGGGCCTTGCTCAACCATCAGATACAAACAAATACTTAAAACCAGAGAGAACAAATAAGTATCCAATATGACAGAAAACTGATCTAACTATAAGAGCGAGACAGGCTGATGGTTCCTATCAGATTCCAATCTACTCCAACTATTGTCAGTGTCTATTGTACTGGCATCGACGGGGACAAAGCTAAATAGTCACATCAATAGGCCAGGAGGAAAAAGTTGAAAGACTTTAGGAACTCACATCAGAAAGCCATTTGTAAGAGAAATATGTTCCATTGCCAACAATGTATCAATCCAAGTACCTTAGGGGATAAACTGAAGAGAATAAGTAGCAACATAAGCTCAGAAAACAAGTGAGAACTCCTTCAAAGAAACGTCATTAAGATTTTTATTGAAACACTAACTGCCATAATTTACAAGAAACCACAAGCTGCAAAAAACAGTGGAGGTTTCTATTACAGAGCAGGAAAACGGAAAACAGTTACAATCATCAATGCTTTAGCCAAATTGTACAAAGTAACTAAAAGTCTCACACTTCTACAAATACTTAGTAATTCTCTTCAATTAGTACGCTGTCCACTTTCAACACCAAGACCATACAAAACACCTGCGTATTTTTTCGTAGATCCATTGAAAAAGGTATCCCTCAACTTCCTAAAAGTACAAGCAGTAAGCAGACTGTCTGATCCTGCTTGATGACAAACTCCAATCCTCTCCACTTCTAATAACTCTGCAAGCTTGTTCAGCCCACCATGGAGGCTGTTGCAAAACTTCATCAAATGCTTGATATCATAAACCATGGGAAAATAGATGTTGATCAAATCAAAAAATCCCGCCTGTGTGTCTGGCAAGGTTCGGCAAGTCAGCAATTTGAGCAAGTAACCAAAATCATACCCACTGTGGAACGTGACCCAGTTAACACCATCGTTTAACACAACCCCAGAAGACATTAGAAGCTCACCAAAGCGATTAACATCAATACCCTCTTCATTGTTCTTCTTAAAATCAATACCACACTGGCGCAGAAGCTCAATCGAATCACTCGCAAAAATATCTTCACTAACGTTGAACTCGCGGAAATTGAACTGCCAAATGCAAAACTTATCGGTTCCACAAGTCGGGAGGTTTCCATTCTCATCAGAGAACGTAAGACCCAATTGAATCAACTTCAACATATCAACATTATCCTTGAGAGTCTGATAGTTGTAGTCGTTGATATTCTTGAAGGCACCCACAGGGCGAAGCACCACGCCGGGAAACTCGGTATCCATGGCTATGTAATTAAACTCGTCAACAATTTCCCGGATAAGTGCGAACTCCTCCTCCAAATTGTCGTTCCACACCTCACGGATTTGAATCGAATCGCCTTTGGGTAAAATCGACATCCCTCCAACTTGAACTCGAAGGCGAAAGTGAAAAAGGAAAAAGAAACGGAGAAGGGGCGTTGAGATCTCAAGAACCTGATGGTGGGTCGTCAAGAAAGCAGCGAGCGAACAGGAATCGGAGTAGATCTGGAAGAAAGGAAGCAAAGAAAGGGTTTAAGTAAAGGAAGAAGCAGAGAAAGGGAGTAAGGTGCGGAGAGAACCCTAGAGGATGAAGTGATTCGAGCAAAGAAGAGGGATGTGGGATCTGATCTGATCTGACCTTGAAAATCAAAAATTGGAGCCTGAAAATCACAGATCCAGAAGCGGGAAGTGGTGGAAATTTGAGCTCCGTTTCGAAGCGAAGCGTGTAGGTCAACGGAGGAGAGGCGGAGGAGCACACAAAAAGATTTGAGAAGCTCGGCCAAAGACCCTCCCCTAAAAATTGCTCCAGGACCGTCGAGCGCAGGGGGAAAGGAAAGTGACGTTTACACTTACCATCTCTATACGACGCCGTTTTCGTCTATACGATGCCGTTTTCGCGTTCCCCCTAACGTGACCTATTTTTCAACTTCAATATTGGCGTCCCTCAATTCCATTTTACTTTACTCCTACTTCAACTCGTAGTCGTGGTTAAATGTATACATGATATATTATAATTTCTAGCATAATAATGTTTGGAGGAAAAAATCACAACATGCTACGTGGATCAGGAGCGGTCGGCCACCAACCTCAAGGTATCGACCTACAGATTTCGCCACATGTAACTTAGAACCTCATGCGAATGAAGGAAATCTTTAGTTCGTCTCGCTCGAACTGAGGACTCAACTGCTCCCATGAATATTTGAGAAGGATTTAAGTGGAATAAATAGTTGTCGAGATTGTCTTCCTGATCCTTGCCGTAATTCTCTCGACGGGGAGATTCCACCCTAATCCCTATGGAAAGATCATCGCTTCACTCAATTAGGTATGCAATTTTGTCTCAAACCGACCTAAAGATTTAAGTTGTGTACTAACTTGAGTGGTGGAATGCTCTTTTTTTTTACTTGTAGATTTTCCTTTTCAGCTCGCCCATTATTCAACTTGTTCTCGCCTTACTGGATTTTTCGGAAACAGAAATGATTTTATTTTTATGTTTTATGTTCTTAAAAAAAATTCACAATTTCTTGAATTTTAAAAGTAAAATACAAGATTCTTTAAACTAATTTATTTTATATTTTTGAGGAGCAGGTGGTAAAACAAAAAAAAAATATATATGTGAAAATAGTATCAATAAACTTATTTTTCAAACAGGAAAATATATTTCTTTGCATTTTTAGCTTTATTTCCATTTTTGTTATAACCACATCATCACTTTTTTCCCCTTTCAAATAGGCCACTTGATCATGTGAAATTTAACAAACTCCTTAAGATGTTTAAAATATTCTTAAAATATGTTGATACATTTATGTTTTATTACATATTTTAATTGACTCACTCGTATTTAAATATGTTCATCATATTTTATTATCAAAATTTATGATCATCTACTCGGCCTCTTTTATGAATACGAGCATGAATCTACTCAAAATTTTGGTTTAATGGACCAAAGTAGATGATTTTAAGTACCAAACAAATTTGATTTATGACGTTCAATTTAATTGTTTTCTATTTTAACTTGTACCCTTAAATGCGAGATAGATTAATTGCTTGTCATATGTCAATATTTTGACAACATTGTAGTAGTAAATACCCCTATAAAAAATATAATATCAAATTAACGCCTATAACTTAAATAATTTAAAATTTTAATAGAATTTTCAATTACTAAATTCAACACACAAATAAATCAAACAATAAAGACATAAACGAGTCTTGGCCACGTTATTCCAATGGTGTATTATTTATTTATTATTATTATTTTTTTAATTTGAGTAGATGTATTATTTAAGTTAGTTTGCACCGGACCATCACATGACTTTAATTTATTCTCTCCTTCTTTCTTTATATGAAAGTTGACATGTCATATGCCAATCCAAAAACATTTAATAAAATAACTATAATCTCTTGTTTTAAATAATTTGATATTAATTTGGTGGGTCAATCTACCACATGTCATCGTAGTGTAAAAATATAGTCAATAATGAACATAGTCCCAATCAACTAACTTCATATACCTGAATTAATTAAGTTGTAAATATATATATTGAGATTGACCTTGTCAGACTAACACAAATTATATTCATAATCATATATTTAAAAATAATAATAACTTATAATTACTTTCTTAAATTAAAAAAAATAGTGTTGGTTTCCATTGAGAAGTAAGTTTTGTTAGAAAGAAGGGGGATAGCCCCTTATTTCTACTCTTATTTTTATTTCTTTATGAAAAAAAATGTGAATTCTCTCTAAACATGAGATACAGATGCATCGCAAACAATCCTTCATACTCTATATCTAGGTGGATGGCTTCTATTAATACGACAGATCTACGCTAACTTTGTATCTCTAGGCAAATTCAATCTGGTTGTCCATTTTTTTATCTTATCTTACATTTAAAGTGGAGGGATACGATTTCAACTATAATAGAGAGATATTAATGTCTAATTACCTAAGGACTTGTTCAAATCGACTATTTTATCTTTCAATTTTTTAGTATAATGAAAGTGTAGAGACAATAGTTCGAACACTTGACTTCTAAGAAGACAATTTGATATCTTATCTATATTTAGTTATGCTCAAATAACGTAATAACAATTCATCTTACGTTTAAATATATACCTACACAATTAGAATATAAAATTTTGTCGACTAAAGAGAGAACTAATTATAGATGGTTTTATATTAAGTGCATGGTGATGCATTATTATGACATTGTTTGGAGGGTGAAAATTTGTGGAGATGTGAGAACTTTATTTGAAAATTTTTATTTTTCTCGTCGATTAAGAATGGTTTGATTTAAGATATGTTTGGGAGTGATTTTTGCATGACTAGAATCACTTCATTAGTGTCGAAATCACTTCTATTTTAACATAGACATATTTGACAATAATTCATAAGTGAATCCAAAATCTGTATGAGTGATCGTCAATCCTTTTAATTACATGAAAATCACTTAAAAATATGTGTAACCGAATGTTAAAAATAATTATATAAAAATTACTTTCACAAAATCAATTGTCATTGAATATCCTTTACTAAACTCACTATTCTAAAAGCATTCCAAAATATGCCACAGATTCAGGTTTGGTAGCGCTTTTAAAACAAGTGATCTTAGCATAAATATTTTGATAACAAATACTGTAATAATAAGTGTTTATTGACAAATCACTTTGATGTATACACTTTTAAAAGTATTTTTAAATACTCTCCTTATCAACATTTGAGCTAACAACGCTCTACAAATGATTTACCACAAAAACATTTTAAGTTCTTCAAAAAACATTCATAAATCATTATCAAACATGATAATTTGGAGTATTGATTGTTTTGAAACATTTTAAGTGTTTTTGTCATCTCAAATATGATTGAATTGTTTTAAAATTAAGTCATATATGTTTGACCCAAATATCAGATATTCTAATTCACACTCCAGGATGTTATTAAACTAAACATCAAAATGAAAAAATCAATTTATAAATTAAAAAAAAAAGTTAATAAAATTTCCGTTACCTTTTTAATAAGGTCAAGTCAATTTCGGATGCTGGCATTTTATCAATAATATTAATAAGGACAGAGACCAATAAAATTCTGCTACTTGTCGACGTGGCAATGTCGTTTCTTCTCGTGTTTCATTGCCCTGCCCTACGAATACGATGAGGAAGGGAAAAGAAGGTTGATTACGCAGAAGACAGAAATGGACGATTACCGACATGTCGTTCCAAAATTATTCGACCAGCCACCAGGAATGACGTTTAATGGGAAAAGAACAAAGAAAAAGGACGTGTGCATACACACGTGCGAATATGAAACAATTATGATTTTATATAACAATATTCTTTCGGTTTGTTAGAGAATGCTAGTAAATTTCACATTTAATTCAATACCTTTCCTATTTCTTAGAGATCTGAAGTTGAATTCTCCATCTCCAGGTTTGCTGTATTAAAAAATAAATCAATACATAAAATATGAAATCAAAACGTTTATTCAAACTCTAATGTAAACTTAACTTTTGGGACCGAACATGTTGTGCTCCACGACATTCAATTAGCAACCCTCAACCTTGAAATTTGCTCTTTCTTGCATGTTCACAGGGAGAATAATGGAATGCATATCTCTTGGTAAAACATGGTCTCTTCAATTTTGTAATTCTATTGCTTGGACCAAAAACTTTCATCTCTCACTTTTGCGAAATGCTGAAGAGAAAATTTCTTAATCTATACTGTCCTGTAGCAATTTTCTCTCCATGAAAGTTCATTTTATCAAAATAAATATGCTCTTTTGTTTCCGAAGTTAGTATTTTTTAAATTAAAAATAAATATTTCTTGAAACGTTTATTTTATTATTGAAATACATCCGTGAAGCATTTTGTCACGTGAACTTAATGGGGAAAAGGAAAGAAAGTCATTTTCTTAAAAGTTTCCAAACAATTTGATTTACTTGAATAAAGGGAAAGTTGCACTTGTCTCTATATCTTGATCAATGATTTTCATTTTTACTTTTGAAATTTTAAATATAGCATTACTGTTAGTTGTATAGAAATCACCGTAATGAAAAGTTGACTAGAGCATATTCGACTAGTCAAATTTAGAATGCATAAGAATGGTTGAAATATCAAACTGACCAATCGAAACACTCGAATCGAAGTTGGTCGATTGATTTAGAGGCAGAATGGTCGGGGTTAATCGATTCTCTTGAATTGAAGGAAAACCAATAGAATATTATGCATAAAGTTAATATGTATGTATGTGTAGTTGTCTAGGGTTTCGCTCAATTGTTTTGCCGTCTTTTCAGGGTTTCTTTTTCTCTGATCTCTCGAGTCTTGCCTCTCTCTCCCCTAGCCTTCTCTAGTCTCTTTTAGTGGTCGTGTAGGTCAATAACTTGAAAATAATTTGTATGTTTTTAGACATTTGGAGGGAAAGAAAGACACATTGACTTGTGTCGAAACTGATCGGTTGGTCGATCGACACAGACCTTAAATAAGGTCAGTTTCGACGTCAGACTAATACCGACATACTCTTGAACACACCAAGTCGCTCATTGATAAGCTAGAATTTCAAATCCTTACTCCTTATATTTGAATTGAAATATCGCATATAAATAAAAAAAAAGTAAAAAACAATTAATATTTGAACATACAACGAGGTTACTAAATATATCGCAACTAATTAAATTGTGGTTAGGCTTTTAATCAATATAGCCTCACATAAATTGTCAATATATATATAACCTCACATAAAGCAAATAACACTATTGTGGAAGATGTCTTATTTTAAATTGTAGAGATCGAAATTAAATCTAATTAAAAATATGATCATCGATTGACTTTTTTCTCCATCAATTAAACAAACTACCAATACACAACTTCTAACAAATACAAATTCAGTTTAACTGCATTTGGTCCATCTCTCTAATCAAGAGCTCATCAGTTTGAATCTCCCTACCCCATATAATTAAAAATGATAATTAGAAATGAGCATGAGATTGATGAAGTTGGAGGAGAAGAAACCTAAAATACAATGTATATTTAATCTTTATAAAAAATCAATTAATGGATAAATGAGTTATTAATATGTTTCGTCATAAGATGAGATTTATATGGATATATTTCATCGACAATGAAAATCTAAATATGATATAATAAAAATTGAGTACCACAGGAATAATAATTTAGAAAAAAGTAATTTAAATTGTAGCAAGAAGATTTGCAAATTTTTTCATTGCTTATTCTTCTAACAATTATCTAAATCCATCAACAATTGTAAAAGTTTTTCATAATCTTTTTTAAGATGATATATTTGTATTTGCAGTTTAAAATTTATATTTTTCCATTTAATATATAAATATTTTCGGCGAATCAATTGTGCAGCGAGTATATGGTATTATCGAGTAATATTCCCGCAACAAACTCTCTGATGTGAAGCAATTTGGGCCCATGAAGATCGGCAAGCCCAAATTCGGCCCACTGAATGGTTTGTGTTTGAGCCCAGCTTAATGCAATTATATTAGTTGGCTTAAAATAACTAAATAATAATAATAATAACTAAAAAGAATTAGTAGTAGTTCCGTTCTTTGTTTGCTGTCTTTTATTTTTATTTTTTGGTATTGAGAAACTTGACATTTTTCAAATTAATTGCAATAAAATCAAACTAATTAATTATTGGTAAAATAAAACCTCAATCTATGAATGAAAAATTTAGCAAATCGGCCCATATCACCTAAGCTCGGAAGGCCTAGCCATCAAGTACGACTCTCAGGATCTAACTCGTGGGCCAAGTGCCCTAAGTCAAATCTATGGGTATAGGCCTATGTATTGCCTCGGATCGAGTATAGCACGTGCATTTTGATGCCAATAAAATTTACTATCGAACCTCATTGAAATAAAAAAATATATATCGTGGCATTTTAATGTAAATATTTTTTAGCTCAACGACATGGGAGAATTTGAACTTCCAACTTCTAGATAATTTTGCTTAGTTGAATTATGCTCGAATCAACAACAATTCAAATGTAAGAAAACAACACAATTTTTATTTTGAGAGTGCTCAATCAAAATATCTTTGTCGTGATTAAAAGTATTTTCCATTCAAAATTAGAAATCGAGAAAAGAAAATTGGCGTGGCCGGAGAAACACTTGAAAGTTAGCTAAAAAATACGTCGGCTAAAATCACTTATTTCACGAGTACTTTGACCCTTCAAACTCTCTTTTATTTGATTTTTGAGTAAAGGCTGCGTTCATGAAAGCAACCGTTAGAGACTGTTAAGAAATTTAAATTAGAAAAAAAAAAAGTTATAGGCTTTTTAGCAAATGGCTTACAGGTCATTTTGCGAAAAAAGCATTCTAATCATTGCCAACTCCAAATCCAAACAACGGAATGTTAATAATTCACTATC
>NW_019104491.1:3465554-3477812 GCF_001995035.1 Momordica charantia
CAATAAATAATTTAGGACCAAATGTGTTTTTAAGCTAGATTATAAGCTAAATCATCACAAACAAAAGATCGAAAGTTCAACTTGACAATATTTTTTGTTTTTTTAGAAACTTACATCGTTACAAATATTAAACTATATGAACTAGATCACTAGCTTCTAAAGTTTAGAGACTGAATCATTACCGGCTGAGTTTGAAAACTAAATCGTTATTCAAATAAAAATTTGATCAGAAACGTCTTTTTTTTAACAATATCTTTATTTAATACTTCTAGATTATAATACGAGCATGTGCTAAGTTGATGGTTAATAGGTATCATTAAAAATTTGACAAAATGATAAAAGAAAAACAACTTAGGGTGTGTTTGGAAGTGAGGATAGAATCAGTGATTTTGAAAAAAAAAATTATTTAAGTATAATTAATTTTCTAAAATCATCTTTTAAGTGAGGATAGAATCAGTGATTTTGAAAAAAAAATATTTAAGTATAATTAATTTTCCAAAATCATCTTTTAAGTGATACCTTAAATATCAATTTAAAGTGATTTTAAACTTCCTTAAAATCAATTTTTTAATTTCCCAAATATAATGAATAAAAAAATGGAGTCAACAACGACAAAAGTGATTTTGGTCATGTCAAAATCACTCACAAACACACCTCTATTGTCTATGGCATTATGGATAATAAATCACGTACACTTTTTTTATGCAATTATTTTTAATATTTATTTTAGTTCAACGGCATGTGGGGATGAGAATTCAAACGTTTGATATTCGATCATTGAATTCTATATTATCTTTGTGTAGGATGTATTAATTAAGATATTAAACTAAGTTCCAAATTTGCAGCCATTTAAAATTAGTTTTAGACCTACCACATGATTAAGTTTGTCACATTTTAGAGAATAGAAACCTAAAGTACAATAATTTCTCAAGGTGTGAAACTAAAAGTGTGTCTTCATTTTGTTATAAATCTTTGTACCCAAAGGAATCGTTAAATGACAAATTTGAAAAGGGAAGTATGAGGACTCATTTCATTATATTTTTATTATTCTTTTAATGAATTATAAATTTAACACATTAAATTTGAGCACTATATTTATTGGGTTCATAAATTAATAAAATTACGTCAATACACTATTTATTTTATTTTATTTTTTTTGTGAAAATGTTCTATTTAGTCATCGTTGAGCAGATATGATGTGCTACTTTCCAAGAGTTAAAAAGAGAACAATATTTGGAAATCTGAATTAATTAAATGATAAACTCAATATTAAAAAGGCTATTTGTTACACCAAATTTTCAGTCGTGTAAGGTAACAAATTTTAATCGGCACCCTTTCACATCTTTTTTATTTTGTTTTTTTTTTAACAAAAGGAAAGCAGATTACTCTATCAGCTTTATTAATTGAAGAATTTTTTTTTATTGGTTCGAGATGAACTATATATTGATCTCATTTAATCCAATGCAATAAGAATTATTAATTTTAACAATCATAGCTAATTTATTGATCCAAAGAGACTAGCTATGTAAATTGAGAGGGAATGAGTTCAAATCTGATGATTGTCATCTACCTTAGGAATTAATTCATTTGTATTTCTCGATATCAAATATTGTATGATCACGTGGCTGTTTCGTGAGATAGTCGAAGTGTGTGTAAGCTCACATTTGTCTTTACGAAGAGACACCTTAACTTCATATATCTTTTAATCCTTTTCTTAGATAATGTATAGACTATACATGCTGTCTTGGTGCATGAATCTAAAATTTTAGTTTAAAAGGTCAAATCTAAATAAATTTAGATTGAACAAACATCCGGATCCGGATATCCATAATAAGTAATCACAATTTTAATGTATTATATATTCTTTTATTATAACCCATCAACATATATAAATTAGTTGATGCTCAGACAAAGCAAATAGTCCACGGAAGATGACTTAAAATATTAATGGTAGAACAAAAATATTATTCCTATCCCTAATAACGATTACAACTAGTAAAGTCAACTCATATTCATAATAAATAAATGAAGGAATTTAAAAGAATTGGCCATAGACGTTGTGAGACGTCTCAACTTGTTTATAAATAAACCAAACAAAGACTAAGGGGTAGAGTTTAGAATATCAATTTTGTATTATGGTTGTAATTAAAAATAATATTTTACCTCTAACCTAAGCATACTTTTTATAGGCAGGCGCTTATGGTGAGGTATTAATCACCGACAACATCTTCTCCTGTAATCACGGTACACCCCGAAGATCAGACAAACATTAATTGTGGTGTATCCCTAGGATTACGGAGCTGGAAATGGGACGGTTGAATGTGGATGTTTGAATCGTCTCTGAAGTCAGTTTTTCGAATACCGACGTCCTATTCGAATTTCCTTAGAGATCTGGTTTGAATTTGTGCCACGTGATGATAGATTTTTGACCCTTCAACAAATTTCTTCCCTCCCGACAGCATAAAGCATTAATTATGTATTTTTCCTCCAACTCCTTAAAAGTGCTTTTAGGTTATCTAGAATTACGGTGATTGACAAAATCACTTCTGTTTTCATTGATGATAAATTAAAAAATTAATTTTAGGAAAATTTCAGATCACTTTAAATTTGATGAAAATATTTTGATGGATTTTGTAGGAAAAAAGATTATTAAAAATTAGCATTTGGGTAGGTTTATGAAACTATAGGCATAGCAATTGATAATATATATATATATATATATATATATATATATTTAATTTAGTGATGTATGAATTATGATTTAAAGTGGCATATTTTTGCAGTGTCAGAGAGTTGCATTTCTGGGGTGCCCCATCCACGTTTCCATGTCTCGTAAAAACCAACGCCAAAAATGTAAAATGCCTTAAAAAAATTAAAATAAAATAAGAAAGAAAAAGGCAAAATACTCTTGACACCCCACCCCTGCTCTATGCACCTCTACAATTACAAATATTTATTCTGCATCCTCCAATCAGATCCGTCCAACCGAACAAGTGGGCCCCACGAAGGACAATATCCTTCATTTTAAAAAAGTCTTCGTGGGACCCGCTAGGGCTGGGTTCACGCAGATGATTGAGGAGTGGAGCACGGTAAGAACGGTGTTAATGTGCCGCACGCTATAGGAACCCCCCTGGGTTTTTTTTCTCCTTAAATCTTTTATAGTTTTATGTTATTTTCAATTTGATTCGTGTCTTGAAATTCTCAACTTTGCGTATATTAAAAATTTTCAATTAAATGATTGTATAAAAACATCTATTTTGATTGGTTAAGATAAATGTATGTATCCTTAAGATTATACACGTAAAATTAAATCATTGTTTGATTAATATATTTGAACATGTCACTTAAACATGTTAATTTGGAAGAAATATATTTTATTGATAGTAAGTCGGATTTTGTTCATGGTAAGTTAAGTAGCGTAAAATGACATATCTATAAATCGAAATATGTTGACAAAACAATAGATTAATGGTTCTATCAATGTTTGGTTAACAAATTTGTTTAACTAAATTTGAAATTAAAAATTACCTAAAAGGTTATTGTATAGTCTCGACTTTTATGTCTATGACTTTGATATCGAAATAAGAAGTTAATTAATCAAAATTTTCATAATTGTGTAAAAATATTGATGAATTATACAAAAAAGTAAAAAAAAAAAACATCACTAATATAAATACAATATTATTAATAAAAAATTATTATGATTTTTTCTTGAAATATCAATCAACCATCAAAATTAAACTTATAAAGTATAGATTTGGATATTCTTGTATACATAGATATTTAAAATTTTATATATTTTATAAGATACTTGTTTCAAACTCCATTTTAGTATAAATTTATCGGTTCCAATATTGAATCCTTCGCTTTAATATTTATTGCACTGAAAAAAATAATATATGAGTTCATATAAATGGCACCTTCCAATTTTTAATCTAAAAAAAATTTAAAACTTTAAACTTACAAGATTACAAAAATTCCATACTTAAACCTTCCAGCGTAAAAATGATACACTTGAAGTTAAAAGATTTACTTTATCAACCGAAAAGAAAAACAAATAAGAAAATAAGAAAAAATAATAATAATAAACACGTTACAAAATATATTTTCAAAGAAAAAATGATTAAGATTTAAGAACAACTTTTTGTACTTGGCGAAGGAAGGAGAAGAGAAGACAGTAGACACGTTGCAAAATGAAAAAATGAAATTAGATTAATTTATTATTTAATTCGTTTTTTATTCCATACCAACAAACACAGTCCCAACTCTCCACTACTATAATATTAATATTATACATATAACATAAACAAACCGTCTCTCCGAGTCTCTCATCTCACTATTATATATATATTTGTTAATTATTATAAAAAAAAACTCAAAAGTAAAAGAAAAAGAAAATGAGCAGACTCTGTTTCAGTTGAGTGAGTGCGGGAATTCCAAGGAAGAAGAAGAAGACGACGTTCCCAAACTGAAATGGAAAATCCTCTCCGCTTCCTCTTCTTCGTCTCTGCAACTGCAATGTAACAATCTGATGCAGGTAATGGCCAAGTGTCATTCTAGCAACGTCGGATCAGTCGCTGTTGCCGGCGGCGCCACTGCTGCTACACGACACTTCCGATTCTGTACGGCGTTTTCCGGAGCTGCATTCCGCCGGAGAATCTATGACGCGGTTAGTTGCGGTGGGAGCTCTCGGTTCCGCCACCGCTACGAGGACGAGGGGATGGGTATCGATCAGCTGACGTCCGGGAGCGGATCGGCTTCTGAGGAGCCGCCGAGGAGGCAGAAAATGGCCAATGGGAAGTCCGAGAAGCTCGTGGATCTTCTGAATTTGGCAGAGTCGGTGGAACCGGAGGATGGCGTGGAGACGAGGAAGAAGGAGGAGGCGTTGGAGGAGTTGAAAAGCACGGTTAGGGATTTGCAGGTTGAGGATTTGGCGAGGCGGAAAGCGGCGGCCAGCAATGTGAGGCTTCTGGCGAAGGAGGATTTGGTGATACGACCCACGCTCGCGCTGCTCGGAGCCATTCCTCCTCTCGTCGCGATGCTTGATTTGGAAGACGAAGAAATTCAGATCGCTGCGCTCTACGCTTTGCTAAACCTTGGAATCGGCAACAACGCGTGAGTCCTTTACGATCTTATTTCTCTTCCTCTTCACAGTTGGTTTTGTTCTCTCTTCTGTTTGGAAAAATTCCCCTCTCATTTTGTTCTATTTCATGTCGTTTCCTCCATGCATTTCTCGGTTGATTTACTCAATCCATATATCTCTATTTCCCCCACATTTTCCATTGCAATCTCTGTTTCTGTCAATGTCTTTTCTGATTTGTAATTTCTCGAGGGGAATTCTTCCATTTTTCGCTTCCGTTCAAAACGGCAAGTCATATGGACGGTCTTTTGGAAATTGACTCAACTCCTTTCTTCGGGTAAAAACCAAAACAGAGGGCGTGTACTTTACAATTTGTTCTTTGCAGGTCCTGCACATTTTTATATACCGTTTTTGTATCAAGTTCTTGCCCATGTACAATCCATTACCTTAGGAGAACGGCAAATTCTGAATTATTTTTCCTACCCCATTGCAGGAACAAGGCAGCAATTGTTAAAGTGGGGGTCGTCCACAAAATGTTAAAGCTCATTAAATCAGAGACTCCGTCAAACTCATCGGTTACAGAGGCAATAATTGCAAATTTCCTCGGCTTGAGCGCACTGGACTCAAACAAGCCAGTCATTGGATCGTCCGGTGCGATTCCTTTCTTGGTAAAATTCCTGCAAAACACCGACCGTAAAACTAGCAATCAGGCCCGGCAGGATGCTTTAAGAGCGCTGTTCAATCTCTCAATTGCGGCATCGAATATCTCAATTATATTAGAAACAGATTTAATCCCATTTCTTCTTAACATGTTGGGAGACATGGAAGTGAGCGAAAGGATCCTTGCTATTTTAAGCAATGTGGTGTCAACCCCAGAAGGTAGAAGAGCCATAAGCATCGTTCCAGACGCGTTCCCGATATTAGTTGATGTTTTAAACTGGACAGATTCACCTGGGTGCCAAGAAAAGGCATCCTATGTTCTAATGGTGATGGCACATAAGCTTTATGGTGAAAGACAGACGATGATAGAAGCAGGCCTTGTGTCTGCTTCGCTTGAATTAACGCTCTTGGGTAGCGCATTGGCTCAGAAGAGAGCTTCCAGGATTTTGGAGTGCTTGAGATACGATAAAGGGAAGCAAGTTTCTGAAAGTTTTGGTGGGAATCTGGGTGCAACAGTGTCTGCGCCCATTATTGGGACTTCATCTTCTTCCAAAACCTGTGTGGAAGAATCTGAAGATTCCATGAGCGTGGAGAAAAAAGCGGTGAAGCAATTAGTCCAACAGAGTCTGCAGTACAACATGAGGAAAATAGTGAAGAGGGCCAATTTGCCTCGAGATTTTGTTCCTTCAGAGCATTTTAAGTCACTCACATCAAGTTCAACTTCCAAAAGCCTACCATTTTAACAAATCAGATTACCATGGCAGATCTAAAGCTCTGTTGAGCTTGTGTTATTAGTGAAAGTAATTAAGTAACTGTCGTTAGAGAGAGAAGTCTTTTAGTCTTTTGTTTTTTGGGTTTTGTGTAAAAATAAAATGGACCTATCTCTACTTCCAAATTCAAATCACAGGCAACAACCAGATCCTGTATCAAATGCTTTGATATCTTCCCTGGCGGTCGAATTGTCCCAAGATTGACAACTCCTGTGGCTGTTTTCAGTCCCAAAAGAAGATCAGGAGAGCAGTGGGTCACGTTCGACCCACCACTACAAATCAGCTTACCTCAGTGAGTCAGTGGCCCCTTCAAAATATAATGTAATGCACATCACATATTTTCTTTTTGATGGCCTTTCACATGCTTTAAAGTACCTTGGATGATTCAAAGTTTTCACAACAGAAAGTGAGAGAAAATTTTCTTGCCCATCTCCACCAACAAATCTTTTGTTGTGGGCATCCAATAAGCAGAAGAAAAGTGGACCTGTTCCATGAATCGGTCCTATTGTTTAATTAATACTTGCTGATCCATTTTCTGCTAAACTATGCACAGATCTGGAGCAGGGAACTTGCTGAGCTGTTTTTGGTAGAGGCATAATAACATCCAAGGCATGTCCTGAGCACGAGGTACTGTTTGTAAATATAGAATTGGGTGACTCCACTGTGTGCTATAAGCTTATATTAAACTAGAGTTGTGATTCTATCTTATCTTTTGGGATGCCCCTGTGTATATTATTCATCTGCTTGGGCTGTAGTTAACTTTAAATTATGTTAATGCGAGGCATTTTTGTCAACTGAAATGCCCATCTCATTTTCTACCATGAACAGTTTGTGAATCTTGACCCTCAATTCCATGTGATTTGACTCGTTCATTTTCTAGTTGTGATGTGACCTGAAATCATGGCTGTTTTATACTCAAATTCAATCCTTCGGTGTTCATTAGTCAAGTATTTTGAGTAGATCTGCTTGTGGGGTCTGCTCCTGTTAAATGCCATTGTGCTCCACCATACATCTGAAGATTAGCTGTGTATCACAATATGAAAGAAATACTGAAGTTCTAATGGAAATTTGAACTTTCCTATTGAATATTTATGAAGTGTTAAAAGGGAAAAAAAGACTTTTTTTTTTTTTTTTCTAACTGGTGGAAGTAGAGGCTAATGATTTGGATATGGGTAAAACTTCACCGTTGGAAAATTGGCAGCTACCTATACAATTTTCTCCATTTCTTTATGAATTCATCTCTGTTAATTGTCATTTTTTTTAAGGAGGTAGATCGGAGATGTTTACTTTCTAGATTGAAATCTTAAATCAAATAGACTTTAGTATATGATTCCAAAAAGAAATTATCCGTATTAATTGTGATATAGTAGCATGATTATTTGTTGAGGCTTATTGTGTTGTTGCTAAAGGCAGACAACAAAAGTTATGATGATTGTAATAGTTGTCAATGATAGTTCAATCTACAAAGTCTAGTTTATCATTTCCTTCCTAAATTCAAATTATTCAGCTTCCCATTATACCCTTGAGAGCGAGAAACAAAAAAATAAAAATAAAAAAACCTCTTCTAATATTCAAGAAATTAGAGATTAATATTACCCTTTTAATTAAAGAAGTACCTAGATACTTATCAATTAATACTCATCTTTGTACTGACCATCAACAAAAATTTAATACCTTTATAAAGTAGAAAATAAAATTACATTTTTTTTCTACCGGTCAAAAAATTTAATTGTTGGACCATAACACATAATTATTTTTTTGCCAGCAAATACTTGTTTTTCTTAATTAAATAAGAAAGAGAAAAAGAAAAAGGCTAGACAGCCACGATAAATGATAAAGCATAGGTGGGGATACTAACAGCTAAATGCTACCCATCAAAAGGATCAGAATTCAAAAGTGTCGTAACTCAAACTTTCCAAAAATATACTTTGCTGTAATAATACATTTTCTCAATTGTTGCTCTTAAACATGTTAAATCAGTGGTAAACTCAAAATTTTAGTCGATGCATTAAGATAAATTTAATCATATATCAACATTCTCTTTCGCTTGCCTGATTTAGAAATTTGCACAAGACCCAATAAATAAAAATCAAGAATTTTATACTGTCTTGAACCTGTTAAATCACCAACAAACCTAAAAATAAGCTAGTGGATTAGAGTAAATTTAATCATATATAGATATATCAATAATTTGACGGTTCTCAATGGTAATTAAATATTAATAATTATCTTAGAATTTTCAAATCTGCACTCTATATTTATGATATTATATATTGTGGAAAAAAAGTAGTCTAAATAATATAAACATATACAGAGACAACAAATTAATGCACGAAAATGTGAACATCTGATTTGAGTCCATGGAAAAAAAAAAGTTTTAAATGTGGAGCACAACTTGGTCAAACTACTAGGCAGTAGCTGTTATTCCCACCCGAAAATAAAAATAAACTCTCATTTATTTTTTCTCTTTTTATTTTGTTTGAATTTTGAGTAACTGGATGGGTATGTAGTTGGGATGATAAACAAATATAATTCATATAATTTATAATTTTAGGAAAAAAAGATATCACGAAGCACTTTAATAACACAATAGTAAAAACTTAACACATATTTTCATGTTCCTTTTATTTCAATTAAAGTCATTCATACAAAATACTTGTTAATTAATGGTTTAAACTTTAAAGTATAGTCAATTTGATGGATGGACTGGTATATCAACTAAAATTACTATAGCTTTAAATTAATGGTACAAGAATATCATATTTTTTTAATTGAATTAAAAAAATTAAAAGCTATTCATTGCAATACTTTTCAGTTCTTTACCCATCTTTATTTTAAGTACTGTTACCCACTGAACCACTCATAGTATCACTTTTTTTTATATTGAAAGTGTAGAAAGTTTGCTTGGGGGAACGTATGGCAATTGTGGGACTTGTTTGTTCTTTTTTTCCCCCTTTTTTTTAAATAAAGTGGCAGTTACATTTATGAATTTGGAGTGAATGATGTGGGGTAATGCTCGTAATTTTAATATATTTTTTTATTTTATTGGAGATTTCTATTCTTAATCCTACGTATTGTTTTTTTTACTACAACATGTTGGAGAGGGGATTTGAATTTACAACATTTTGGTTTGAGGAATATACAAATTACTATTGAGTTATGTTCGTTTTGGCTAATCTTGCGTATTGTTAAACTCCAAAAGAGGAAAATGTCAATGTAGTCACGGACTCACAATTGATAGACGTATTGAATTAGGTTGCATCAATATAATTGTACCCTAATAATAATTGGATGCATGTTCGAGAATCTTCATGTCTCTAATAACTACTAGATATAAATTTGAAATACTTTTTATATTTCTATCTTATAAGTCTAACGGTGTAAAATTATTAGGCACGTTGTAGTAGCACGAGTACTCTGCTGCTATTTCAATTCTCAACCATTATTTAACCTTTCGAGGCACTTTTCTTTTTCCTAGGATGCTTTTTGCATCACCTTTTTCTTTTCATTTTGTTCTTTGTTTCGCTATATAAACTTCTTGTGAGTGATTTTCTCAACTAATTTTCCAATTCCATCAAAAAGATTAATTAAAATAATCTCACTCATTATTCCACATATTCTCATACTAAAGCATGATGATATTTTGCATTTACTTGGATGTGTGTGTGTATATATATAATTTTGGTTATAAAGTTCCTAAGTTGAGCTTAAGTATTGTGATGCAAATATTCTCAAATATACCATATAGATCAAAATAATTTGAGGAATCAAAATCAAATGAATGTAAAATTTGGGAGATATTTAAGTTTTAAATATTATGTATTATGGGTCTCTTTGGTATACAAATTTGTTTATTATTTTCAGATTTATTGGATTAAATGAATTTAATATTTGTTTGGTAGTCAAAGTGAATATAGCTTAATTGGAATATATCTTCAACAAAAAATTGTGAGTTGGATCCTGCCTCCGGTACTAAAAAATATTTGTTTTTAAAAATTCTTTTTTGATTTTAGGATCCAAACATGGAAACAATATTTTTATGTTTTGAGTGAGGTTTTGAATTTGACGTTATAAAATCATTTAATTTTTGTTAAAATTAAACATGTAAACATAAATATATTATAAAATAATAATTATACAAATTTTATAACATATATGTTAATTAATTAATAATATTTTAGACTGAACTAAATATTTAGTTGGTAACTATCACTATTTATTGATATTCAATTTCCAAATCTGCTATCAAATACATATTAAAAACAATAAAAACATGAAATACAACCCTACTTTTCGATGAATATTTTAAATTTCTGTTTTGAGATCACCAACTAAAACATCTTGAAATTTTAATTCACAATTATTGATCAACGACTCGCGGATGGATAATGGGAAAATCTAGAAAGAGATGTTTATGGCGACAATTCTCTATGCTCGATGTCAAAATAAGAAACATTATTATATATATTGATGAAAACCAAAACCCTAATTACATAGTATCAATTCTAGGATTTTTCTCAATCCTCATAGGACCAGTGAATTGGTATCTCATCAGAGATGTGAGTGGATTAGGGTTTATAGATAAATAAATTATATGAGCCAAATTGGAGAAATTAAATGTAAATTGTGGGTGATCCTCCAAGATTAGTGGAGGAGTGGACATTATATTATTATTGTAGAGAAATGAAGATTATTGTGGTTGGTTTTGGGAAGGGTACAGTCCTTAGTTCTTAGGGCATCTGACATTGTCGGAGATGTTTTATGTATGATTGGGAGAAATAAAGACACTTCATTTTTTAATGAGATTTGGCATCTTATATCAACAAAAATTAAAGTGTTTTTTGTCTCTGATTTTGAAGGCTTACCCACCAAAATTTCACTTTTTCCTCATCTTCTCACTTTCAAAGATATATTAATTCTAAAAAAAAAAAAATTCCAAGTAGTCATCTTCTCGTCTAGAAACCTAAAATTTATCATGTTTATGAAAGGGATCGACGTGACCTGCAAAATAGAACAGCACTAGGACCAGTGTGACTTTTTTCACACGGGTTTTGATACTTAAGTCAGTATCGGAGAAGTCGAGTATGGAGAGTAGGATGTTTAGGCGTACCTTTAAGGTGCGGCTTACTTCGTTATTTATAGAGGTCAAATCCTAATCTCCCAAGGATTTATAGAAGTCTAATCTTAGCACCTTTAGGAGATCTGGACTTCTGGACTCATGTGTTCCATTATGGGCGTAAGTCGGATCGAGTGTCGAGATCGGACGGGGATTCGGATCGAACTGCATAGGAATATAACGATTATTTAAATATAAGGACTAAAACTATATTTATATTTAACTTTATTGTTTATATTTATCAAAATATAACGATTTCATCTAAGTTACATTATAAAAATTCTCACAATTATCTAAATATAAGGACTAAAACTATATTTCAACTCATATCATAAATATAAATATAAATTAGCTTTTCTTTTTACCCATCACCTGAAGTCAAAATTTCACTTTTTTTTCCTTTTTAATTATCTTGTTGTCTCAAAAAAGTAAAAATCAAGAGAAGTTACCCTAGGAGCCCATGCCTTTTATTTTATGAGAAAATAGCGTTAATCCCTTGAATGATTAGAAATCATATAACATTCCAACATTGGCAAGCAAACACTACAAGATGGACTTTTAAAAATCATATAACATCCCACTATTTCCTCATTGTTCTATTTGAAATTTGTTATTCAATTATTCAATTTCAT
>NW_019104491.1:3478922-3492516 GCF_001995035.1 Momordica charantia
CCCTCAAGCCCAAATCATCATCCCTCCCTACCGCGTGCAAAAATTTTAAGTTGGGCCTGTAACGAGTTATGGCTTTTCTTTTAATTAATAAACAAAAGAAAAATAAAAATAAAAAGTTCCGGCAATTTATTAAAAACATTGGTAAATCAAATATAATCATCTCGTCCATTAACTATGTATTTTAATTATTAATTATGTTATGTCAATCTGATTGGACCTCAACCATATCTTGAAAGTTAAATGTTTAAATATACACCTTGTATTAAAAAAAACTAAAAGTTATTGAAATACCCAACGGACGTTGCATCGATAGATGAAACAAAAGCTATTACAATGATGGAAGATCTTCGTTTGGCGTCGGAATCAGGAATTTCACCAATTCTCCTTGAAACTGACTCCCTTCGAGTCTTCAATCTCCTAAGAAGTGAGGAAGAAGATTTGTCAGAAACCGGCTCAATCATATCATTTGCAAAATCAACCTTTGCCGAAAGGTTGCATGCAATGTTTAGATTCACAAAGAGGAACGTAAACGAAGTGGCTCACCTTCTAGCAGAAAAACGGCAAATCTAGATGGAAGATTAGGCGTCGGAGATTTTGGATGTGCTGGCGTCTTGATGTGTTAATTTAATGTTTTGTTTTGTTTTTATTGTAAAAAAAAATATAAGTTAGATTTGTTTTTTTTTTGTTTTTTTTTTAATTTTAGTTTTAGCATAACATACGTGGTTGTATGAGTAATTATGTCGTATCGAAATCTTATTTTTATCGGTCTAAATAAATAAATTGTTAGATAATAAAAATATTAAAAAATAATTACACAATTAATATTAAAAAAATGTATAAGTTTTGAATTTCTAAAATTAAATATAATAAATCCCCAAATTTAAAAAATATCTGATAAGTGTATAAATTTTCAATTTTGTGTAGGCGAACTAAGAATATCTAAAATTTCAATTTTATATCAAACGAGTATGTCTAATATTTGACATTTTAAAAATTAATAGATCTATTCTATTACCCATATCGCGACAAATGTAGGCCAGCTCCAAGGGCAAAGAAGTAATTTCATTAAAAAGCTTCCTCCTAATCTTTCGGAACTTTGTATGAGATGACGATAAATTAATAAATGGCAGGTAGGTAGAGAGCATATGTAATTAAATACTAATATAGTATTGCCCCTGCATAAAGTTTTTAAAAAATGTCAACATTATTGTTTTCTAACACATAATAATTGACATAAAGTTAATTTCTGGGTTTATTTTTACATTAATATGTACTTGCTTACAACATAAAACAAATAAATCCCGATCTTTCCACCCTCTTTCCCTTTTTCGTTTCTAATTGTGTATTTATAGACAGTTATAACTTTAAATTTATTTGCTTTTAAACTTTAAGGTTTGTATCTCAATTACATATTCACTGATATTTAATTGTTGTTTATGTTGTAAAATAAATTTCAAAAGCTGCAAAACTAAACCTACCATAAAATAAATATTGTCTTGCCTTTTTTTTTTCTTTTAAATCTATCGACACAAGATGTTCCGTGTCTAGATTTTGAATGTCAGCACATAAACCTCCTTGCCACAGTGTCAAAATATTAGGGTCCAAAAATTATATGAATAAATTTATACAATGGAAAAATAATACTGTGGTTACAAAATTAAAATTCTATGTGCGCGTGACATATATATAAAAAGTAGATGTTAAATAAATTATATGTGCGTGCACTACCTATGTAAAAAGTAGATGTTGAATAATATTTGAAAATATTTTCACCAATTTGAACATAACTCAACGAGTTAAGGCACATATGTCCGATCAGAAGGTCGTGAATTTAAATCTCTCACCCATACTAAAATAAAACACTTGAGATATGTAGAAAAATAACTTTGTAATTAACTTCAACATTATTTTCAATGTTGTATTAGAAAAAAAATTATAATGCTTTATATATGTGAACCATGTCAATTCAAATATAGTTGAACGGTGATATTATTTGAGTATTTGTGAAAGCAGTGCATCGTGGACTAAATCATTTTTTTAGAGGCCATCATAACAAAATGTAGTAAAATTTTAATATATTAAGGTGCTTTTCAAGCCTTTTGTAGTTGTTATGAATTGGGTTAAAGATTTTTCCTTCGTTTCATTCTTCAAATCAGCGTGATACAAATTTCGAATGTTTCACTTGTCTTATCGTTTTCATCATCTCCTATGACTCATAACTCAAAATAATCTTTGTCCTACGTATTTGGTAACCTGAGGTCGGACTGACGTGTTGGGCTTCCTAATGTTGTATTTTGAAAAGTACTTTTTTATTTTTATTTTTTTAATAAAAGTATAAAATAAATAAATAAACCTCTATATCCACATTTATTTATACATCTACCACATGACCAACGATCTTTTTATAAATTAATATAAATATTTACGTACCGCTAGTACATTATTTCTCTTGTCTGTATGTACGTACTTTAAGCAGCCTAGTTGACGATTGTTGAACATTTTTTTG
Organism: Momordica charantia; assembly: GCF_001995035.1. The sequence goes on from NW_019104491.1 coordinate 3,481,429, forward strand.
GAAATTATGTCTAAGCATAATTCAACTGGTTAAAAATATTTTTTTATTCAAATATTGAAGGTTAAAATAGTCACCCGTTGTTAAACTAAATAATAATTATTATAATTATTTGTTTAACTTGCTAGCAATCTAATTTCGTTATTACCAAAGCGAGCATGATTTAGTGACAATTTACATATATCTCCAACTAAGATATTGTGAATTCGATCCCCGCCTTCACATATTGTACTATAAAAAAATCCAATATCGATATTAGTGATCAAATTATTATTTTTTTTAATTGAATCAAGAAAGACAAAAATAAAAACAAAAATATCTTCGTGAGTCAACCTTCCATGTGTTGAGGGAATCTCAATGTAATCTTTAAAAACAAAATTATTACAAAAAAGATTGTTTAAACTTATTTTTAGGATAACTATGATAAAATAACCTTCATTGTGGTTCTTGATCCAATCTCGTTTCAAAGCATATATTATAAATTTAGAAGATACTTGTCATATATATATATATATATATATATATATATATATATATTTATTAACATTTTTATTAAACTATCAGTAAAAATGTTAAATATTTGTTAAAAAATTATTTGTCACTAACATATATAATCTAAACATGGTTATTAATCTTTAAATAAAATTATATTACAACTAGATAACACCACCTTAAACCGGTACTAATTTATTTCGAGACAATTTGAAATCAATGTTTTTCCCTACAAAGAATTTCGTTATACGGAATAGGTATTATGCTACCTTAATTCGAACTCGATAATTGATTGTCAAAAAAAAAAAATCCCAATTCGATAATCATAATCGGATAATAAGATAAAGAATGAAGATAAATATCTTCATATAACCAATAATGAAAGGCACATCTTCGACCTTATCTATCATTTTATTCTCAAACATTTACGTCACGTTCGACATTCTCTCTAAATGCGAAAATTTGTAAAAATTTATAAGGTTACCACATTCATATAGAGTTACGCGTGACAAAGCTTTATTACAACCATTTTTTGTCTACAAAATTTTGTTTATTGTGAATTGTGACATAAAAATATAACTGCATCGAGCCATTGCCCCAATAACTTAAATATAGAAAACTAGGGGTTCCCCTTTACTTCAAATAAATAAAGCGACTATAGCAAAAATTTGTCAAATAAAATTATTTATTTGAATATACAAAAGAAAAATGACGGAGAAATGTCCTAAAGTATTTTATTTCAAGTACAATTAAAAAATGCCAGTGCAGCCCTTTGTTCCATCATTCATGCATTACTTACAGATACACATTTTTAAAGGTAAATTTATTACCTTTATCCACTAAATTCCATCTGTCAGTTAATTTTAAATACTAGCTAAATTACCAAAATTATTATATCAATATTAAAAAACGTTTAAAAAGTTAAATTGCAGGGTTAATTTTAAATAATTACAACCATCAATATTTAACTAAAATAATTAATTTTTTTGTTATAAAATAGAATAAGAACAAAAACTACATGTAAAAATATATGTTTTAGGGATATTCAACGTAAAAAAGTGTCTTAATCAATTAACCTATGATTTGAAATTGTACGAAAATTCATATATCTACCTATTCGAAGATATTTATTTCAGAAAAGACGAGGGAAAAAGAAAAAAGAAAAAAAGGAAAAAAAAAGGGATATTAAATTAGGAAAGGATGCCTTCGAGCGTGGATAGTGGAAAAGAGCAATGTTTGTTTTTATAAACAGTTGCGAGAGATAGAGAGAAGAGAGAGAGAGAGATTTTTATTTTTTCGCAGCAAAATATTTGGAATTGGAAGGAAACACTCGTTTTTTTCCCTCTCTCTAGAAAAAACCCTAGCTCATTCTCTCCCCCGTCTCTCTTTCAAGTTTCCCTCCCTTTTCTATCTGATTTTGCCCCATTCCCATTCGATTCGGTGGGTTCCCCTGCTTCCATGGACTTCAATTGAACTGACCGGTCCCGGACTTGGAAGGATCTGGAAGGCTAAGCTACAAACCGAGTAACAATGGCGTCTTCGGACAAGGATGTCGAAGAGCAGCTTCTGGAAGCTGGCAATAAGATTGTAGACCCACCTAGTTCAGTTGAAGAACTTCTTCCTCTTCTCGACGTAAGCCCTAACATTTTTCTTATGTATGGTTCGTGTTAAACATTCGCGGGTTATTTTGTTATTCTGTTTTAAAAATTGATTTGGGAATTTTTTGAGGTTGTGTTTAACTGAATTTGTTATTTTCAACCTGGCGGAACGCTGTCCTTGAAATTTCCTTTACTGAAGCTTTTCCGGTGACATTTGATGCTCGATTGGTTTCTCCCTGGATAATTTATCGCGTTCCGTCTTGTTTGTTCGTCTTCCGCTGCCCTATATCGCAAATTCCCGTCTTTTTACTTCGTTAGAGATCAGCGCTTACGATAATGTCTACATGTTATAAACACGAATTTGGATGAAATATCAGAAACGAATCAGTTGTGCCACTGGTCTTCAAAATTTTATAATTGCAGCGTTTTTATGGGGGCAACTATGTTAGATAAGTATCGAAATTGTATTTGTTGTGTTGCTGATACGGTGCTAATTTATGGAAAGAAAACTTATATGTTGTTCAAAGCTCATTTACGAAAGCATTTCCAGTCATGGTTTGTGCGTATCTACTGCATTATTCATTAATCTTCTAGATTACTTCTACTATTTCACATGAGACGTTAAGTTGGAACCCACACCATTGACGAGATATTTCTAACTTAACTTCAAATCTCACTGGGCACGAATGAAAGAGGTTGAATTAGATTTGTCTCTTTTAATTTTTTCATACATCCGAAACTTTTGATGTCAAGTGGCACAACTTAAACTAGAAAGTGATTTGAAGTGTTTTTATTCAAGTTTATTGGATATTGTTGGGTAGGCTGACATTTTCTAAGCCCACGTCAGGCTGGCAGCTGGGAGTAGTAAGTCTCCCATTGGTTTGGGTGGTAAGGTGAATGTTTGAAAACTGTTGAGGGAATTGCTTGAGATTATATGTCTTCTTCAAAACTTCTGGGAATGTGGGTAATGTGTCAAATCGTAATGAGGGTTAATGCTTTTAGAACCAGTCAGGCACTTCAATACCTCTTAGAAGTCGAACTTTGACCTTTTGAATCTGTCTCTTGTGCTGATTCTTTGAATTGTACATTAGTAACGAATAACGAGGTATTTTTCCACCTTACATCTTTTTGCTCTCCTGCTAAGGTAATTACTTTCCCTCTCCTCTTTCCTTGCTTGTGGTGAATTGAAATATAATGAAATATTAGGTTCAGAATATACCTTCCAGGTCTTTGGCATTCAAAAGTTTTATCTGTATGGATCATTTGTGGTTTGATAGGTAGCACATTGCATTGTTTGTGTGTGTGTGTGTGTGTTCTGTTTTGTTATTGTTTTCCAAAATAATCTTTCTGAATGCAGAAAATTGAGAGTTTGCTGGCAAGGGTTGAACAATCCCCTTCAAAATCAATGCAAAATGCTCTCACTCCATCACTGAAAGCACTGGTTTCTGATCCGCTTCTAAGGCATTCAGATATTCATGTCAAAGTTGCAGTTGCTGCATGCATTAGTGAAATAACAAGGATCACTGCACCCGATGCCCCTTACAATGATGAGCAAATGAAGGTAATTAGAAATTGGGTCTCTGAGTGGATACAATGTCTATTTCCCTCCTATCAAAGTTCTTTTTAAACAGTTATATATATTCTGCTGTTCAGGAGGTATTTCATCTCATAGTATCATCCTTTGAAAACCTCTCTGATAAGTCGAGCCGGTCATATGCAAAGAGGGCATCCATTCTTGAAACTGTTGCAAAGGTCAGATCATGTGTAGTCATGCTGGATTTGGAATGTGATGGATTGATCATTGAAATGTTCCAACATTTCCTTAAGACAGTAAGGTATCATACTAGATTTTATTTTGAAATTAAATACCTTTTATGTTTTCACTTATTGAGAGCACATTTGTGAAAGATATTGATTTTCCAACAATTTAAGTTCTTTTTCTGAACAAATAGAACTGTCGACTCCATGAAATGCAATCTGACTTGTCCACTTTATAAGAAATTGACTTGTACCCAAAAACATAAATAAAAAGCAGCAAATATCTTCCATTATATTTGGTGCTTTGGTTGAAAAATTGCTGTGGTGTGGCATTTGAGTGCATATGGAGTGGCAGGAAAAACCCAATTGAAAATATAATGTAGTGAATTAGTTAGATCGTTTTGTAATGAGTTTCTATTTTGTACATATAGTTTGTTTATAAGGTTTAATTTGTTGAATCCTTTGTTAATTAGTTTTATGGGTTGGTGGTTGGTTTGTTTTGAGGGTTGGTTAGTAGGTAAGCTTTATAAATAAAGGAGGGTCCTTTGTATCCTCTATACTTTTTGAATGGAATACAGTCTCTTTGGTAGTCTTTTGAGGGTACGTGCTGCACCAAGTTTGGTATTCGAGTGAGGAAAGGAGTTGCTTGCAGGGATAACAAGTAGGAATCTTAGGTGATGAAAACTAAAAGTTCCTTCTTGATAAAGGTTTGAATGGTAGTGCTCGAGATTCAGTACTATCTCCACTGTGCGGAGGATTTGCCCAACAACCATGACAAGAAACATGGAACACTACTAAGAGTCATTCGAAATTTAACCCATCAAATTGATGGATAGATTGCGAAAGGATAAACTTTATGGATTTTGCCAACAGTTTGAATGCCTAAGTTTTCAATGGTTTGGAGTTCTCAGTAGAGGCTTAGGCATTTGTGTTCAATGGATTAGAAACACATGCGATTTGAGTTTGCATGAATATTCAAGTATTTTTCAAAATTATGGGGTTATCAATCTAGTTTCATATGATTATATAAGGAACTTTACTTTCAAGAACAAGTTGTGAAGGTGTCAAAATTGTATGGAAAATCTATCCTTTATAATTGGTCAGAGGATTTTGGTAATGGATCCACAGCATTTACTTGGACGATCACATTCAAGTTCAATTTTGTGATGGGCCTCACAGAAGCAGTGCATTAGTTAAGCGAGGGCTTGATCACATTTGATCAAAGAGGATATTTGTTTTGTATATTGTAATGCATTTGAAAGGAAGAGTGTCAACTTGTCTTCTCGTTATGTGCATCAAGAAATTGATTGTGGAACTTAACTGCACAGTGGGTCTTGATGAAATAGCATGGAGGAGACTCTAAAGCTTTACAAAAGCTTGATTTAAGAAGAATTTGATGCATAATCCATTGTTTAAAGTCATCGTCATTCATTCGATTCAAATATATGTAGTTTGAGGAAGAAATTGGACCAACTATTTGCAAGGGTATGTTTAGAAACTGATTTTCCTTCAAAACCCGGCCGGCACGAACTATCAAATGAGTCTCACATGATAAGACCTCTTGTATTCAAGGGAATGATGCTCTGACACTACTAGATATAATGAAAATTTAATTGAAGATGATACTTTAAAAGACTGGAAGAATCTTATAAAAAAAAAAAAGACTGGAAGAATAATGTAGTTTATTTTTTGTGGATCATCTGCCAGTACAACAATTTAATGGATTTATTTCACAAGAAACCTCAGACTTGGTCAAAGGAGGAATCATTTCCTGCCCGTGATGAGGCTATCATAAGAAGCTGTCGGTTGTTTGAGGAGAGTTCTCCATGTATTTGAATGAAATTTTTGCTGAAAAAGAGAGTTGTTGTCTGCAAAAGCCCGAGTTCCATTTGATTTCAACAATTAAAGTTACCCGTGATTTTTCCTCCCAAACAGTTTTCCAGCATGATTCAGTGATCAATGATTTTGTTGACAAAGTTGACAATTGACATAAGTGAAGAGGGCTTTTTCAATGGTTCATGTGATGGGCTATTACGAAAGCCTAACCAGGAATGTATTGGACTTTTAATCCTAAAATATTGTATTTATTCAATGGCCTGCAAGTTTGTAATTCAAATTTATGGGTTGGGTGCTGCATCGAGAATCATACAACCTTATATTCGTGTTTTGATGAGCTCAGAACAACATTTTAAGATGTTTTTAAATTGTAGGTAGAAGTCAAATTTCAACCTCCAGAGTTTTTTGTTTCCTTGGTATCCACACCAAATCATAAGCTCAAGAGTAAGGGTTTTTATTCTTTTTAAAAATGTTTTTAATAAATAAATTAAGTGGGTGGGAATTGATGTTCTAGATTAGTAGGATAACATTGTAATAAGTTTCAGTTTTTTGGTTACAGTTTATTAGTTTAAATAGTTTCTTGGGTTTGTTTTAGTTGGTCAGTAGGCAACTTCTAAAAATAGGTGGAAGGTGGTCTACTGTATTTTCAACGCTTCTTTTGAATGTAATGGAGTTCCTTCGATTGCCCTTTAGTCTGGATGCCAGGTTTTACTAAAATACATTCATGAAATTGTAGAATGTGTTATTTGAATTTTATTTTGTAATATGTTGACTATAAGGTTATTATTGGATGACATAACGAGCAATAAATCTGGTAGGAGGTTTAGCATAAGTTCATAAGTATTAATGATGTCTTGGCATATTGCTTGCTGTGCCAAATCTTCTAAAAAGTTGCTGATAACTTGGAGTTAAGATGAATGCAGTAACAAGTAAGTGTCCTCTGGTGTACGCAGAGTAAAAGTTGATGAGATTTGATATTAATAATGGTAAGTAAAAGATTTACAAAAGCAAAATTCTGACACTCAAACAACGAGTTGGCTATTAACTTCTGACTAAAACGAACCACCAAGAATCTCTTTGTAATTTGTTCTCTGATTTGACCTATTTATGTTTAAATAAAATACCCCCTAGGTTATATTTGTTCTTCGTTTAGGATGTGTTTTTTGTCTGTAAAATTGTAGGCCTTCCATCTGTTCGTTTTAGGTCTAGCCTTTTGCTTCTATTAGCTAAGCTTCTATTTTTTTTAATTGTTTTTTTGAATATTTTTTATTTTTTCCTTTTTGTCCTTGTTCTGTTAAGTATTATTGCGATCATTGCACATTTTATTTTGCCGAATTGGAAATTCTAATTTTAGATTTTCTGGTGTTCAAAATGTTGTTATGTTTATTAATAGTACTTTTCATCCAGAGATTATCACCCAGAGAATGTATTTACGTCCATGGAGACAATTATGAGCCTTGTTTTGGAAGAAAGTGAAGATATATCTGTAGAGCTCCTCTCTCCTATCTTAGATAGTGTGAAGAAGGACAATGAGGTAATGTGCTTTGAGTTGTTATTTGTTCCCCTTCTCTCTTTTTTGTTTTTGTTTTTTTTAAAATTAGAATTCTTTTCACTTTTTAATTGTCTGTTGAATCTTATAACATCATTTTCAGGAAGTTCTGCCCATTGCTCGGAAGTTGGGGGAGAAAGTTCTTGATAGCTGTTCTACTAAGCTCAAACCTTATTTGGTGCAAGCTGTTAAAACCTTGGGAATTTCTTTTGATGATTATAGTGATGTTGTTGCTTCCATATGCAAAGAGCTTTCTGGCTCTCTTGAAACAAGTAATCTTCATGATGGCGGTGAAAACGTGGTTAGTTCTTTAATTTAACCTTGACAAAAGTAGTCTTTATGATGCTGACCTCCTGTTGAGTAGAGTTGACTCTTTTGTAATGGTTTTTTTTTAATTTATTTTTTATCTACTGAAACTTTGTGCAGGTTGCTGAGAGCAAGTTAGCTAGAACGTCCGGCGATGAGGTAACCAACCATGCAACGCTTCTTAATGTTGTATTCTTCCATGAATTTATTTTATAAAACATTTCCTCCCTTGTTAGAACAGGCAGTTGTTTATTTTATATGTGAGTTATGTAAAATATATCATGTTAGGTTGGTATGTAGAAAGTGGTTACTTTGATTTACTGATACTGAAAAAAATGATACAATATCTATCAGGTTGAAGAGAAACCCACGGAAGTGGCTACACCTGAGAGAGTTGATACAGCCATTGAGAAACATCACGACTCAGTTAAGAGCAACGGGATTGCACAGGGGGGTGAAGATGGCTCTGTCACTAATTTAGAAGACAAGAAGGAAGAACATGGTGATGGGGAGTGCAAAGAGGTAAAATCACCTAAAAGTTCTGAACCTGCCAATTTGGGCTCTGAGAAGGCTGGCAGTGTGAAGGGGAGACCTGAAAAAAATTCTAGGAAAAGAGGTAGGAAATCTAATCAATCTCTGAAATCTACTGAAGTTTCTCATATTGATGCCCAGAAGGCATCTGAAAACCTGCCAGAACATGAAAGCCAGGGCGAACATCCTAGTTCTCCTCGAGGGGGCCAGTCTGCTGAAAATATGCCTTCAGAAAACGAGGAAGTTGAGGCCAAGCATTCTCCACCCAAGGCTATGGAGATCGAATCAACAAATGTTGCTTCACCTTCACTAAGTGGAAGTGTTCCTGATGAGTGTAACAATAAGGCGGGGCCAGCAAAAAAGAAAGGCAACTCAGCTAAACAGGTAGCATCATCTGCAGAAGTTTCAAAAAGTTCATCTGAAGGAATGAATGACTCGGAAGTAAAACTCAATTCGCATGCTGAAGAAAAGGCTCCTGCTGGGGTTTCTGATGATTCTAAGACAGTTGCGGCTGAAGAGGCAGCAGAAAGGGAAAGTGACACTACCAGCGATTCTGAGGCTAAGATATTGAAGCAGTCTGCTAGGAAGGGAGATGGAGCCAGTAAGAGTACTGTTGGATCTTCAAAGCAATCTGAAGCTAAAAAAAGGAAGGGATTAGGGAAATCTATCTCTGGAAAAACCGTGAAAAAATTGTCAGGCGATGATGATAAAAAGGTGATTGGAGCAGTGTTAACTACATCTGGTTTGACTGTAAAATCTTATCCCCATTGATGCCTAAGTAATTGTCTGGTTAAATTGTGGTTACTCTTCTAGGAAACAGCACCCGTGCCGAAATCAACCCCAAAAACAACCAAAGATGAGAAGATCTTGGACAAGACACCAAAAACAACCAAAGATGAGAAGATCTTGGACAAGACGCCAAAAACAACTTCCAAGAGGAAACGAACTCCTAGCAAAGAAAAAGTATGTTATTACTTATTAGTGCATAGAGTTTATTGGTTCTATCATTATGGATTGGGAGATTTTTCTCTACTTTAACAAAATTTAACATAGTAATAGTAATATTGCAGCGGTTGTATTTTGTTGTGCATATTAATGTTAATATTTTTTTCTCTTTTCCAAAATTAATTTGTTGGGGACTGATCGGTGCTCTTTAGAAGCGATTTCATTAAGTTGTTCTTAATAACTCCGTTTTTATTGCCATTAGTGCATCTTAAGCATTGTGTTCTAATCCAGCTTGTATATGTCTTAATTCATTTAATATTCAAGAAATATTGATTATTTTGTATTTTCCTGGTCAATAGTTCTCTGATGTTCATTCTCAGTTTTTTTTTCTTGCTTTTTGTAGACTATATCATCGGCTGCAAACTTCTTTGTTTCGAGTTTTTGAAACTTGAATGATTTATAACTAAAACCTAGATGAGTTATCATAAAATAACCAGAACCTAAACATGATGAAGTGGTGGATATTTTGGACTTTTGCATTGATCTATTGTAATACCGTTCTTGGTTTTAATGCCATGCTGTCTGCCTCAATTTTGTATATGATCTTAAAACTACACATTGGCACATTGCCTTTTGTTGTTGTATTGAGAACTTAAATCTCATTTTCACTTGCTGTTATTTTCAGGAGTCTGAAACCAAGGATTCTGATGAAAATTTGGTTGGTTCGAAGATAAAAGTGTGGTGGCCAGATGATAGCAAGTAAGTACCAATTGTCTCTCCTTTAATTCTTTTAGGTTTCTTTGATGTACGGTAACTGCAATGCACACATTGTATATGCAAAAGAAAACTGTTCTAATCTATTTGCACACTGTCAATAACATAAATGACACATCATTTTCTAAATATTTAGAATTTAGACTTTGCAAGGACATAGTAAACACTTCTATATTTTGAAGTTCAAATATTCTTGCAGGTTTCAATTATTATTCTCTAGTTATAATTATTTTGGTTTCTAATATTTACATTGAAAGACTGGAGGAGCTGGGCATTGGGAACTTGAGGATTAGAAACGAGGCTTTCCTGGCTAAATGGTTATGGCGGTTCTTCCACGAACCTAATGCCTTGTGGCGAAAGATTATAGTGAGTAAGTATGGGCTTCATCCGTGTGGTTGGGTTCAGGCAGGTGGGGCTAGAGTTGGCAACTGCAATCCCAGGAAGGCTATTGCTTTGGGTTTCCCTGTTTTCTCTCATTCTTTATGTGTCTTTGTTGGGGAAGGTCTTAATACGTACTTCTGGGAGGATACTTGGATAGGCGACAAACCCTTGTGTCTTGCTTTCCCTCGGATCTACTTTCTATATGATAAGAAACTCCTTTCAGTGGCCGAGGTTTTAAGTTCGGGAGAACAGGGTTTGTCCATCTCTTTGGGGCTCACCCGTTCCTTGACTAATCGAGAATCGTCAGAGGTTTCCGAATTATTGGATCAGCTGTCTAGAGATTCCTTATTTGTTGGGAGGGATGATGTGAGGGTGTGGACCCCCCATCCTTTGAAAGGTTTTTCTTGTAGCTCATTTTTCCATGTCCTGAACTCCTCGTCGTCCTCTTCTTCTTCTCCGTCCCTGTTTACCCCTTGGTTCACCTCGCTTTGGAAGAGTAAAATTCCAAAGAAGATTAAGTTCTTTGGGTGGCAAGTCTTACTTGGAAAAGTTAATACCTTGGATCGGATCCAGAGGATGTCCTCCCTTTGTTTGCGTCCGCACCGCAGTGGTGTGTTCTGTGTAGGAATGCTTCGGAGAATCTGGATCATTTGTTGTGGTCTTGTCAGTTCGCGCAGGAGTTATAGCTTCGTTTCTTTAGATGTTTTGGGATTGTTTGGGCCCGTTCTAGAGATTGTAGGTGATGATGGAGGAAATATTGTTATTCCCCCCGTTTCGAGACAAAGGACGTTTTCTTTGGCAAACGTGTTTTCTGGCTATTCTATGAGGTATTTGGCAGGAGAGAAACAATAGAATTTTTAGGGGAGTGGAGAGATCTGTGGATTATGTGTGGGATCTTATTAGATTTAACACTTCTCTATG
>NW_019104491.1:3492716-3513530 GCF_001995035.1 Momordica charantia
AAAAATTTACATTGAAAGATATGTCACAGAAGGCCAAAGGAAAACTCTTAAAGAGGACCCCCCACTTCAGACTTTCTCTTGAGAACCAAATATCATAATTTTTGCTTGTTTCTGGGCAAATGTTCCAAAGGACGGTAAATAACTCTGCCTTCTGAAATGGACTCCTATCTTGAAAATGTGAGTGCAAGAGCACCTGCATGATGGTGTGGCCATCCTGCTTGGAGCAATATGATCTTTTGTTGATTTTTTTAAGGAAGTTAAAGTCTGTCTCACCCTTTGGAACGGTACCCATATGGCCGTATGATCTTCTGCCACAAAGTATCCAGAACTAAGGAAAACACCACAAATCATTTAGTCGAGAGGCCAATGTTCTTACAAAGTAAATCACTGATCCCCAACCGTCCCTCATGAATAGATCTAGAAACCAATTCCCGCTTCACTAAATGATACCTACTACCCTCCTTTACAATCTCCTTTAAAAAAATCATACAGACTTTTTGAGCTTGGGAGCTATGAAAAAAGGAAGTTTAAGATGTGAGAGCTAATTATTTGGCATCTTGATCAGGAGAGATTGGACAATGTGAGCTTCTGCTATTTGTAAAAGTATGCTTTCTTCAAGCTCTAGGATGCAGGAAATTTTCTGAACTTTAATGATCACAGGTTCTGTAGAAGGAAGCCATGTGGGATAATAACCCAAAGAGAGACTGAAATAAGGAGAAGATAAATGTGAGACTTAACACCCAACCGACCCCGTGCATCTAGAAATTTTTGAGTCATTATAGTTAATCTCAGCCATGTAACACTTAAACTGCATTAATTCTTGAATTGAAAATTTCTTAAAAAAGAACAAGAATCTGTTAGCAAAAGTAATCCTCATTTTTCGTTAAAAGAAAATTTGTTGTTTGAAATTGAAGGTGAACTTAATATTTGCTTGTCATAATACCCTCAAATTTTTAACAAAATTTGCCAAGATCCGAGTGATCATTAGTGTTTCCAAATTTTTTAAAATTGAAGAATCATTCCATATTGATTGGAAGCTCCACAATGTTTCAATGGTCTTGTTTTGGCAACAAGAATCCATGTTTGTCTTTCATCTACAAAGGTAGCATTTAAAGTTGAATTAGGTGGATGGCCACATCCTCGTTATCTTAGCTAATGTCACTGAACAAATAGATTATAATCTTTTACTCTAAAAATTTTATGATCTTGAACTGTCTAAATAATTTATCTTGAGTACCTTCCAACTGTCTTGAAGAGAGAGCCAATCAGAAATAATCAAAGCTCGAGTACTACATACCTCAAACAAATGCCACTTTGTTGGTTTCTTTGAGGGAGAAAAGTCTACAAATGAGCAGAAGAGGGAGAACAACCTAGAGGCCATGGGTAGAGGGATCCTGGCCAAGGAAAGCTAAACAAGAAAAGGCTTCCAATCGTTTACATTTTACAATCATGGGATTGGAAGACTGTAATTACAAATCTTGTTGCAATAGAGTAGTTTGAATAGAAAAATAGTTAAACAACTTTTCATTTTGGATCATAAAAGGTTTAAAGGAAGTAATGGTATATTTCAACCCATCAAGAAATTGATGTCATTGCAATGCCTTGTAGAAAAGGGTTTGAGAGAATCCCGAAACAAAATAAATATTTTAAAAAAATTATTCAACATCTTATACAAGCATAAATTTATTTTCAATTATGTTCCCACAATTACTTGCTTAGAAAAGTTGGATGCTCTCATATATTCTTTTGTTCATCAATTTTGTTTGAAAGAATAAGAAGATTTAACCATCTACTTTTAGGGACAAGAAGTTCCCAACATGTAAAAATAGTTTTGAGTGCCTGTGTCGGGGGCACAAAACCTTACCTATTCGAATGATTTTGTGCCTCCTAGTTGCAGACTGTAAAGATCTGTATACTATTTACTGCATGGGTCACTGTTGCTAATTCTTTCAAGTCACAGATACGGGTTGCCATCATTATGATATGAAATCCCTTTACTGCATGTTTCAGTGTTGTTAGTTTACTTAGTTATTTTTTGTTATGATGAGTGATTTCTCCATGTTTTGTTCGATCAAAAGCTAAATGATTCCTGTCTGTAAGGACCACTTTTTACATTTTTGTGTTTCTGGTGTTTTATTACGATTAGAGAACAATAGCCCTTGAACTGTGATTGGTTGGTTCTGTTCATTTATCTTTCCTATTCATGTTGACCAGACTGCTGTTGAGATGACTTGTACGGAAACTGAAATGTTCTGTTCTAATTGATGTTTTAGAAATATTGCTAAACTTGAAAACTTGAAAATTAGATAATTGATCTTGTTCAACTTCATATTGTATAAAAAAGAAATAGTGCTAAACTTGAAAATAAGATATATATATATATATATGTTGATCTTTCTGACTAAACATCTCAATGATCTCACCTCTTCACAATAAAAACTATATATCTCTTTTTTTTTACAACATTTATGATGGACATATAATTTTTGGTTATTTGCTGTGACATATTTAATATGTTTGCAGGTTTTATAAAGGTGTGGTTGATTCTTTTGATGCTAAAAAAAAGAAGCACAAGGTTAGATATCACTTATGGAATCTTGGGATTTTCAAAATCTGTTTTACAATGGCATGCATGCATATGGCGCTTATTATTTAATGCGTGCTATATACTCTTGTATATCTATATTCACACGTAATATATACATGTATATATTATATACATATGCATATATTTATAGGTTTTTGGTATTTTACAAGTGTTCTTCTATGCAGGTTTTGTACACGGATGGAGATGAGGAAATACTAAATCTTAAAAATGAAATATGGGAATTTACTCATGATGACTCTGAATCTGAACCGGTAGGAGGTTGTGTGAATTTGCATTTTGTTTGTTAGACCTCTAAGATTCTAACATGTAAATGTTCATGCATATGATTTTGACAGGACGAAGCAGCAGATCTAGCAGCATCAGAACCTGCAGTGGAGACGTATGTACAGCTAACTGTTCTTATTTCCCATTCATTGACATTTTGAATTGACATTTTTGTGAACAGAAAAGGGTATTGCTTAGCCAAGTTTAACTAACTAATTTAGTTTTCAATATAATTTCCAAATTTTGTATACTTTTGGTTTTCCTTTTCGGAAATAGTCTTAACTCTTACGTGTAACGAACTCAAATTCGTGTGCAGAAATAGCCATCTTTACATTTACCAGCATACTAGGTTTAGGTTCGTACATGGTATTTGTTTGTCTCACGAGTTTTGTTAAAAACGTGAAATAGATTCTCTAGGTCCTATTTACAACATCTTCAATTATTCATCAAGTTTTTCCAGTCGATTGGCCATACCAAATTGTTTTAGTTGAAGGTTGTAGATACCAGTTGAGGCATTCTCTTTTGGCATGATTGGCTTCCAATGTGAACCAGTTACTTTCATGATAGATTAAGTTGAAATATGTTACAATCTTTGATGGTTTTGGTTTACTTAATTGGGAATGTATGCAAACTTTTCCATGCAGTCAGATCTGACGTGTGATGTGTAGTCAATGTGCTCGATGGTATAATTGATTTTGCATTGTTTTCTGTTCTGACTTCTTCTAGCTTTATATTGTGGAAATATCTTTATGTTCAAGTCAACAAGGTATGAAACTTGTTTTAGCATGCTAAGAGACTTGAAACTGGATTTTTTTTATTCTTTCCGACCTCTAAGAAGCTGTGATGGTTGCTCTCCTCATGCAACTGTTTTTTGTGAATCATGAATATATAATGATCATGAAATTGTAGGAATTCTCTCCTGGATTTGTGTGGATAGGACTGTTGGCATTAGATATTGTTTATGTTGAGTCTGTTATTTTCGTTGCAGACCTCAGAAGAAAAAGGCAAAACAAAATGCTGGCAACGAGTCTGCTAAGCGAGGAAAGATGGATACTTCACCCAAAAAGTTAGTTTTATTTTCATAACTTTCCACACTATTAATAATGGTTCGAGAATGTTTAAATTTCAAATTCTATTCTAGGGGTGGAGCAACTTCGTCTGGCAAATCCAAGGGTGCAGCTACGAAATCTGATCGAAGCGGTGGCCGCAAAGTTGAAAGCAAATCAAAAGAGAATCCCCCGAAGGTTGGAAGACCAAGTACAACTGTTTCAGGTAGCAAATCCAAGGATCAAACCACTCCTAAAAATAGTGGCAAGACTGGCAGTGCAGGTCCGAAAACTGCTGGCAAGTTGAGGAACGATGATGCTGAATCACACAAGACTGGCAAATCGAAGGATGACGAGACATCTACACCTGCTGCTTCTGCTAAGTCCAAGCAAGACACACTGAAGACGGGGAAGTCCAAACAAGAGTCTCCAAAGCCTCCTGCAATTGCAAAGGGCAAGTCTCCCAAAACAGGCGATAAATCTAATAATAATTCCAATCTCTCCACCAAGGTTAAGTTCACATCTTCAAAATCAAAAGAAAGTGGGGATTTGAAGAATTCAGTTGCTTCAGGGAAAACAGCAGAGAATTCAAAGGGCAAGTCGCAAAATTCATCGAATGATCAGGGCAGCGAATCCAAGTCAGGAAAGAAAAGGAGAAGAGAGGCAAAAGGTTGATCACCAGCCACCACGCTCATTCCATAAAAGCTCGGAGTTGTTCATTCTCGCCTCGATCTGCACTACATATTTGCAAATTTCTACAATGAGTTTTTGGCAAACTTGCTGTGGATGTGATCTCATTGGCATATTTTCCAGATTGTCATATATTCTTAGTTAGGTAGGTTAGCAGCAATTATAGGAGTACGATAGTTCCGTTCCCTTGATAGTAGTTTGGCGCAATTCATGTCATCTGTGGGAGGTAATAGTAAGTTAGCTATGTACTACTTGGCTTTGCTGAAACAAAGATTGCCTTATTAGAGAGAAGGAAAAGCCACAGATTTAGAACAGGGCCTTCTTTTAGGCCTTTCTGTCTTATCTGCTGTCTTTTACCCCCTTTTAACTCCCTTGGTGATTTCCTGAGTAATTGTTAACCTAACTTCTGCTATTTGATTAATGGTTATAGAGCATTTGGCTCATAAGTTTAGGTTTTGTATAGCTTATTCAATCATGTGGGTTTATTTCTTTTTTATTACGGACTTTGTTGATCCTATAAATGACCGTTACGTTTTGACAAGACTTGCTTAGTTCTGTTGTCTTTGATTACTTGAATGCAGCATAGAAATCTATCTTCGTTAAATTTAATTTTCTTTATTGTGTCAGCTTTCATAGAGAACCCAGGAAAGGTGGCAGTAATCATGCCTCAGAAATGGCAAACAAAAAATGAAAGAGAAGAGAGAAATAGATGGAAATGATTGAATGGAGTGTAGAATTGTTAATTTTGCAATTTTGGGCAAGTGTCGTACCAGACAGAAATTGGAGGGTTGAATTTGTTTTTACCATTTCTGGGTAAAATTCATGGACCCAACGTTACAGTCCCCACCATCCATCGTCTTCTTGAGCTGTATTTGCAGCTCTGAATTCTGAGCTGTGCGTACTGGCCCTCACCCCTCACCTCACCACTCTTTTTATTTTGTTTTTTCAAAACTTAAATTCAGACCTCATCACCCCCATTTTTGTCCTCTCTCCCAAGTTTAAAGTCTTTCCTCACAGATGAAATCGAAAAATAACTCAACTGATTAAGACATCTATCTCTAACCTTAACCAAAGTATTGCGAGTTCGAATTCTAAGTCCTACATATCATACTCCAAAAAAAAAATTCATTTCTCAATAATCCAATTACTTACCCCTCTATTTTACGAGATTCCCATGTCTTTTAGAATAATAAAAGTTAAATTATAAGTTCCATCCGTGGTCCTTTAAAGATTGTGTGTATTAAGTTGCTTCATGAACTTTTAATTTTGTGCCTAAGTAGGGGTGTTCAAAAACCTGACAACCCGATGAACCCGACGAACCCAACCCGAACCGTAAAAGTTGGATTGGGTTAGATGAAGCCCCGGGTTGTGTTGTGTAGTGATTTTCCCAACCTGGTCGGGTTGTTGATTCTCGAGTTCAACCTTTAAAAAATCGGGTCAATCAAACCTAACACAACTCGAATTTACACATATATGTATACTTTTTTAATTACATAATAATAATAATAATAATAATAATAATAATATATTTATTTATATATTTAGTTTGAATCTTAAGTTTTCGTTGCCACTGTGATAATTAAAAAAAAACACAACCTGACAATCCAAGCCTGACGGTTCCTATATATGGATAACTCGAAAATTCGAGTTGGTCCCAAAACCCACCCAATCAAACTCGTGAACACCCCTATTAATAAGTTTCTGGACATTAAATGGGTAGTAGGTCATTGAACTTTTTGTGTTTAACCTATTAAATATTTTGTATTTAATAGATCTTTGGTCTTTCAATTTTGTCTTGCATTGTATCCTAAATTTTAGAAAATATTGAATAAGTGAGTTCTATTTGACATAAAATTAAAAATTAATTAAACATTTTTTTTAGGGTTGATAGACTTACTAGACACAAATATGAAAGTTGGGCAGAGCAAAATGTTTTTATAACAAGTGGCATAATTCTATATTATTAACAAAATTGATGTGACAATATGTCGAATTAATAAGGACTTGATAGGATTAGCCATTCCAATATGGTAGCATACGCAACTACTTTGGAAATTTTATACCCTTTTATTTGATTAAATCCAATTGCAAATATATAAAAATTAAATATTACAGAAACAACTCAATACTTATTTCAATTAATATTTAGGTCAATTTTCAATTGCGTGAACTAATGGTTGTTTTATAAAGACTGAACATATTCAATATAACCTAAATCTCTAGGGTAATTCTCACTTCCGTTTTTAATTTTTTAAAACGATAATTTCACTCCTAATGGAATAAAAATTCTCCACTAAATTATAAAACAAATGTGCTAGAATCGTTAATAGAAAATTAATTTGCATTTGAATCATTGTTTATCGATATCTAATGAAATTTGTTGATGGTTGGCAGAGTTTCATATCTAAGTAGAATTCAGACTGTATTCAAATATATTCACAAAATAGTAATTTAATGATACACATCAATCTATATGTGTATTTGTTAACAACATTTTTACTTGAAGAATCAAATCGAGAATTTTTTATACATTAAAGTAAAATAGAGAAATTTAAGAGGTTAAAGAAAAAATTGAAAATTATTTTAAAAGATTAGGAACCATTTTATATTTAATAAAAAAAGTTATGAAATATATATTGGCCGACATGACATTTAGTTGAATGTTAGGAATATGGTACTTGCGATTGAATGAATATATGGATGCTGTCCCCAAATATCTATAAACTTTTAACATTTTCGGGTCAAAGTTCATTAAATTTCACAAAGTACAAATTATTATTTTTCAATCAAAGATTCGAACTTTCGATTTTTTGGTCCAACATTTATATATTAAGTAATTGAATTATACTAAAATTAATACAAAGCATAGATTAAATGTTTCCAATAAAAACATCACAAAGATTAGATCAAATCCTAGTTATTCATTTCAATTTTAATCCAAAAGAGCGCAAAGAAAAAGGTTCTATCGTTTTATATTGGTCTTGGTTGGTAAAACCATTATATGCTATATCCATCATGACTCTAATTAAATTACGTTAGGTAGGAGTAAAAATTCGAACTCATGACCTTTTGTTTGGAGATAGATATCTTAACTAGTTGAATTAAATTTTGATTGGTATCAATATTGACACTTAAACATTGTAGAAGTTAAAAATCTTTGCAAAATCTAAGGTATTTTCTCTTGTACTAAAGTTGAAATTATTCTTCGGGTTTAATTTGTTAGAGTCAAAATCATAGAGACATGTCGTCATTTTTTCTTTTTGGAATTAAACTACTCTCGTCGATAGTCAAAATGCAAGGGTACTAGTTAGACACACCATAAGGCTAGACCAGCTATAACGACTTGTTTACATGAGAGCGATGGTCAAAAAAAGTAAAAAAAGCTTAGAATAAGTTTCTAAGAAATTTAAAATTATAAATCAACCTATTAAAACTTCTTTCTCTATAGTTAAAGTACTTTATTCAACTTCCCCCATAGGAATTTCAGACACAAAATATTCCTTTCAACCATTTAAACCTATTAATGTTTTTACTTTAGAAAATATAGAAAGTATGATAAATGAAATTTCAAAACTTATAACTTCATATAACATCCATTTATATATCAAATCAACCTGAGTATAGCAGATCAATTTGTCAAAATATGTATCTCTAATAAATTTGTTCAAACTCCCACCCCACATCCTATCGTATTTAAAAAAAGTTTATACACCAATAAATTTACGATTTTCAATAATCAAATCACAGCGTATAATTTTCCAATGCTATAATATAATATCATTTTGGAACCGATTCCTACTCCACACATTAATTAATCAACTCTTACAAAATGTCAAAACTTTAAAATATTATTATTTACATCGAACAAAAAAATAAAAATAAAAAAGTTGACAATCACCCAAATTAAATATATATAAACAAGCCCTCTACCAAAAAGAATAAATAGGCAATACATTAGCCTCTACCAATTAATTATTAATTACTTGAGAAAGTGGAAGAATAATGACCTTAAATTCTGGGGCATATTTTAACTTTTAATTCAATTAAATTAGCTATTTTCAATTTTGTGATAGAAGAATCCATATCTCTCTATAAAACCAATTGAAATATTTATTAATTGGTAGGTGGCCAACATAAATTATTCCGTTCAATGTATATATATATTCTGTCCCCAATATGTGATGGGAATATTATTGGCAAATTTGTTCCCTCCCCTTTTAGTGTATTTATGTATGTTAAAATATAGGTAATTATATGTTAATATCAACTTAAGTAATTGATATTTATCTCTAATTGAGAGGTCATGAGTTCGAATCCCTCATTTTAAATTATAAATTTTGAAATTCTGTGTCTAATAAACTACGATCTATAAAAAGTGTCTAACAAATCTCTAAACTTTCAATTTTATATTCAGTAGGTTTTGAATTTTAAAAAGTACCTAATAAGTCTCTAAATTTTTAACTTTTTGTCAATTTTGAATTTGCGTATAATAGGATTCTTGACCTGTTAGATATTTTTCAAAAATTAATAGACTTATTAAACGTTAAATTTAAAGATTTTAATATTATTAGACACAAAATTCAATTTTATATCTAATAATTTCATGAATTTAAAAAAACTTTCAAATAAATTAAAGATATATTAAACATCAAATTTGAAAGTCTATATATTTCAAACTTGTTAAGTCAAGAGACTATTTAAATTAAGAAATTAAAATCTTTAAGTTTAAAAAATATATACATGTTTTTCTTTTTGAGTCAAAAGGAATGGTACTCATGAAAGAGACAAAAAAGTTCAAATTGGATGCGAGTTTAAAAGTTCTAAGAATATATTGGATTTATAAGAATGGTAGTGATTTAATGTGACATTTATTATTATTATTTTTTTATAATCAAAATTTTTATGTGCTATATACGTGTTAGTGAATTAACATTTTTCTTTAATTTTTTTTTAAAGAATATCCATTTCCAGGTAGGATTATGTGACTCGTGTCACACGGTGGCAAGAAGATATACCAATCAATCAAGATGGTTCATACGATAAGGACCCAAAATTAATATTTTAATCCATCATTAAGGAATTTAAGATGATCACTTTTGTTCTTTGTTCTTTATTATTA
The DNA here is from genome assembly GCF_001995035.1 of Momordica charantia. Next base: position 3,502,444 of record NW_019104491.1, read on the forward strand.
TTATTATTATTTTAATCACCCTACCCGACTGATTATTGGCTAGATATATGCTTTTTTTTTTACTATTTTTTTAATCGAGAATCGATTCTAGCCAAACACCCAAACCGATGACAGGAGACTCGACTTAGATACCAAGTGTCGCCACCCATACCGTGCCTCTTGAGACACGAATCTGGGAATTGGATATTAACACCCAACCCCGAATCCCACTCAGCCACACTCGTAAGTGCGGACTAGATATATGTTTTGTTATTTTCAATCTAATTTCAGAAAATTTTTTGGTACTACGTAAGTATGAATACTTATTCCATTTATTGTTTGTTATGTCAACATCATATTAAAAATGATACGAGGTCCACTAACATTAAAAAAAATTATTTATATTATTTATAGAGGCAAAACTATAGTGTGATAAAAAAAGAGTATGGTACTTCTCTAATGTAAGAAAATTTTTCTTTAATCCCTTCTATTTTGACATTTTCAATATAGTCCCTCTTATATATCTTAACATTTTTAATATAGTGTTTCACTGTTGGTAAATGTTAAAATTTAGTGGTGAGAAACTTACATGATACAATACTTAATGCAAGAGCAGAGATTTAGAGAAGGAATAAAGATTCTAAAATTTTTTTAAGTTTTACTCTCCCTCAGTTATGGGCTTGGAAATCGGTATTAAATTAGAAGTAAAAATGAGAACACACCGATTCGAACAAAAGAGTCAATACCTTCTTATTTTGATATCATCTTAAACATATATTAAATCACCAATAAACCTAAAGGCTTACCCTAATGCATTAGAATATCTTAAATTATTTATAGACTTTTGATATTTACCTTCTAGCTAGGGTTACCAATTCACTTTTTACTGTTCAGATTTTTAACTTCCTCACTCTTTTACGTGAGGTATACAGTTATTTATTTTTACTGCAGACCATACAAATTAGGTTTTCCTGATTTGTTAATTAACTCCAAAGATTTGAATTCTCTTTCCTCAAATTGTGTTTATTAAAAGAAAATAAAAACCATGTGGTCCATGGCTTCTTAAAGACACATTTTCGCATGAACTTAAACAAATTAAATAATAACAGGTTTATATAATGGAATCCAACTAACATATAGAGTCAATTGTTTTGCAAACAGAGAAAATTAATAAAAGGAAAATCAAACTAATCCATTTCAAAGAGTTAATTTTCTCTTAAAAAATTATAGATTTTTCTCGAGCTACCCAAACCATCCAAATTGGCTTTTCGATTTTCGAATGGGTTTAACTAATTAAGAAGGAAAAGGAACAAGAAGAACAAATAACTCGTTCAATTCTATATATATGTTTAATTTGTATTGATTTCTATATATCTTGGCCTCTGCGATTTTAATTTTAATTCATTTTATCCCTAATTTTAACCTTTGGTTCATTTTTATCTATATAACTCGCTTAAAGAAATATATTCAATATAGTATCGCGTGGAATTATCCTATCAAAAGACAATTTATTGAGATAGAGTCTAAATAACATCATGTGGAAATTGATCAGATTCGAACTCACGACATTTATTTTTGAGCTAAATTTATATTTACGTTCCTATATTATTGAATTAAAAATAAGTTTCAGTAACGTGTGTTTTATATCATTTTTATTGAGAAGAAAGAGTTTTACATTTACAATTTTTCATTTAATGTTTAATAATGCAAATTTATTTATATGGAAACCCATTAATATGCAGTTTAATGAATGACCAAATATTAAGTAAACGATGATGGATTTTTAATGGTCGTATTTCGAAGGATTTAAATCTACCTCTTATTCCCTGCTGAGAAAAAAAAAAAAAATCCTTATCTTTATTTTCAAAGGATTATAAACTGTCGAAATTTATCTGACATCCAATATAGAAGGAAAAAATACTTATTACAAACCTANATATCAAGTTAATTTGTGTACTCATTAAGATATTAATAATTTTTGTGCAGACCAAAATTTTAAGTCACTTTAAGCTTAGTTTCTGATTGATGTAGCCACTAAAATAAACGTTGTCAATTGTATATATATTTTTTCCTTAAAAAAATTATATTATGAAGTAATTTAATGTTTGGTAAATCTCAATTTTAACACCATAAAAAAATGGGTTGACGTGTTTGATAAACTAATGCTAAACTAAAATAGGCACAATATTTTAATTATGTATAATGTTGTACTGATATTTAATTTCCAAAACTTAGATAAATTATTTAAAATTTACATAATTTAAATTACAAATTTACATTTTTTTGTTGTTGTAGAATTGTGATTTTTACGAGCGTGAGTTACGTAATTGGTATTTAGAAAAAGAATTAAGACATGGTTTCATAACAATTTGGTTTTTTTAAAATTATGCTTAATTTCTTTGGATGTGTCATCACCGATACAAATCGGAAAAAAGAACTATTTTTAATTTTCAAATTTTGACACATATTTTAAAAACATTTCCAAAAGTACTAAGTAGGAGCAGTGTGTCTAAATTTTTAAGTCTTAAAAACAAAAAACAAAAAATTAAAGACCCACGTTCTCCTTTGTTATTTCTCATTTCTAATTTTATTTAGAGATGTTGACAACTATTTAGGTTTTTTTATTTCTCATTTTTTTAGAAATATTCTCAAAATTGTATCAAAATTTTAGAAACAACAAATTGTTTCGACCCATTTCTAATTTGTTCCAACATAAATAAAAATCTTACTTTATCATTCTTGAATCCATGTGATTTTTCTTTATTGAAAAGGAAGAGATAAAAATAAGAAAAAACCATTGAGTTTGTAAAAAAAGTGCAAACAAAATTCCACACTGGCTTGGAAAGAGCACGACCCATGATATATATATGAGGACAATTATCTCTATTAGTACGAGACCTTAAGTCGTGAAGGTTACGCCCAAACCGGACAATATCATACAATTGTGGAGATATTTGAGGTACCGTTGTCTTCAACAAAAATAGGCCAAAAACGATTATAAACAAGAGAAAGGGCACGGGAAATACCAACTTTAATTTTGATTGAATCAATTTGAAATCTATCACATTTGAAGATTAGTTTAAGGTTGGGTTGCACAGTTACATTGTTTTTTATGATGGAGATAAAGATTCTGGGTTAGGACATTAAATCATATGGCTCATTTCAAGAAAGCCTTGATACAGTCGATGTAATTCAATTTATGAGTAATAGCTAATAGGGCAGTGGGAGAGTGGTCCACACCCATTGGAACCCTAATCTTAAAAGTTTTTCCCTACAAAATTTAGCCTTTTTTTTTTCTTTTTCTTTTTTAAATATTTTATTTTATTTTATTTTTTCCTTCATATGGTGTGGTTAAATTAAGGAAGTTGGATATGTGGAACAATCACTGCCCCTTTAATAGCGTGGTCTCTGCTTCCCATAAAATCCTCTCTTTTTCCACTCTCTTCCCATTTCTTTATTTACCTGACACCCTGAAAATTTCCGCTNATTATAGGAAGTATTTTAAGTAATTGTTTTTTAAAATTTATTCTTGGGGTGGTCTATGAATAATTCATCCTGGCCCTTTCTTTTTCCATCTTAGCTTTTAATTCAATTCAATAATTTATTGGTTATTAGAGCATCCAAAAAGTTAACAATCATTATCAAACGAACCTTTATCCCTAAGTTATAAGATATTTTAATGTCAGTCTCTAAACTTTGATCATATACCTTCTTTACTCTAATTTTTTTCACTTATTTTGATTTGAATTGGGTGCTTTTAGAAATTAAGTGGTTCTTTAATTTTACAAATATTACATGTTTTATGGTTTTCTTTTTATATAAATCAGATTGAGTTGTTATTCATGATTAGTTTCTAGTTTTACCTTTTATTATTTTTTGGTAAATTTGAAAATTTGGGAAGATATATAAATGTAAATATCCTAGGTTTATGTGTCTACATTTGTTTGTTCAGTTCAACAATTAAGAAAATTGAGGATCAAAGTTTTAATATATTCCAACTGACATACAAACTTCTTATTTTTTGAAATAAGAAATTTAAAATTTAAATTATCAACTAAACAATATCTAAATTTGTTGAATTTAAAATAAGATATATCTACAATATTTATAAACCTCAAAAAAAAAAAAGGAAAAGACAGGAAATGTCGCTTTCACCCTTGGCCAAGAGGCTTTAAAGTTTAAACCTATATGTGCCAGAGGGAAGTGTTTTCGTGCAGTGGTCACCAAATACGTCAATGTAACAGTTATTACAAAGTTTGGCGAATAATAAAATAGTATTTAAAACACTTTATTGTATTTTCCATCTTTAGTAAATAAGTAAAAAATAAAAAATAATAAAATAGTGGTCCCAGGTGCTCAAATTTCTTAGCTATCAAAATATATATATATATATATATATATATATATATATATATATATATATTTTGAGTACCTTAGCTATTAATATTTAATACTACCTGGCTCCTCATTAATGAGTATAGACATAACTAGTATGCATGTACATGTAGATGCATACATACATGATACATATATAATACATACCTATCATCATCATATGTGTATGATTTTCTTAATTAAAATATAGTACTAAAAATATGCAAGTGAGATTTAAAGTATTTTTTTACTACAACAATTTAGGGGTACGGAGGATTGAAACCTTGAAAAGAAATCCACTTGCCCCTTATGCCCTGGGCGACACACGTGCTACAATGATCGGGACAAAGAGTCGTGATCCCGCGAGAGTGAGCTAACTCCAAAAACCCGTCCTCAGTTCGGATTGTAGGCTGCAACTCGCCTGCATGAAGCCGGAATCGYTAGTAATCGCCGGTCAGCCATACGGCGGTGAATTCGTTCTCGGGCCTTGTACACACCACCCGTCACACTATGGGAGCTGGCCATGCCCGAAGTCGTTACCTTAACCGCAAGGAGGGGGATGCCGAAGGCAGGACTAGTGACTGGAGTGAAGTCGTAACAAGGTAGCCGTACTGGAAGGTGCGAGTTATGCTTATGTTAGCAGATTTATAGTACCTATACCTTATATAATATTGAAATTTAATTCCCACCATCCCATTCGCTGAATTAAAAAAAAGACCTTTAATATTTTATCTAATTGATGATCTATATGTATTTATGGTCTATGCTATAATAAGTTGAGTTTATTATTATTTTATCTACTTTTAGGATTTAAACAATAGATAAAATTTCAACCGATTGAATTCACTCAATTATATAAGAGGTCTTTAATTTACAAATTTCAGAAATTTAAATAAAAATTTTGTTAGAGTAAAAGTAAATGTGTTAAATTGTGATTTATAAAATCTAAAAATGTATAGTTTATGTTTGAATTATGTTGGGAAATGAGCTTCACAATCTTGATTTATATGATTTGTATTTGATTTTTGAATTCAGGGTTTCAAAAATTTTTTGGTATCTTAAGAAGTAATTTTACTGTTTGAATTGGTGGTGAGGTATCTCTTTTCAGAAAAAATCTATATGGTGGGATAAGTAAAATATATAAGTAACATTTGAGCTTAATTGTTCGTATAAGAATTTACTTTCTATGACGGAAAAAAAATCTACATTTTATAGACTTAATTGGAAATTATTTATAGTGTACTTGTACTAAAAAATTCTACCTTTCTTAAAAAGACAAAAAATAAACCTAAAACGATCACAATTAAATATATGATCAAGAATGTCAAAACCATACAAATTATATTAATTTAACTTCTAGATTTTTAGTTGATTGAATTTTTAACTCTATTTTCAAAATAGTTCCGACGATATCAAAATTGCTGCTTCCTTTTAGTAGTTCAAATCAACATTTTTTTTTATTACCACATTGCCTTCATCTCTCTGAAATATATGTTTCTTATATACTTTTTGAACTAATGACGTGATAGTCTTGTTTAAAATAAAAAAAAAAGAAAAAACTCTATTTGCATTATTTTATAAAAAAAGAACCATATTTTCATCCTACCATGAATTTCGTAGGTATTTTTTCAGTCGAACAATACATGGAGGTTGAATTTGAACGTCCTCGATATTTTTGTTGATAATACAACGCCTTAATCGATTAAGCTAGGTTAGATTTACAATTTATTAGGTATATTTTTAAACGAAAGACACGACTTTTCATTTTTTTTTCAAATACATAAATTTTATACTTTTTAATAATAAAAAAATCAGAAAATATAATCAAACAAACTTACAGCATCATGTGTCTAATTTGGATGATTTTATTCTTATAAAAATTTTTAAACTTTATGCTATGTTACGAAATATATACTTCTTTTCTTTAATTTATTTACGTAAATGGCTCAGGTCGAAAAAGGATCATGTTATAAAATTTTGATTTCAGAACTTGTTTTAAGAAAAAAGAGAGTTATGTTGCTTTTCTAATAAATATTTAAAGAATTAATTATATTTTGATTTTGATGGGCTAAAATACAAAATTTGAGTACATTTAAGAAAACCTGGGGCACACATGACATAACAATAATAACATAACCATAACCATAACCTATTCCTTTGCAAAAAATAAAAATAAAATATAGAAGGTTGGTTGGGTGACGACGCATTCCAATCATGCCCATTTTCCAACGCGACGAGCAACATCTGGTGGCCCCACCCTCGCCATCAATGATCCCACGGCCAGGATTCCCCCTCTCTTTAATACTCCATTCTACGGTCGCGATTCATTACAGTCACACTCCTCCGTACTCCTACACGTACCCTCCTGAGATCTTCGCCACCCAATCATCACCTGACACGTACGCCACCTTCCCCCAAAAGACCATTTTAATATTACACAGTTTCAGTGTGAGCATAGTACCGGATTTCCCCTCTTTTCTGTATCTTTTTTTGTTTTTTCATCGTGAAAGATCTCGATGCACTGTGTGTTTCCCCCAATAAAAACCAACCGCGAGTGGGGTTTTGATTTAACTGATAAGATGGAGGAAGGTCATCATCCCCCAGCCGTTGCGAACCGGAGAACGGATCCATCTTTTTTTCTTTCCGGTTCTGTTTGCTAATTTGTTTTGATTCGTTTGTTGGAATTAATCGGTTTCTGTTCGTCGTTGTTGTTGATGATTTTTCTTTAATTTGGAACGATCGATGCGACGGTCAGGTCAGGCGGTGGCCGTCGTGGCGGTACTGTTTGATCTGTCTTTCACAGAAGCTTTTGATTACGTGTTGTCGGCACTTTTACCGACGTCCTGCATGGAAGAGAGAGAATCCAATTTTTTCTTCTTTTTGGTTTTTTTCTTAATCTTCACTGCGTATTTATTTCGCTTTGAACCTCAAAAACCCTAATTATGTATGTTCCTCTATGAAATGGCGCTGGTTGTTTGAATTCTTAGCGGTTCTATCATGTTTGTTTTGCTCTGGATCTGACTGGCCTTCGCCATGCCATTTTTAATCCTCTCGCTTCTCTGCGCATTCTTTGTGTATATGTTTTTTTATGTTCTTCTGGCCAATTCATCGTCGCTTGGTTTTGGAATTTGACAGAAGAGAGTGAGCACACAGAGGTAGTTGGTATAAATGTATGCTAATGCTTTTGCGTGCTCACATCTCTCTCTGTCAGATTCAAACGCTGGATCGGGTTTCACAATCCATCCATCTCCATCCATCGGTTTGCCGTTCTTCTTCATCTCTTTCTAAGTATTATATCCTGAACATTTTATTTATTTGCGTTCGAATTTTATATGCTGCTCTACTTTCATCTGAATTTGCAGTTTTGTGGAGCGTGGCTTTTCATGATGCTGCTCACTGACCGGAATTATCGCCACGAACGAACACGAAAATAGCGTTACAACGGGACCTCTCTCGAGACTACATAGGCTGGTCCTCTCCCTATTCCCTATCGGTATCTCTTTCTCTCTCTTCCGAGCAATTGGTTTTTGTTTCTCTTGTCAATTTGTGACGCGTGTATCATTTGATGCGCTAATTTACTATTAAGCGCATGCTTTGATTTAAATTCATGACATTGGAGTCTGTATTTTTTCCTCAAAGTATGATTCTGATGGGAACTTCTCAGCTGATAGTTTCTCTAGGTACATCTAGAATGCCATTGTTGTTATTATTTTCTAATTAATGTAATTTCGGTCATATTTTCTTTCTACAATTCAAATCCGATTCGGTTTCTTTTTGCTGTTATTATGATTATTTTGTATTGTTCATAGCGTAATGAATTAATTGTAGAATTGGTTGGACTTGGGTTGTCTGTAATATCAAAATTGGCAAATATAGCAAGCCTATCGCTTTTGATTTCTTGTACTTTTTATATTTTTAGTAAAGCCTACTATTCGTTTATGCAATTTGTCTGGTGTAGAATACTAATTTTGACTCGAATTTTGGACCTCGATCTGAATGCCCACTAATGTATATTAATTAAATACGATTAATTGCAACATTTCTTGTACTTTTTCCCTTCTTGTGGCTTAGTTATTGAAGGCCTTACTTGCTGGATAATTACTGTTCGATTTGGTTGGATGTTATCTCACTAACATGGTTATAGGGTTGAAATTTTATAAATTAAGTAGCAGAATTTTATTAAAAATGTAGTTTAATTTGATGGTCAATTACAGTAGCTGTTTGCGCGACAGGCTTTCATACACTTCTTTGTGCATTAATGCTTGATATTTCCTTATTTTGGCGAAGTTTACTGTGCAGATATGGAGGGTGACGTTTTTGTGCAGTGATCTCGGTTTTCTCATTCAAGTAATAATTGTTGGTGGGACGTTTGAAGAAAATACTACATAAGGGGTTATAATTTTTCATACCCATCTACGCCGTTAATGTGTTGTTGTTGTGACTCTAAGTCATTACAGTCTTGGGTTCTTTTATACATTGGAAATGTAACTGCAGCTTCTAAGAATATTTCAAATTAAATGCAATAGTTTAAAAGCTAGAATTCTTATAGCATTTAGCTTCTATGTATATATAGGATGCATAGCTATGAGATTTCAAGGGTAATTTGTACAATTATACTTCCATGAGATTTTAAATGCAATTGTGCTTTTTGAATGTTTTGTAGTCACATTTTCCATGGTACCTTTTTCAAGTAGTATAATTTATTATTTTACTGAAAGCTACAGAATATAGAGTTTCTATCTAATTAATGTTCAAGGAAGAAGGAAAATCATGTTAAGAAAAGTGAAATTATGTATTGATTTGAAACTATTAAATTAGTCAGGATAGAATATAGCTACTGATAGATGCAAGCTTAGCTACTTGCGAGTTAGTTCAAGTTAACAGATCTAGAAATTGTGTTGAATTTAATTCTTTTTCTTCTGTTTTTGTAATTCTGCGCGATTGATAATTGTTTGTTCTACTTCAATATATTAGTAAGATCTGACTTTTTTTATCTGAATAAAGAATATTAATCCGTGTGTTAATTAATTTTACATTTTAGGAGTTGCTTTTTATTTTTGTCATTGCCCGTAAGAAAGTAGCAAATCCTATATGTAGTGCAAATGTTTGTTCACCAATTAATAAGGTAACAAATATTTTCCTCTACTAGTTTTGTGTGCCGTCAATTTACTTGAATTGAACTTTGTTCTGTCAAAGGGAGATAAGTCCATGCAATAAGACACACAAATCCTATCCACCCAAAAATACATTTGAGTTCTTATGGTTTATTTTTTTCCCTGATCTATTTGACAGTTGTGATTAATATTCTATGAGATTTGGATGCTTTGGGTAGTTCTCCTTTTGCATCTTCTGAAGCTGAGCATTATTCAACACAAACATAGAGGTGCTGCACATGAGGTCACTCCACTTACACCACTGTTATTCTTGGTTACAGTAATGTCCTTAATGCCCTCCATAATTCTCTAAATAATGGGAAGGTTGAATACCTACCATATAATAGCAGCTCCTTTTTCTCATTTCTTTCGATCTAAATGCTTCTATTCACAATGGGGTCTGATATACTCTCAAATTACCCAAAATTAGTGGACTGAATAGAAACATTTACCGTGGGTGGGGTGTTGCTGCACTGTTTGATGGACCGAAGTTGAAAGGCAATTCAGAAGGGAGATGGAATGGTCGGTCATTGATCAGCTTAGCAGAAGCCGCGAAAGCGCAGGATGGACCTTGTTTGTTCTCTAGACACAGTTCAAGTATCATATATTGTTGAAAATCATAAGAACTATATAGAAAAATAGTAGAAACTGAGGCTGGATATTAGATAGCATGTATTGCAATGTTTTCATTCTTCTATGGAGGTTAGTATCATACCATTAGAGAGCACGCATATGAAGGCTTTTTGCTTTCCAGTTTTCAGAATGTCTGTCTGCATACTCTCTGGCAGAATATACAATTTGATTCTTTTATATATACAGATCGTATCTTTTCTTCGGAATAATCTTAGCATGCTGGTCATAAGCTGTTTCCTGCTCAATTTTATTGTCAACTTCACTGATGCTTTCTATCTCATTTTCATAAAACTTCTATGTACAAATCATTTGTCGCTTGGTCGCTGTGCCCTGTGGATTTCTTTTCTATCGACATTGGATGACCGAGGAAGCGCATCATGAATAATATCAGGTTAGATTACAAAACCTCTGGTATTTTTTTAAACGGCAGTTTGTGGAATATATTGTGTAATAAGCTGATTTACTTGGATTTAGGTTCTTGATGGTGTTAAATCATAATATTTCCTTTAATTTATGGTTGGTGTTTAAATACTGATCTCTGAGGTCAACAAGTACACATAAATGGAGGATGAATTTCGTATCATCCTTCAAATTATAATTGTTGCTACGTCAGGAGAGAATAGGTTTACCTTAGTGGGAAACTTGGGAAGCATTTTACAGAAATGCTATCATATGAAATAAATAAGTACTATTGTCACTAATATTCAAAATAATGTGTGACTAAATAAAGTAGAATGTACTGAATAGTGATGTTGCTAAAAGTAAATGGTAGCACAAAATGGAATTATATATATATATACATATTTTGGAAAAGATACTATTTAAGGCATGTGAGTCGCGTACAAGAAGAGGAGGTTATATAAATGCATTTCAATTGAGAGAAAGGGCAGCGAACTTATAATTACGATAGCAAATTTTTAATTATAAAAAAAAAAAAGAGAGAGAGAG
>NW_019104491.1:3513605-3566935 GCF_001995035.1 Momordica charantia
GCCCCTTCTAGTGAGATCAGCGCTTGATTTTTTACCTCAATTTTTTCTTTATATATATTGAGTTTTTTTTTTTTTTAATTTCTCGAAGTCGAGATGCCATATGACTTATACTAATGGATTCTTATCAGAGCTAAATTTTAAAATAAAAATAAAAATAAATTTTAAAACGTGATAATAAAACCATACCTGGTAGAAATATAACGACATGGTATCTTCTCTATTTCTGAGATTAATTTTTCAAAAATAGAAAATAAAAACAAAATTGTTATAAAAAAAAGTTTAAATAAGTGTTTTTGAGTATCACTAAATTGATACTATAAAGAATTTCAAAAGCACCAATTGGTTAAAATCTCTCCTTACGCCCCAAAAGTCACCACGGCACACACCTTTTAGTTTAGTTATTTTTCATTGGATTTGATGTAACTGTGGAGATATGGAAGGTCTCGAAACAACCAAACTTATTTCAGGATAAATTTATGTGAAAAGACAAAAGGGCGCTCTTCGGATACCATGAAAAATAGAATTGTATATGATTTGGTAATTGAGCTTTAATTTAAATAATTATGTTTTACAAAAGGTAGTAGTAGTTACCAATTAAATATTTAGTTTAATTTAAAATTATATTAATTAAGTTATTAATATTTTTGTTATGAATTTTGTATAATTATTATTTTATAAAAGTTATATAATTTATAATAAGTTTTGAGTACAAACATGTGGGAACCCGTATTTTAATTAAAAAAAAAAGAGTTTATAATATATTTATTAGAATTTTTTTTATTTTTTTTAATATAATTCTGCCACTTAAAATTTAAAATTATTCAAAATCTGAAAACATTTTCAAGATTTTCAGTAACCCGAAAATAGTTTTTGAAGACAAATTTGTCAAATTTTGCCAAACACACATCCACGGATTGCACTGAAAACAAGAACCAAACAAGTCCTCAATTATTTATTGAGTACTGCTCCTTTGCAAGTCCATAAGAAGTCCCCAGTCTTGCGGCTGGACGTCCATTAGCAAAGGGATTGAATTCGTCAAAAGCTCACCAAATCTCCCTTCTTGTTTATTATATATAAATAAACATGGAAAATTTAAGATTGCGATTGACTCTTCAATTCATTTATTAAATTGTATACTGTGAGTTGAGTCAGCATTCAACAATATTATCATCTCATTTTGTAATTGCTAAGTTGCAGGAATTTCATACCACAATATGGTCAGTCAAATCTTCCCAGACACAAGATAAGTGTTTATTTGAGTAGGAACGTAATTATATATATATATATATATATTCCACCAAAATTTCCTGGTACTTTTGCAAGGTCTTTGTTTTATGTTGTGTTTGCATTATGAAGAAAATAGAGACAGTCTTGGAAGTTGGAACAGAAACAACTAATCAATTATATGTTTAATTATAGAGATGATGATGCAATCAGGATTCCTTATTGCCTCTGCGTCACACACCCATCTAAAATTTTGTTCTGCTTTATTACATTTTGAATGGTCTATTTGGATAACCTCTTTTTATTTTCTTTTCTTAGCTGTCTGTCCATGTTTTTGTTTGCTGTTCGTAGTCTTGTTGTGATGTTCTTCCTACATTATTTGGTCACCCAAACCAACCCAACTTTGGTCGTTGAGGAATTTTGTTTTGGTTTATTTTAATATTCTTTGCGGTGTCATGAGCTGGTGTTTGGTTTCGTCTTTGTATTTTAAGACAATTGCTTCTCTCTCATTATAAAATTGGAGGGCATGTAACTTGGATGGTTGAGTCCTAGTTTTAACATTAAACTATCATTTTGGTCTTTCCAGGCAAGCATCGTATCRATTTAATTCCTATGCTTTTAAAAGTTTTAATTTAGTATATTTAGTTTGAGTTTAGTTTCAAACCTCACAAATGTTATTTCAACTATATTTTACCCACTAAAAAAATACCTACACATTTTTTTTATTCTTGCTTGGCTCTAAATTCTTGATATAGTTAGCCGAATAGAAGATGCCGATTCATTGTCACGTAAAAAAAAAAACAATGTAGAAGACCAAAATGAACAACTTATATAATGATGAGTTTCATAAACTAACTCACGGACGAAGCACCCATTTATAGTTTAGCTCATTGAATTTCAGTAAATTTATCTATGAATTATAGGTTAATATCTTTTTAAATCTAGTAAATACTAGTTAATAAATCATTGAGAATTTGGTTAATAGATTACCTAYAATCTTGCTAGCACAAGTCTTTACAACTTCTAGATAAAAATAGAACTTAAAAAACTTACAATGAGTTTGAGATAATAAAACATCCCTTGATAAATGATAAATGATAAATATTATCTAATTTCGAATCTTCGTTTAAAAGAAAAATAAAAAAGAAGAGTAAAATGTTTTAATTTTCAACAAGGTCAAGTTGGGGGAGACCAAAAGTCTTGTTGTCACTAAATAATGAACGCGTTTTTATGAAATTTCTGAGAAATTCAAGCAGAGTCTCTTGACGTAACCAAATAGAGCACTTATTTTATTGATAAATATTTTCCAAACATTTTTAAATGACAGACAAGTAATAATAATGTTTCCATCTAAGAAATTTCATAGGAAATTTCTCTCAAGGATTCTTTCGCTTTCACTTTAGRCTTGAGGATTAAAAAGAGAGAATTCCTTTATTATAAAAAGAAATCGACACTTGAAATTATTATTATTATTTTCTTTTTTTTTTGCCCAAAGGAACYGGCCCATTTGACGACGTTTCTATTTCTTTTATCTCTTTCTTGTTTATGGTTTCCTTTTTAAATAAATGAAAACAAAATTGATTTGGTAATTATTTCTTATTTTTTGTTTTTTAATTATTGAGAAAAAACGAAAATTTTGAAATTAAAAAAGAAATATTGCAATAGGTAGCAAAAATCTTTTATGTGTTTTCAAAATATGTCGCCTATTTTTTAGAATTTTCAAATGTAACACAAATTTTCACTTATATCAATAAGATACTCATAGCATATCAGACAATCATATCTATCAGATGTATATAAGTCAATAATTCTTTTATTATAAAATTGGTTTGGTAATTGTTTATTATTTTTGTGTGATATTTATTTGTAATTGTTGAGGGTGATTTTTGGTAGATGGCCACGTGGTGTTCGGACGAGCAGTCCGACCTTGGATCCACTAGACCTTAAACCAAAGAACTCGACGTTGGTGCGGTGTCCCGCCTAATACGCTCCGACGATCAAGTTAGTAATCGGAATAGAAAYAGGAATGAGACACCAAAGGTATTAGTGACATGTTTTTCACTTACTTGGTGAGATCGTCTCGATGGACCGGTCAGGAAAGATGACGGTTGGAAGTAGTAGGTACGTCGCACATTATACGGCTGGACAGAAGGAGGCCTTCTGGACATGTTGACCAGGGTCGAGGGATGCACCTATTGTACCGACAGCATGCATTGCCAGCTATGGCCATGTACGGGGCGTAACCGTTTACAATCTTCGTCTCCCTCTGAGCAAATACACTTTCTGCTCGACGATATCCTCTATGAGAAGGTGGTTCTCAATGGGTCCGCGCTTGAGGAGGAACGGACGCATGTCTGATTCGGAGGCTACCTAATATTTATTATGCATCTAAGTGAAGAATGATAAAATAATAATTTGGTCCTCATCCAGGTATTATCCGRAAAATAATTGTCACTTAAAAGAAATTTTCTTCCCAACTTGTTTCCTCTTTACTCGAAAACCCACGCCTGATTTTCTCTATTTTTTTAATCAACTCTCAATCCACCCATATAATCCTACTTCACACCACTTCTTTTAATCACATTAACGTGTCACATGACAAAAGTATTAACATCTAATTAATGAAATTTAACAAAACTATAAGTAAGATTAAAACTATAAGAATTAGTTTTTTCTCAAAAAAAAAAAAAAACTATAAGAATTGGTTAGTTTAAGTCAAGGTAAATTGATTAAGATATACATTCCAATTAAACAATGATAAATTCAAATCTCTGCATTTAAATGTTGTATTCCAAAATTTAAAAAAATCACAAGATTATCAATTATTAATGGTAATAAGTTCTTTGAATTTTTAAATATGTGAATATTTTTATAAAACAATATTTGCATGATCTTTTAAACATGACACATGAAAATAAGCTGTGGTAGAGATAATATTTTTTGAAATATTAGAAGAAATAAACGGAGATAACCATTATTCAGTTTTATTCCGTTCATTTTATTTTTCTCTCTTTTTTCTTAAACAATTTTCTTTCGTTCTTCTTACCCTTTTCTTACTTTGGAAAAAATTTAAATCGGTTTCAGATTTTGCTTTAAGTTTGCTTTGTAGTTAAGAATGGAATAATTTTTTTGGAATAAAATAGTCCTTTTAAATTATGTCGAAATAAGTGTTTCAATCTTGCAATTATTGGTAATAAGAAAATAAATATAATTTTTTTTAATCATAAATCTACCAATCACCAAATATTAAACATAGGCTAGATTAGCTCATATTTCTAAGATATATATTTCCTTGTAAAATATAAATACATATTATATATATACAAGTCTACACTTTCTAATCTAAATTCAAGTTGATTAAAATTGTGATTTTTTTTTTGGTAAAATTCGAGCATAGTTCAATATAAAAAGTTGTAGGTTAGATCTCTGACCGGCCCATATTTGTTGAACTAAAGAAAATGACCTTTTTATTTATAAAGGGACAATTTGAATGTTATACATTTTTTGTTGTTGTGACTATTCAATGTTGAAGTTAATGTTAGAGATCTAAACATTAAAAAAAATTATTTAGGATTGGTTTAAATTTTTATTTTTTAAAATAAACTTATTTAAAACAATTTCATTAGCATTGTAAAGCATTATTGAGAGAATTAATGTAAATTGAAATAATAAGTTAATTTTGTGGATGTCATTCTAAATAAAAGTTAATTCGTTGAGGTGATAATATGGTTTGTGAGATGATCTCCCATCCCACATATTGTATTAACAATAATAATAAATAAATGACAGATAAAACATGAGTTTGAGTAAACTTTAAAAAAAGGTTATTGTTTTTTAATACAAACAATATTGTTTAAAAGAAAAAACAATAATCGCATTAGATTTATGTTATTTTTTAATCAATAATAGTGACCTTGGGTAAATCTTAAGAATGACCTCCGGTGAATCTTAACCCATAGAGAAGATAATTAAAAAAGATAGTCACTAAATTGAAATTTGATTAAAATATAGGGGTTAAATTGATATCAAAATATATAATGAGGATCATTCAAAAATAAAAGAGAGAGAAAATAAAATAGAAAGCAAAATGTTAAATATATCAAATGATCTCTGATCYTTYAGGAAACTCTCAATTTGATACACAATATTTTAAAATTTAAAATTTTATCTTTAATGTAWTKAAAATTTTCAATCAAGTCCTTCAAAAATAATTTGTTAACAAAAATGATTTGTGTCTCCTTGAATTAATATTGCTTAATTGATATATAGACTCGTGAGAATACCACTTAAACATGTCATTTGAAATAAAACATATTTTTTAATAAATGAATCAGATCTTGAAAATAAATAAGTTAAATCTTTATGTATTAAATAATTCTACCAGGCAACATGTTTATGTACTCATATTTATTGATAAAACAATGATAAATCAAATTTTTCTTAACAATTTTTAACAAAAGAAAACTTCATTGAAAATTTTAAAACTTAAAAACCAAATCGTAAATTATTCCAAAGATTAATTCTATTAGGTATATTTTCAATTTTGTCTAGGCAAAATTGTATTTTATCTCTACACATCATTATGATGTCAAAATTCTCATAATTATAAGTGAGATAGAAAATTTTTTAAAATTTTTAATTTTTTAAAAATTATAATGTTCTGAAAAAAAAAACCTGATACTGACTGATTGACCTTGTGTAATTTCCCTTGAAGTCATTCTTCTTTTTATTTTTTAATTTTAGTTTTATTTTTTTAGTACAACTTGTATTGATTTGTAGATCAAAATTTCTATAAATATATAAAAATATTTTAGGGTAGACTTGTGCAGTGCACGCGCCATGGATATTTTTATATAATGACTATTGGACTTATTTTTATTATAAAATATTTATAGCATGTGGAAATTTAAATATTCACAAAAAAAAAAAGCTACTTGAAAGGTTTTATAAGAACAAATATAAAATCTATATATCAGGTGGTTGGAGGCATAAATTTAAATTAAATGGTTGTTAAACTATTTATACCGTCACATCATCCCATTAATACAATAAGAATTTTAAGTCGTATTTCATCGTCATGTTATGGTCATTATCTTAAATTTTTTGGGCATGATTTCAAGATCTAATTTGAAGGTTGTGTCGTTACTATGATTTACCTAAGTTGAGGTAAAAAAAATAAATTCAAAATTTAGAGAAATAATTATTTTTTATTCTTATAAATTTAAAGACTAAAGAGACATAATGCTTAAAGTATAGAGATTAAATTTGAAATTTAATACTTAAACCACCCCTAACCTCCAAAGGTTGCCAAAACGAACATTGCTCGGTAATTTACATATATCTCCAACTATAAGTTTGTGAGTTTGATTYCTCATTCCCATGTGTTATACTAAAAAACCTCCAAGTGTTATGATATTACTTTTTAAATTTAAAATTAAAGAAATCTTGRAATTTTATTTTTATTATTGAACTTTCATTCTTATTTTATTTTGTTCAGAAAACTTTCGAGGAAAAAAACTGGTTAAAAAAAAGGTGCCACGTGGTGCACACCATGTTAGCTTCCTTATAATAACTATTATTTTCTTGAATATTGCAATTCAAATAAGAGATAAATTAAACTGCCATCAGAATACAACACAATCGATAAACCAAAATATTATTTACTGAAGAAAAAAACAAATATTAAAAATACAAAACACAAGTACACTTGAACTAGAATTTAATTCAAAATATTAGTTCACAGTTGTCAGCAGCCTATTGGCTGGTATCTAATTTAAACAACTAACTTTTCAAACGCCCAAAATATCTTTCTCCGCGTCATCGTCATACGACATCCCTTTGGTCATCCGTTTGCGTCATCACTTGACGAAGGAAAAAAAATTGAAAAGAAAAAGAAAAAGAAAAATTAAATTTTCCTAAGATGGCCCTTCATTTATTTGAAATTAATACTTATTTAAAAAATAGTGTGAAAAATAAAAAGTCATATGTGTCTAACATTAACAACTGAGTTCCATTATCAAATTAATTTTGATTGAATCTTAAAAAAACCCTTAAGATTTATATATAAAAATTTATTCACTCGCAATTTGAAAATAAAATAAAATTCGTGCAACGATTATAAAATTATTATTCAAACAACGTGTGTGAGGACACGTAGGTAGACCGGGCTTTTGAAGTCAAGGTAGATAACGTGAAAAAGTGGAGATTTCAACAAAAAAGTACCCTTTTTCTTTTTATTTATGTTTGGTCTTTATATTCTTTTAATTATTTTAGTTTATTTTTCTAAAAAAAAGTATTGTTGTTTAAAATTTTCCCTGAAAGAACTTTGTCAAGTTTAATAAAATAAAATTTTTGCAATTATGTAAGATTAAATTAAAACTAATTTCGAACAAATATCAAATTGATAATTTAACAAATATTTTGATTAATAGATATTTGCAAAGTTTTCTTGTAATCTTTGATGTTAAATTTTCCTCTCACATTTCTTTTTTTAAATTAGGTTCTTTATCTTTAATTTGTAATTTAACCTCCAAGTCCATCAATTATACTCCATTTTCTTTGTGCTAAATGCATTACAAAAAAAATAAATAAATACAGAATACAAAATTCAAGTGTTAAAAATACAAAAAAAAAAAAAGAAATCATTTATAAAAACATGACTTTTTTTCCTTCAAAAATATAATATCTAAAACTTCATATTTCACAATGTAGATTATTTCAATTTTCATATTTTCAAATATATATTTTTATCATGCTTATATTCCCAATTATTATAATTAAGACGATATTTTATCCCAACTGATTATGAAATATAGATCTTTATATGCGTTAAAAAATCATGTGTACAAGTATGTAATGATGCCCAAAATCAATGATAACTTTATTTCATTTTCACAGCAACACTCATGAGATAATTTGACAGTTACATTTATTTATGAAAAGAATGTACTAAAATTTATCAATAATATCTTTTATGTACTTTATAAATTAAACCCATATAAACCCAATAAAGGAGCATAATGTAGTACCAAAAGCGAGCATAGCTCATAATTAACATATATCTCCAACTAAAAACAAGCATAATGTACTGATGTAAGTTATTAGAACAAGTACATTTATTATTAGAAAAAAGAAACAAAAAATGGTCAAAGAAACTAATTGATTGTGCCAACTTGAGAGTGATCAAGATAGAGTGTCCTACACCAATCCCTGATAAACTTGAAAATTAACATATATCTCCACTAAAATATTATGGGTTGGAAAACAATTGATGTGTTTAATAAACTTGAAAATTTATGATAGTTTATAATCTTATAACTCAGGAGTGAAAATGAGATTTAAATCTTAAGTTTTATAATATAAAATTTTAAGTAAATTTATAAAATAATCTACTTAAAAATAATTTTAAAAAAATGATATTATTAAAATTTAGCCATAAAAGCTGACTTTTAATGCCATTTTTTGTTTAATTAATCTAAAACAAGTCAATATATAAAGTTTGATTTGACAATTAACTCAACATATCAATTTGATTTATATTCAACGTTTTATTATGCATATAAAATCAGCAAAAATATTAAATAAATGCAATCTGTTGCCAAGGGTTAAGACCAAATGAACTTTAAAAGTTCTCTAAAAAATCTTCAACGCAACAAAAGTAGACCAAAATATTAACTTCAAAAGTTATGTGTAAACACTTAATATATAACGGAGTATTTAGGTTAAAAAGGTCATGATGTTTTATTTTCTATTTTTTTAATGAAAAAAAACATTATCATAATTTATAATTGTTTCTTGTTTTTTTGAAAAGAAACCTAAACATATTTTGGTAGGGTAATCCTTTCTCATTTTTTGTTCTCTAAAATTTTAAATTTAAAAATGTAAATTTCTATATAATTTTAGATTTATGTCCCATTCAGTAATAATGCTAGACTCTAACTTATATGTATGATGACATTTGGCAAATACTACACTAGATCAATGGCCCATTCAATGACAGTTTTTTTCTTTTAAATGATTAATAACTCCCCCTTTTTTAAAGAAATATTCAGACTTTTTTAATGATATTTTTAGATTTAGTTTTCTGTTTATTTATTTTTTAAATTTAAACTAGTTTATCGACGTTTTTTTTTGTTTGATTTTCGAAATATTTATGAAATGTTAGACAAATTTCGTATTAAAAAAAAACACAGATTTCTAAACATTTATTTTTGGCCGGTATTAAGGAGTGAGATGGACCGACGCATGGGATGACCACGTAAGCACATAGCGTCATTTATCCAAAACGAAAATGAAAAGAAAAAAGAAGGGTTAATCCTCAGAAGTATTTTCCACAGAATTTCCGCAACTAATTTCCTATATAAAGGGAGCGGGATTTTGCCACTACTCGTTCAGTTCAACAAACTTGTTTCCCGGTTTGCCCCCAAATTCCTCTGCCCCAAATGGAACCCTCTGCCTCCGCCACCATCAACACGTCTCTCGACCTCAATTTCAATCCTCCGCCGCCCACCGCCGACGATTCTCCGGCGAATCACACTATTTACAGTTCACTCAAAGAAGATCAGGTCGTTGCACGAATAATCGGAACGAACCTTTTTTTTCTTCTGAAGAACAGGGAGATTAATTACAATTAGTTGTTTGTTGTTGATCTGTGCAGGCGGCGGGTGTTCTTGTGGAGAAATTGAATCGGATAAGTTCGGAGAATGCGAAGCTGAATCAGATTATAGGGCTTGTGGTGGAGAATTACAGTGTTCTGCGAAATCAGGTGTCGGATTTGATGATAAAATCGAGATCGAAGCGAAAGGCCGGATGCGATAACTGCAATTCGAATCGGAGCGGTAATAATAGTAATGTTTTTACGGATCAGTACTGCGGATGTTGCAGCGACGACGATTCGTGTTATAAAAGGCCTAGAGAAAACAGTAAGCCCAAGGTTAAACGAGTTCTGGTTCCCACGCCGCTATCTGATTCAACTCTGGTATGTTCATGTTTATGTTACCACATTTCAATTTTTTTTTTCATTCAATCTTCAACTTCTTTCTAATTCCGGTGGATTGACTCAAGAAATATGTATTCCTATTCATTTACTTTTATTGTGCTAAGAAATAAATATGCCATGCTTGGGTAAAGATATCTGTACTTTTCTTTGAGACGAAAGGATCAAATCTCCATATCTCACTGTTTGTTTTCCCAATAAATAAATGGTGGTTCCCAAGAGTAGCCTAGCATACGAGAATTTAGAGTATCTTGGTCATATTAGTTTTAGTTGGTTTTGGTTTAAAAGTCTCAAATTCGAATTTTCATGAGTTTAATACTAAATACATCTTCTAATAACTTTAATACTAGAAAAGCTTAAATTCCCACTCCTCATTATAAATAAATAAACCGATACACTACATATTTTACCTTCTAAATTGTTTTTAATACAACAAACATGAGAAACTTTCCAGCTCTAAGATACTAAGCTATGTTTCATGTTGGATTTATGAGTCAATTTAGTTATTGAGAAACTTAATTAAAATTTAGATGGTGAAAGGGGAGTTTTTTTTTTTTTTTTTTTTTGTCTCAAATATGATAAGGAAAAGAAAAGGTAGAATTGAACTAGTTCATTTATATTAGTTTGTTAAATTAATTAGAATAGTTTTGATGGGATTAAATCTTGCGATATTAATGGAACTCTCTAGTATTCATATATTAACCACATATTTGTGGCTGATTAATCAAAAATTGACGTGACAATTTATGCTAATTTTAATATTTAGAATTCTTCATCTTGTTCTTCTTTCGTTTTGTTTTTTTAGATAATAATTCCAATTGGATATGGTGTAAAACTATAGGTGGTGAAGGATGGATATCAATGGAGGAAATATGGTCAAAAGGTGACTAAAGACAACCCCTCCCCTAGAGCTTACTATAAGTGCTCCTTTGCCCCCAGCTGCCCCGTCAAAAAGAAGGTAATTTCCTCGAACCTTCTCCCTCTCAMTCTTTCTTTCTCACCCTATTTAATTTTCAACCCCATTCTTATATCCTAATTCCTATTCATTCAAATAATATTAGACTTCTTGCATAAAATTCACATCATTGCATAAGAAAAAAAAGTGTAATCCTCGTTATTCCTTCGCCATCTATTCCTAATTTCCAATTGTATTAATAATGGCCAACATGAACATTGGGAACATTCTTATTTCTTGTTTCTATTTCTATTTTTTTTAATAATATAACGTAGAATTGCACGTTCTCAACATCCATAAATTAAATAATGATAAAAGATAATATTGTATCTTATATTTTGGAACAAATTGAAAATGAAACAAAAATTTTTTGTTTTTAAAATTTCAGAATGCTTCGGAGAAATCATATATATATTTGTCGAATGCTTAGAAAATTAGAAACGAAAAATTACCAAATGGATCCTTCCCTTTTTTATCATTGAACTTATATTTCATTTGGACAAATATTACAGGTGCAAAGGAGTGCTCAAGACCCATCATTTTTAGTGGCTACATACGAAGGAGAGCACAATCACATGCAACCCAATTCTGGAATTGAGTATCAATTGGTTGGACCAATTCAATTGGGTTCAAATAAGCTGGAATCTTCTGTTTTATCTCCACCGTCCATGAGATCCCCCTCATCATCTTCTGTTGACACTCTCAAAGCTTCACTTCCATCAACCCCACAAATTCTAGTTCAACAAATGGCTTCCTTCCTGACCAGAGACCCCAATTTCACTACAGCCCTTGCCACTGCCATTACTGGAACCATGGTAGATAAAGAAATCTGGCGATAACTAATTAATTAATATGTTCTTCGTTGGAGTATATAYTTTTTGTACAATAAAGGAAAAGCTTCAATTCTCCCCTCTTTTAGAGAGGATTGAAACTTGAGAGTGTGAGTGACGACGTGTAAATTTGGCATAATAATTACTTTTGAGGTCACACACTCTCATCATGAACTTATAATTTTGTGGTATTGGGTTGGATTTGTAGTTTACATTTTTTTGCTAGGGAGTGAGTGGATGTATATTGGACGCAGTTTTTTTTTTTTTAATACCATATTGCATGTAGTTTTATATATATTGTTATATTGATTTTAATTTATGAATTCATTATATATAACTATATTGTTATATTGATTTTAATATATGAATTCATTATATATAACTTTAAACTTTTCAAAAAATTATTATCGTCACAAAAATATCTTATTTCTCTCTTAGTTGTCAAATATGTTTCGTAATTTTTTATTGACGGATGGATGGTGTCCGACAATCACAACGGTCTAACCGTAGACCTAGCGCAGGAAAAGTTGACCGGAAAGAAAAGATGAATAAATTGGAAGCTTATTTATTACTTGAGCACATTTGTGTTCATAACATAGAAAGAATTGCAGCCGACTTAAAAGTTAGAGAAAAATATTTGTTTTCGTGAAAATATAACAATAATTTCAAAGTAATAAGAGTTAGTCTTTGGGCTTTGGAGTGTTCTTTTTAATTTCTTAATCACCAAGAAATAATTGATCTGTCGACCAGTCTTCAATCTCCATTTCTTGTTGGGAAAGTTCCCTCATGACTTCCTGTTGAAGAAATCATCAATTTTCWTGAAATCTTCTTAAATATGATTTGGTGCTCTTTGACCTAACAATGAACTCCATTTATGTCTTTGCTAACCACTCTTTGGACAATATCATTTGAAGTTTTCAAGGAATGAATGTTTGCTTGGGGGCCGTAGTTTGGTTGGTAGAWTAGGTTTAGAAAAATATTTAGACRGATGAATATTTATCTTGTGCACAGATAAATAAGAAAAAGAAATGCAAAAATAAATAGTTTCTTCTCTAAAAATGAGTGTGTTAATTTTTCAATGGTGGTCAATATAAAGATAGTGTTATGACCCGTTAGTATACTAATACTATAAAACTAAGTCRACATTGGGTTGGCCCATTCATTAGTCTTAGGACCAAATYAGACTTTTAACACTTATTTCACATAAAACAACTACKTCGCCCTGAGATAGTCTAGTGGCATTAAAGCATGAGAGAGACTCTTGAGACTTTTGAGAAACTACTCATTTACTGAAAAATTAAACATTTAAAATATATAAACTAAAAGAAAGTTGGATATAGAAATKCGGAAAACAAAATATGATTTGAATCTTCAAAAGATTACAAACTCATAAATCAAACACGCAAATAGAAATTTCTAAGTTCATTCTTTCACACGTAAATCCGAACACGACCACAACCTCGACCTCGACCTTTCTAAGTTTAGATGCTCAATTTCAACTACATAAATCCAAATTTATTCAAAGTGTGTGTGAAACAGATGACCTAGGATGAATATTTGTGATGAAAATGAATAGCGCGTGTGAACTGAGCATCTTACCCATCGCAACCTCCAACAAAAATGGAACTTTAAAAAGTTCACAGCTTTTTCAAGAAGCCACTTTCTGAATGGAAGAACAACTTCATCCAAGTTGTGGCCACATCACGTGGATAAACCAAGAAAACAATAATAATTAAAAGGACTAACCAATAATAAAAGTCTTCCATTCGATATCATGTAACGCTCAACTAACGTTAGTGTTAAGATATGGAATAAATTATTAAATTTATCGTAACCCATCAATGTCGTTTGTAATTTATCATTAATAATAGTTAGTAACTAACTAAAACATGTATATTTAACATAATATAATCGATACCATTAAATCTGGTCTGAGAGGTTAATATAACATTATTTCTTACAAATGTTAGGCATACATTTTATAAACATTTTCATATCAGACACATATAAACACATTTTAATTTTATAATCTTTCATCTTCGCATAATTTTTTCTATTTCAATTTTATATCATACACATTTTAATTTCTCTCGTCAATTTTACACAAAAATTAGTTCACCGTCCATATATATTTTTTCTTACTAATCTCTCATTTTACATGCACTTTCTCTAACATACAATTCCTCTCTCACTAATACTTTTTCACGCACAATTTCTCTGACAATGTCTCTCTTTAAATAAAAAAAAAACAATCACTTCATTCGAAAGGGAATAGTTGAGAAACATACAAATAAAAGGAAGCTATATAAAAGATGGAGATTTAGTCGTTGATTCTGATATCGCCCCAAACTGAGTCTTGATCTTAAAAACTTCCAAGAAAACCCGATTGTTTCTCTTACGATGTCTCTCTCTGTACATTCAATTTCTCTCATTAATCTCTTTTTCGCACAATTTCTCATACTAATCTATTTTTCACACTTTTTTTTGTGCGTCCCTCTTTATCTATAAAATTCGTCTCGTCCATCAATTTCTCTTTTCACACACTTTATCTTGAAAATTTCTTTCCAATACATCCAATTTCCTTTCACCAATCCTTCCCTAGCTACACATTTTCATATTAATTATAATTAATACGTAAATATTAATCATTCAAGGAAAAACCATTTCTAATTTGATTGACGACATTTATGCATATTAAAATCAAACAACCAAATATGCATTTTTTTATCATATTATAAGTATTGATAATAAGAGTACATTTTTAAAATAACGGTCTCCCAAATACATCGTTTCAAATGCTTTTAGAGAATCACTTATTGTTGATAAATATCTTTTAAATACTACTAAAAGAAACATCCTAAGTCCAATTACATATAATCAAAAACAAAATTAAAAAAAAAAGTTTCAAATTATGAGTTAAAAATACATTTGTAGTATTATAAGAATTACATGATAAATGACCCACACATGAGTAAATACGTACTTTTTTTTAGGTAGCATTCAAATATACAACTTTTAAGAGATATTACTAATGCGTTCATCAATTTCTTTTTTACAACAATATATAGAAGTGAAAATTCAGACCTACGACTAAAAAAAATTAAGGATATATATCTTAACTAGTTGAGTTAGATTCAAATTGACTAGTACATTATTATAATAACGTATAAAGAAAATGAATATCATAAGCAATAATGAAATTATTTGGTGTATGGAATTACATTGGATTTGTTGTATTTGAATGTAAGTACATAATAATTGTACGAGTAATTGACATGGACGAACGTTGACTGGAATTTTAACCTTGACTTTGACTTTTTCTCCCTCCTGCAATTTAAGTTCCGTACGCTTCTTTTGGTTGGCGTGCAAGTTGCAACAACAGCCCCACCCTGGGTTTTTTCTTCAAAAGTTTTGCTTTTTTCCATTTTTATCATTTCTTARCTTTTATATTTATTTCATGCCAAATATTTATTTTAATCTCTAATTTTAGGGTGATTTTTTAATTTAATTACTATTATTTAAAAAGCTTCAACTTAATCTTTCAGTCAAAATKGACAAATATTACTTTATATTCTTCGCATAATATTCAGTGATCAGTTGACAGAAATTTAGATAARAAAAAATGTCATATAAGACATAAACATTTCTAATGTCTTGTCATCATTTTTAAAGAATTGGTAGAAATTTCGAGCTTTTTTTCCTTTCAATAACTTTTTTCTTCTCTAAATTTATATCATTTCACAAATTTATCATCAACTAATTTTATGAATTATGAAAAATGTTTAAAATGATAAGAAATAATTAAATTAAATTTTTTAACCAATAGGAACTAAAAATTGTCTTTACTTAGATTTTTTGGATGATGGTATTTATTAGGCCTAATTTGATAAYTATTTTGGTTTTGATTTTTTTATTTTTTATTAGTTATAAACCTTATTTATACCTTCAAACCAAATACATATACATATATATATAGTTTTCAAAAGTTAGTTTGTRCTTTTRAAATTTTGCTAAAAATTCAAATATGATTTTAAGAAAGAGGATAAATATATTCCAAAGAAATTGTGAGAGGAAGGTAAACATTCTTTTTAAAAATAAAAAAGTAAAAATGAAATTATTATCAAACGAAMCTTAATCGCTAAGTTATAAGATATTTTAGTTACATCTCTAAACTTTCGATTTTGATCGTTACCTAAACTGCTAGTATATACTAAATTGATCGACCTAACAAATAATAATTTTGTACGGTGTGAAACAAGTTGGACTTAATTGGRCAAAATAAATTAATGTTGGCCAACCAAAAAAAAAAAAGAAAATCGAAAATGTAGATAGGAGAAATAATATGCATCACATTTTAAATTTAATTATTTTCATCATTTCTCGACTCTTAAATAAGCATCAACTCATTAGTTTAGTATTGCTAAATGATATAGATTTATTATTTGGAGTTCAAGACCAAATAGGGTAAAATTATCAAGGTTCGCGAAATGAAATTTTTAATCTCAAATTTCTACTCTAATCAGTAAATTTTACATTAAATATATTTTAGTCTTTTCCATTAATATTCTTCAATAATAATGGTTTTAAAACAAATCATGTTCACTTTGTATAATCAAAAATAATTTTAGAATTTCCTAAAATACTCATACAAGAAACCACACAATCACACGTTTTTCCTTCTCTCATATGAGCTTAGAAAAGCTAAAAAATAATTCTTTGATGATTTTATACGTTCTAAAATTATATCGTTTAAATAATATAACGACTATTTTCTGTCTTTATATTTTCAACTTGTTTTTTTTTTCATTTTAGTCAAAATACAATATATTTATCAAACGTTTGTTTTGGTTTATATATTTTTTAAAAAATAACATTCATTTTTATTTTGACCAAAATTTTAACATCACACTTCACCCACTAAATTTTTTGAAATGTAAATATAAATTTGTATTAAAAGATTTTCATTATGTATATACGTTAAAATAGTGTAAATAAAAGTCTATTGTTGTAACATCTAGTTTTCCGGGTATATGTACCTAATTTCATCCATTTGGATGAATGAGAAAGAAAAATATTATTTTGATTTATAAGTGATGAAAGTGAGTGATGATGACTCGTATGTTTACTTATCAAAGCTAAAGTAAACGGGTTTATTTGAGTCCAAACAATTTTAACATCAATTCTCCTACCATTTCCTTGTCGTTTCATGTGGAAACAATAACAAAAAAACAAGCTTTTCCCACACAAATGTCTTCCATTTTAGTCTGAAAGTGTTGTAACCGACTACTTTTTTTCTTTTTTCTTTTTCCTTTTGTTGAAATTTTCTAATTAGTCTATTATATTTGAGGGTTAGGTTCCAGAATCTCGACGTTTTTCTTGGTGGGGCATCCAAATTATTTGAGTCGTTTGATTTTTTATTGGTCTTTAATTTGTCATAAAAGTTCGTTTTCTTAAAATTAAAATTTAGTAAATTTTCCCTTCTTTTGGTGGAGTATTCTGTGAATATTCACTTTGTCGCCAAGAATATGATAAGATTTTAAGCTAGATATCATCTCTTAAAAGATTTCTTACCTATGAAGTACCGAGTTATGCTTATGGTAATTATGGTTGGCTATTATAAGATAAATCAAATTTCTTTAAAAATTCCAAAACCAGAGTTTTCTTTTTCCACAGAAACCTAAGACTTAATGATTTTCAATTCCCATTTCCCAACGTCATCAAACACAAGAAATCGAATTCCATGCCATGCACCTCCATTTTTCTCCAACCTCGTGGCTTTGAATTCCTGGTTCCCAAATGTTTTCCATCAAACCAAAAACCCACTTGTTTCCTCCATTCATTTCTTCTCCATCTTATGATTTTTCATCATTAAACATAACCCATTTGATATAATCTTCACTCTCTTTTCATAGAAAAATTGTGCTTTTTTCCCCTCCTTTTATCATGGATTCTGATGCCCTTGCCAAACAGAAGGCAAGTTTAATTAATTTGATCCTCTTCTGTATCCCAACCCCAATTCTCTATTCATTTCTTCTTACTTAAAATCATGAGAAAAGTATGCTGAAACTTTGATCTCGTACTTATTTCAGGTGGAATGTCTTCAAAAAGAGCTGGAAAGGCTTCGGAAAGCGAATGAAGCTCTGAACTTTGCTCTCGGAGTTATGAGCATGAAGAACTTGATAATTTCCCGAGAAACAAACACAAATTCTCAAGTGGGTGTTTTTCTAGAAGGGAGTGATCTGAACTGTAATTCAAACAAGAGAGCGAGAGCCGATCTTCAAGCTCGGGCGGGTCTTGGGGCACCGTCCACGACCCAAACATATGTTAGAACGGGCTTCAAGGACCAAGCATTGGTATGAAAAAGAAGAAAAAAGTTATCTTTTTTTCCCTTATATGGGAAGATTTTACGCCGTTTACTTCAAAAGAATGAGAATTTAATCAAAATTTTCATTTCCTTTAGTGGCATTTAGTAAATTGCAAAAATTGGATCAAACCGATGGAACACATTCAAACTTCATAATCAAATCTCATTTTTCCCTTACCCACCCTATCGACCTCATTTTTATTTCTTATTCCGTGGCTCCACACCTTTATAACGCATTACTTTCTAATTAACTGTTTTATGTTTTTATTATTATTTTTATTTATACAATTTTTATGAGCTTATGTGATTTTATTATAAAATATTTCTATTTTCTATTTTACTTTTTAATTAATTAATTTTACTTTGATATTATTAATTAATATCCATACATTTTTCTAAATTGAATTTCTAAACAATAAAGATTAATAATATTTTATATTAAATGATGGTGGTTCATTTTATTTTAGTTATTTATTCTTTTTTAATATTAAATAAATTGTTATAATAAAATTATTTAGAATAAATTATTATTCTAATTTAAAAAATGGATTAGCCCAAAAAAAATATTTATAATCAGTTTAAAATAAGAAAGGGGAATACTAGTGATTGATATATACTTGATTTACACCTTCTAATTCTAGATAGTATTAGGAAACAAAATCAAAAGATTTGTGATTCCGATTCCAAAAAAATTTATAGTAAACAAAATAATAGTCTCGTTCCGATTGATTTTTATTTATCACATTAATTAATTGGATTTGTGATTTCAGATGGCGAAAGATGGATATAGATGGAGGAAATACGGACAAAAGATAACAAAGGATAACCAATATCCTCGTGCTTATTTCAACTGTTCTTCTCGAGGATGCCCGGTCAAAAAGAAGGTATATTAACTAATAATGCCCTACCTCCATAATTAATAATGATTTTAAATGTACCATAACATTCGAAATTTAATTTATTTTGTCTATTTAGTTTTTGAATTTTGAATTATAATGTTTGGTTTATAGATCTATTTGGCACTCGTGAATTATTCATACGTATCGATTTAGTCGAAATTTATCTAATGAATGGAATATGTAACAAGTCTATAAAATGGTTGTTTGAGTTTAGGTACAAAGGAGCTTGGAAGATAAATCTATGGTCATGGTCTCATACCAAGACCAGCACAACCATGAATGTGACTCTCCTTCTCATGGTTCAACTCGACCATTCTTGTCTCGGTCTTCTCCAGTTGTTGTCCATTGTTTGCCGTCGACACCGTGCAACGCTACTGTTCCTTTGGTATCTCTTGATCTTGATCTCACTCTCGCTCTTTGTGGAGGCAACAAAGAAGATAGAAACAACAACCTATGAATTGAATACAATAATTGGGGGAGAAAACCTAAAAAAGCATCAAAACTAGTTATATGAAAAATGATCTTTGACTTAAAAGTTCTAGTTTCACAGCATCCATTTCTGACCAGCCAAGGTCAATGAAAGAATTGAGATTTTCTTTTTAGATCTCAATTGTGTTGCTTTCCATTTTAGGTTTGTTTGATAACTTTCTATTGTTTTTGTTTTTGTTTCCTATTTTCTTTTTTTAATAAATAAAAATAGAATAACGATTTCTTATTTCTTGTTCTTTATTTTTCAATTAAAAAAAGATACTGAGAAACATGTTTAGTAACAACTTCTTATTTCTCATACTCTTAAATTTTAAATTAAATATTCTATTTTTTATGTTATATTTATGTTCTAATATTTATATTTTATAAGTAAAAAATGAAGTGATTTTATTATAAAATAGAATTTGATTTTTTTTTCGGTCATTGATTTTGCTAATTGCAATGGAAAATACTAATTAGCTTGCATGACTTCCAAGAAATTTCTTCAGTAAGATTTTATTTTTATTTTTTTTCACTCTTATATAAGCTCTTCTTGAGAGATTCTAGTTTGATAAAGATTTTGTTTTTATTATTCTATTTTTAAAATTAAAATATAAAATTAATATTACATTTTTGTGTGTTATCCCTTAGGCCTCAAAAAGATTCTTAAAATCCTAAATCAATTTTTAGTAAGGCTTTAACCTTCTTGTTTTGGTCAATAATGTAAAAAATATATAGCTTTCCAAAATGTTGCTATTTTCAACCATTGTTATTTCAATGTGTGATCCTACTCCATACACTCATTTTCAAACTTATTGAATTTCATCTCTTTCCTTACCTCCATATGATTTTTAAAGAAAATATTGTTGTTACTATTTCTTCGTAATGATATTAATCGACATTTAAATAAGATGACAAGTTTGACTATGTTCACATGTTTATTTTTTTAATTATCATTACATGAGATCTAATATATTTGTTAAAATATTTTCTGATAAATAGAGTTTAAACACGGAGAGATTGGCTCAAAAAGAATTAGGAGGTAATTACAAAAACAACATAAAATAAATATATATTTTCAAAAATAGTATAACATTCGAAAATTTTACAAAAATAGCATAACTCAATCCAAGTCTAACTTAAATGTGATGTGTGTTGTCCTAAGAAAAGTTAAAGTTAGATGATATTTTTAAAAAAATGAAAACTCGTGACATTTTAATTTTATGTCGTGAGAAATTTCTCAAAATTTTAAATATATAATTCCTTCTCAATCTTATCATGGAGAGCTTTTCCTTAATTAAAAAAATTATAAGGATAAGTATATATGCATTTTTAGATATAACATCAAGTTTAAATTTTTACGCAAATAACATAATTTTGGAACCAAAAAAGCTATCATGTGAGAGAAGAAAAATAATTAAGTTTGTGAACTTTTTTAAAAAAATTAAAAACACTAACATATTTAAAAATATATATAATATTTTTATCATTCAATATTATTTCCAATTTCCTCTCTTTAAAATAAATTTAAGCTTATAATACGGTTGATGTTACCTTTGTCTAAATTTCCACCCGTTCAAACATGTTCGAAATCTTAACAAAATTTCAAAAAATACAGAATAACTTTTTTTTGGTTTTTAAAATTTAATTATGATTTTAAAAAAAGAACGAGATTAAATGTTTATGGTGAGATTTCATTCTTAAAAACTTGGTCACTCTTATATCTACTAATATAAGTTCGAATCCTCTCGTTATATTTATTGTACTAAATAAATAATAAAAATATAAATAAATCTAGAAATATTATAAAAATTTTGCTGGAAAAATAGAGAGAATAAATAAAATTAAAGTATCGAACCCAAAATTTAAAAAATGAAAAAAAGAATATTTTTTCTCAAAGTGAAAATAGAAAGACAATTTTTAAATTTAAAAACAATAAAAACATTTTAAAACTAATGTTCTATTCATTTGTTTTGTTTTGAAAAAAAAAACACTTAAAGAATTATTATCTTCTAAGTGGTTGATCTCAAATTACTTTAAATGATTTTGAATTTTTAACCATAAATTTTAAAATGAAAGTTTATCTTAGCATTAGTAAAAAAAAGATTCTAACCCTGCTAAAATTATTTTCAGATTTGTCAGAAACTTAACCTTTTGAAACCAGTTATCTAAATAAAATTTTAAAAAAGAAAAAAAAAACTTTTGAAACGTGTGCAATCAAATTAGATGTAAAGGACCCAATTTGTAATTCAACTTCAAAATATAATTTTTATATTAAAATGTTAAAATAGGAATTAGAGATTTTAACATAAAAAGAACTGATTGGAATTTGGAGTTGTGAGGGTTGCTTATCCTAATTATATAATTGTAATCCAATCTAATTAATACCAACAAATAATTTTCTGCAAAATTTTCTCTCTTCCCGCCTCAAATTCTTTTCTTCTTCTACCAAATTCTTATGAGAGTAAGAGATTATGTCGGACGAAGAACACCACTTCGAATCCAAGGCCGACGCCGGCGCTTCCAAGACTTTCCCTCAGCAAGCTGGAACCATCCGTAAGAATGGTTACATTGTCATTAAGGGCCGTCCCTGTAAGGTTACCATCACAATCATCTCTGTTGTTTCCTTTATCTTCATCTGTTCATGCCTTTGGTATAATTGGAAGGATTGAGATTTGAGTCCTCTGTTTTCTTTTTTCTGAATTTTCAATTGGGATTCTTCCGATTTTCCTTTTTAGATAAAATCTAGGTTTCGATTGCCTAATTATGGCTTATTTAGGGTTTTTTGGATTCTACTGTCTTGTATCTTTATGGGTTTGGTACCAATTGATATAATGTTCAACCCATTAATAATTGATAATTGCTTTTGTTGTGATTTCTTCTGGGTTTTTGGGTGCTACTACCTTCAATTCTATAAGCTTGTGCAATATAATTCTCGAAGCCCTACTATTGATTTGATAGGGTTACTAAATGTTATTTGGTTTGAAGAGATTTAGTTGATCTATCATCGAAGGCTTCAATGGATTCCCATCAATAATTTGTTACCTACCCTTCACCTTGCAATTTCTGTTATCATTGTTGTCACTCATGTCTTCTGTATACAACTGTGAAGCTTATTTGGGAAATTATTGATTGGAGAAGTTGTGTGTTTTTTAAAATTCAATCACCATTATTTATCTCGGATCTCTCCCAATGTTGCTTCTAAATTAAATGGGAAAGCCTTCCTTTTCCATACCCTGTTAGAGCAGATAAAAATTTGACTCTGGTTTTACTGATTTGTTTATTTAAGAAGAAGCAAGGTCTGAAGTTTTCATGTGCTAGCAAAGCGATGATAACAGAGTTTTGATCTTTATATTATTCATTTTATGTCTCAAATGCTATTATGTTGAACTAGGTAGTTGAGGTTTCTACATCCAAGACTGGAAAGCATGGGCATGCTAATGCCATTTTGTGGCAATTGATATATTCAATTCCAAAAAACTTGAAGATATTGTACCGTCGTCCCACAACTGTGATGTGAGTATACATCTTGTTTATTTGTGTTCTTATATGTCAGGTTTACGCAATTGTTCTGTGTCTCACATGACACATCCTCCCCACCCCTTGTATAGGTTCCCGAGGTTACTCGAACTGATTATCAGCTTATCGACATCTCCGAAGATGGATTTGTGAGTTTCTTTCCCATTATTTATGATAATGGCTCATGATGAATCTTCTGTTGATGACAAGTTTTCTTTCTCCTCAGTATTCTGCGAATCCGACGCTTTAGTACTGTACTTGCGAAGTTATGTCAGATTTAGTTCAATGTAATAACTGAGCAATTTCTTTTTGGTTTGTTTTCAGGTGAGTCTTTTAACTGACAACGGAAACACAAAGGATGATTTGAGGCTTCCAACTGATGAAAGTTTACTTGACCAGGTAAGTTCATGCACGAACTGATTCTTCTAAATACACAACACACACGGTTCCACGACGAGACAGAACATGTCTTTTTTTTCTCCCCCCGATTACGTTGTCATTCAACAGTAAGTAGCTTTTTCACATGCTCCATGCATCTGTTTCAGATTAGAGATGGATTTGCTGAAGGAAAGGACCCTGTTGTGAGTGTCATGTCAGCCATGGGAGAGGAACAAATCTGTGGCTTGAAGGATATTGGCCCAAAGAATTGACTTCCCCAACTCACAAATTAACCAACTGGCGTCTAAGTTATAGTTGAGAATATTTTTAATTTTTTTCTTCCAGAATTTTGGATATATTTTCTTGTTATTTTAATTTGGTGTTCATTATTTCTTGACAAATGGGTTCAGATTTTCAGAAGTAGAAAATATAGGAGTTATAGCATATCACCTTCTTATCTTAGTCTTCATTCTTTCTTGCTTTCCAGACATGGAAGTTAGAATTTTATAAATTAGATCTTAAACAAATTCTCGTCTTGAAGTCGGACCATTCTACATTAGTTGCTTCTGAATTCTAATTGATTGGGTAGAAATCATCCATCAGTAGAAATAAACAAAAATAATACAAATGAAATCGATTATGAATGATCATCAACATAGATTTTTACGTAATGCGAAAGTAAAACTGATCTAACAGATTCTACAAATATCTCATCTTCCATCTCTTTTTTTCGTTTTCAGGAGATTGATTTGAAACATCATTACAATATAACAACCTAGCACTTTCTACATTTTGGCTGCTACAGCTTCATCCATAATCTAAGATATTGAGTGCCTCCTCTGTCTTGTATACGAACTAGAAGACTTCATATCCCCAGGAACCACTGAAGTTGGACTTTGAGAACTCCCCGACGTCTCGGGACTCCGACTTTCCCCGTGCCCTTTACCCACAATCCATAACTTATCAAATATTCTCCTCGACCTTGAAGGCAACAGCTGCATACCACTTCTGCTGTTTTTGCTGCTCTTCTTAGCTAACTTCTTAGTTTTCTGAATATCCTCACTTATCTTCATTTGCCCCATATGATGTTTGAGGGACTTGCAGCTATCTAACTCCTTCGGACATTCTTCATCTATGCTAGTCATTACGCTCGAAGAGTCTCGGTAGTTGTTTGATGCTTCAACTGCAGCAGAAGCTCTAACCTGTTCAAAGAAAAGAACTTGAACTACAACTCTAAGTGGGAGCCGTTCATTCTGTGCTGCATGCATAGATGCCTCCGCTGTAAGTTTCTTGACATCAATCAAACCACATATCTTCCTCCTCTCAGCTTTTGACAAACTTGGGTGAACCTGGAAATGATCAAAGCACGCCATTATGTTCAAATATAGTGTTTTCCGTTGTCTACAAGAAAGCTTCACTCATAGTACTCATTACTATGAGAAACTGAAAAACAGATAGCTATTTCAGTGATTTCTAAAACGTATAGCTATTTCAGTGATTTCCTAATCTCACTTCAATAATGAACTATGAGGCGGTTATGACGTCTTTTCATGATTTCGGAGAAAATAGACCTAAAATATGCTTATGCTCAAAACAAGAAAAGTTTATCGTCTCATATATGAAATAGGTTAACGTGCACACCCCATGTCATTATAACTACTTTATACAACAAAATAAGCAGTATGAAAAATCTGCATAACGTACCTTAAGATAAATGTCAATCGCTTTATATAATCTATCATGTATTGGCCTTGCAAATTCAGGAATCGACTGTGACAAGTTGATGAACGTGGTGAGCGAGAGATTTGGGTCATCAGCAATTTCAGCAAGATACTCGTCAATCAATTTAGCAACATTCAATGAGGACCCATGCCCCAGTAGAAGATTTTCAGCCCCTTTTTCGCTTCTCTCAATAACATCAGTAACTCGATTGAACCTGTTATGAACAAAATACTGATTCACGATCCTATGAACCAATTCGACATCATATTTTGTAACTTGGGGAGATTGTGCAAGAATCAACAAATCTTTGACTGAAGCCTCATGCAACTTCAAGCCAATTCTCTTCACCAAATCTTCCCTTAATGCGTCATCAGCTCCAACCAAAATTGAAACCTTCATGAGTTTGAGCAAGAAACTGGATGAGCAGCCCGTGCTTTTGTCGGATGGCAATAAGCAAATGATTGTTTCAATTAGAGATCTGTTCCTCTTAATATGGGCATCAGAAGCCAGAGCATTTACAGTGTCTGGTAACCATCTAACAGCATAAGTTTTTAAAGCCTCCCCAATTACAGAACCATCCATTCTGCCCTTTGATTTCACAGCAATCATAACAGGCCTATACAGATCGATTTCCAGCTCACATACATCTTCGACCCACCAATCGTTCGGTACACAGTCAATTTTCTTTTGGTACTTCATTCCATCTTCTACAATTTTATCAGCCTCTGATAATTTCCTGTTATATGTGTAAGACCATGTTATATTTGCAGGGTCCACAGAGGTTTTTGAGGCAATAGAATCAATACATCTCCCTAAAATCTTCAGATCTTCAGACCATGGAAGAAGAGATTTGGCTGTTTGGAGCACAATGATGGAGTCTTTCCAACTACGGAAGATGCTAGAGTTTAGAAACACCTCAATCTTAAATATAAGGTTTCCCCTGTCAATGTCCTCTGTCATTTCAAGGAATTCAGCCGCACAACGAGCAGCCACTACATTATAGGCATTGAGAGTCACAGTCATTCCATAACAAAACTTTGCACAAATTTCAAATGCCTTGGATCCACCGGGAAAATCGATCAGATGAATTTCCTCGGAGTTTTCCTCATTGGCTTTCAATACTAGTTTCTGCAAGCAATTGCTCTTGGACAAGAGAGGAAACTGTAGACAAAAGAAACTCAAACTTCTAAGGTAACTTGATAAGGCTATAAAAATAATCAACAAGACATCATATAATTTCAAGTAAAAACTAACTACAGTTCAGAAGATGGAGAGTGGGAAAAGATTATGCAGAAAAACAAAGATTTGATCTTAAGACAGTATTCGCAAATATCTTTAGACTCCTACTAAAACTTACTAACTTCTAGATTAATCAAGAAATTTACTTGTGCGTTCAAGTTACATCAGTCTTGGTAATTTTCCGTTTAATCATATATGTTAACAGAGATGAGAAAATGATCAACAACGTGTCAGTTTAAGAGATGCCAAATGCATGAGATAACAAAGAACATCGTACCTTGTGAACAAGAAACTTTACTTCGCCCACAAAAATGGTAACGTCAGTTGGCAATTCAGATGACACGAACCTGAAAATAAGTAAATCACAGCACACAACAATGACAAATCAGAGATGCAAAGTAGAATTCAAACTGTTGATAGTAACGTTGTGGGTAGCAGAAGAAAATTATATCAACATGAAGATTATTAAACAGTAAAGCTGTGGTTAGCTATAATATCTAATCAACACAATGTACAGAAGAGAACTCTTCCAACAATAAACGTACAATTGCTCCAATCATATCAATCAATAAAAGAATGGCTGCGAAATTAATCAACCTTCAGAGTTCAAGAGACCAATCGCCATTATTGCATCGTAGTTCGTGATATAGATCAAAAGAGAATACATATGAGTCTATGACATTGCATGGGTATAAAAAAAACAAGAATTTGCTGCACAAGCTAATGGAGTCCATGCATTGGTAAGCCTTTTTCAATGATGCCAAGACAATCGTAGACGAGAAAGTGACATGGGACTGAAAAGAACATTTGTGGACCTCTGTTTGAGCGCTCAAATTATCCCAAAATACTAAAAGACATAACACTGTCAAAACTTCAAAATCAAACATGGAGTGAACTAATAAACTTCTTCATCAAATGAAAAGGGGATACAAATATCATTACATTCTAACAAAAACAAACAGACAAACCACTAGTCTAGCTCCATCTTGGCAACACCTGACACATGAATGAGCAACACGGCACACTGCACATGCAGGAGGCCATATGATAACAAGGTATTCTTCAAGCAATCAAATTTTCCGAGACTGCATGTTAGAATAAAATTATAAAAATTATATATCCCTCACCTATAAACTTAACTTTCAAATCTAATAATACATGAACATAGTGTATGAGATCAAAATCATGGCATATGATTTTTATTACAACTAATATTGATAGTCACTTGATGGTCCATTTTTAATCTGAACCCACAAGGGCACAAGTAGAAAATGAATGGATCAACAAAGGAAATCGATGGCTGACAATTGGTCCCGCCGGTCCAAGATGAAAGAGAAAAGAGGGGCTACAGATAACCCATAGAAACTTAAAAGATATGGACCACGAACTCAACAAGAAGACGACAACATACGAGTGGACCACCACCTGATGTCGTGAAAAAGAATCCCAGTCACCTCCATCTTCGCTCGCAAAATTAAATATTGGCATCGAATCAATCAAATACAATGAAAACCCAGCGGATAACTTTTATCCTATTGATCCAACTATTTATCACCAATATCATCTTTTAACTCTGAAGAACATGTTAGTTTACCAAAAACTGCATACTTGCATAGCGGGTATAGTCATTCATCCACAGATTAATGGAGACCACAAATTTTATGGATTGAGAAGCAACCACTTAAGTACTAGAACAGACAGATAAGAAAATACCCATTTAACTAAAAAGAAAGACTTGGGGTTCCATTGAGGGAGAGAGAAAAAAGGAAGAACGATCACAAAGCTAGTGAAGTAGAAGGAAGAACAGTAAAGTGGAGCAAAATGAAACCAGACAGAAAAAACTCGAGACAATTTAAGAACAAAAGCAAAGGGCAGTCCGATTTGAGATTCTCAGTGCAGTGTGAAGACCCTGCTGCTGCGAAAGATACTGTAATGAAATGAAGAATTGAAGTGGGTACTCACCTAGTAGTTTTTCCATCAGCTAGAAAAGCGTCTGGTTTCGATCCCAACTTCATAAACTTCATCTTTGCTTGCACTCAGAATCGATGACAATATCAGACGTTACTGCAGACAAAAACAGACAAACCACTCCTCTGTTTTCCACTAAGACTTCGTTTGCGCCATCAACCTTCTTCTTCTTCTTCTTCTACTGCGAGACGAGTTATGGGACTTTCCCTGTTGAGCAATGACAGTCCCGAAACAAATTTACTGAAAGAAGGTCCAAACCTATACAAGAAATGGCGGATTTTCAGAGATTTCCTCCGTCCATAGCACGTTACCTGAGAACGATAATAAACATTAGCCCGAGAGAAATGCTCGCTCTAGACCAAGGTCTCGGTTATCGCGTCCCTTCATTAATTTCGAGGCATTATGATGACATTGCTGACGCTCCGTGAGAGCAAAACAGAGATTATTCACAAAACACAATCGCGTTTAGAGAAAAGGGGAAATGGGGGGAAACCCAGAAGAAAGAAAGAAGCGTTGTTCTGCGAAGAACTTGCACAGAAAAAATAGGCGTCAGGAGGGAAAGAGAAAGAGAGATTAGGGAATGGGAAAGTGGATAGAATTATTAAGTGGTTGTTCAGAAAAATTAAAGAAAAAATTTAGAACTAGGCGAGTAGCATTGCAGATAGAGAAAGAGACCTTCTCTTCTTCTTGTGGGTATCATAAATTGCAGCCGCCTTTGCTTTAAATTATCCTGATCCGCTGAAGATCTTCCAAATGGCGCAAATCTCAATGAGACTCTGTAATTCAATCAATTTCTCCTCTCCCCTAATTCCTCCACTTCCTCTTTTGGTTCTTAGCCCCGATTTTCCGAGAAAACAAGCAATTGGAATCCGCAGCGGAGGAGATGGAAATTGAAGAACAACAAAAATTAGAGAGAGGGAAAGAAACTTGCCTTCGTTCTTCGAAACTTCGCGCGTTTCCGTTCCACTGAACTGAGTTTTGTTTGAACAGAGTGTGGCTCAGTTTATGACGTTAAAGCACGCCACCTCGAGGTGGACCATTTTGCCCCTCGTTATTCTCTTTATTCTCCGCTATGTCCTACCGTTGGGTTGGGCGCTTCGCCGTCACGCGCCTCTCGGGATAATTTACCGTCTGTTTATTGACTTTTTAACTGGGCCCCACCGCTTTGGCAATTTTTTGCTTACGTGGCCGCAGTACGGCCAGGTAGGGAAATATTACGCTACGCACCTCGTGTAGCAGCTTTATTTCTGATGATTCAATAATAACGTCCCACGTGGCACCGTCTTCCATGGTCAGTAAGTTTGACCCGATTAATTAATTTTCACGTGAAATCGTTATAATTGTAATTTTCTTTTTTTACTAATGGGTTTGGTTTGGTAAAAAGAAATAACTACGTTATTTTTTTTTTTTTTTGAAACACTACCGTAGTACAGTTGTTCGGGTTAAATGTGGGTCCCACGTCGGTATAAATATATAGATATTAACTTAAAACTAATCAAATATAGTCATTTACTAATCAATTACTTAATACGCTAATTCCATATTCTAATCATTTTTAAATAGAAAATTGAAGCCAAGAAAGATGTTTCAAATTGTATCTTCCCATCCATAAAATCATAACTGAATTAAAAAAAATAAAATACCTTTTGCGTAATCCAAATTTGAAAATTTTGAGTTTATAGTACTTATATTCATAAATGTCATAGGTAACATGTTTAATAGAGTAACTAAGAGTTCGTTTAATAGTATTTAAGTTTTTTGTTTCTGTTTTATGAAAAAGTAAAATATAGATACATTGTTTCAATACCTATAAATTCAATAATGATAAATAAAAAATATTAGTAGTGGTTAAATTCTTACATTTCTTTAAAAAATATAAAATAATAACAATGCAGCGTGAAATAATAATAATTATCCAGCGTTAAATACTTTATTTAGCTTTTGGATAGCCCATAATTCGAAGTGTTTAACTTGATTTCACACACCTAATAAGCACAACTTACTAGAAAACAATAATTGTTGAGGAAAATAATTTAAAAAAAAAAAGAAGAGAGAGTTACGCTTAGGAAAAAATAAATAAATAAAAGAAAAGAAAAAAAAGGGCGAATGGAATTCAAAAATGAGAAGCAATGTTTCAGCAGCGCCGACAGATTTTGACCAAAACCAACTGTAAAGTATGTTGGTTTCCCCAAAAATCGGTAGAATTTTCCATTTCCATATTATACTTTCCGCTCATGCAAACCTCTTCTCTCTCCGCATATTTATACTAATTCAGCCATGCATTCCAAAAAAAAATAATAATAATAATTTATAATTTGTATTGGTCTTCGGTATTTTCAACACATACCGAAAATATTTTTCGTATTCACAAATAAAAATTTTTTCAAATTCAATTTTACCTCATTATTTCTATATATATTACTATTACCTAACAAATATTAGATATATTGGTTCTGAAGTCAAAAAAAAAAAAATATATATATATATATATATATATTAATTCTAATAACAAATATGTTGAATGCTAGATATATGAATGATATATTTAATATGAAGTATGTCATGTCGGTCAAATTAAATATATCATATATATACTTCATATCAAGTATTTCACTGATAAATTTTCTTCAAATTAAAAGTTTTTGTTTACGCAACCTTGTATGTTTCTTTTTTATTTTTTCTTTTATTTGAGAAATAATATTGTAGGTTTCTTATTGATATATCAAACGCTTTTGGTATATCACTAATATATATCTAATATGTAGTATATTAGTCACATCAAATATATAAGTGACTTATGTAACTAATTTATTTAATATGAAGTATATCAGTCACGTTAAATATATTAAATCGATATAACTGATTTACTTAATCCGAGGTATATCATCCATTTACTAGATATTGGGTAGAATCAATTTTCCTATTTTTATCATTCAGGACCTCCATTTTTTGCTATATTTGTAAATTAAAAAAATGTTGTTATTTTTACAATTAACTATTAACTTTTTGCTATATTTACAAACATCGTAATCTTATAAGATTATCATATGATCTAACCTAAACTATAACACTTAACTATTAAAAAATTCTTACATTTTTAATGTATTAGATAAGTGGTTATCGTTAGATTTAAACCCATTTTCTAACATGTTCTAATAAAGACTATTAAGCCAAGTTGTAGTGGTTTGCATTCAAGTTTCAACCACTTTGAAGAATCAATGTGAAGAAAAAACATGCTTATATTAACTTTTCTATTAAATTATGTATTGAAATAAAGAGAAACAATAAATAATTTTGATGTAAACTTTAAAAACCACAAATGAAATAATATCAAGTTCATAGCCTAAAATAGGATCTAAATCGATAATCTTGGAATACGAAAATTGCGAGAACATTTCCGCAGGAAGGACTTTAGAAATGGGTGTGAAGAGAAAGAGTGGGAAAAGAGATCTAGAACAGGTGGGTGGGAAAAGAATATATATTTTTTCCATTATTGTTTGAATTGTGGG
Source organism: Momordica charantia (assembly GCF_001995035.1). The sequence continues at coordinate 3,545,676 of NW_019104491.1, forward strand.
TTGCACATTTTAAACTTTCGACTTTTTGTCCTATTGCAGAAACTCAACTTTAATCTTGTCTATTGATTTAGAAAGCAATCAATTAAAAATTATCTGTTTTCGAATTTCTAAATCTATTTTATTAATATTATATTACAGACTAGATAAATCTCTCTATATATATAATAGAGAGATCGATCACGTAAAAAAATGTTAAAGCCTTAATTGATAAAATTTGAGAATATGAGATACTCTAATATATGTTCAAAAAGTATGCAAATTAATAAATTATAGAAACCTGAACTTTATTAACTTGAATTTGATTGGTGAGTTTATGATTAAGTAAGATTTCATAAGCTTGAGTCTACAATAATAATAATAATAATAATATTATTATTATTATTATTATTATTATCATCATCATCTAGAATAAGCAAATTTTAGACACAACTTATTAACCTCGTATGATACAAACTTAATTTGCGAGTAGGCAAGGTCCATCTAGAAATTACCTTAAAATAAACGTAATTTGTGTTTATTAAAAAAATTTCACAATAAATTTGAAGGTGGCAAAATTTTATTTCAATAAAAAAAGGAAAAAAGAAGAGAAAGACGACAGCTTTTAAGACATAAAAGAATGTGAACGTACTTCAAACACACAAATCTGAACTACTAGCTAAAACACATACACCAAAATATCGTAAGTTCAAATGTTCACTAAAGTAATATTTTTGACAATAAAACGAATAAATAAATAATAATAATAAATAGAAAAATAAACGTAGGCTAGCCATTAATGTGGGCATCAACGTCCATATAAATCGGTCCCAAATCTATTATTCCCAAACGGGTCCCTCTCTTGGGTAGGGGACCGTTTGGCTGTGCAATTCTTCTACAAATTTTAGTTTTCTTCATTTTAATCTTTCAATTTTTTTAATATTTATTATAGTCTTTAAATTTTAAACAAATAATTATGGTAGCTTTTAAAATAATATATATATTTTTTAATATCCTCCTACCTAATATTTAGGTCAACTCCAACTTATTTCGATCAGAAACCAATTATCCTTTTGGGATTGAGAATTCAATCTTGATTCCCCTTTAAAAATCAAAACCAAATTCTATCAATTTATGATCTAACATATAACGGGTAAAATTGACATTTTAAAAGTTTGAAGAGAAAAATGGAATTTAAATTTATTTATTTATTTATTGATTCACAACGACCAAACGTAATAAATGAAAGGGATTTAAATCAATAAAACAAATAGTAAAAAGAATTAATTAAATGGTGGAGCATGGCCGGCCGTCACTTATTTAATTTCACCCACCTGTAAAAAGGCTTTTACAGCTACCTTCATAATTGCTGTATGCCCACTCATTTATATATGCTGAACACCGAAATCTATCCATTTCTGATTCTCTCATCTTTACACCAAGATTTTATATTCAATCCAAAATTTTGTTCTCAGATCTTGCCTTTCAATTCCATGCATGTATAATATCCATAGTCCAACTGATAAAATTACTGAGTAACATTACGGATATAATTCAATGTCGTCGGGTTTGAATCTTCTCCTCTCTCGATTGCATTGTCGAGAAATAAAACATCGACATGCCATGCAAATGTATGTTCTTTTGCTTAACGCGAAATTTGTAATGGAGCTTAATATTTTTCTCGTGGGAGTGTTTTGTTTAATAGTATATAATATATTTTCGTTGGTGTGAGACCTTTTAAGTTAATTTAAAAAGCAAACTCAGGTAAGTAGTGGACAGTATCATACAATCATAGAAATGTGCACAAATACTATATACATTTATGTGACGAACAAAACTTTTCAAACATTACTTTTACTTTTACAAATTATTTATAAATTTAATTTAGTGTAGACTATATAAATTTGTATGTCAATGAGAACATAACTCAATTCGGAGATTCCTTACCTAGGTTTTAACATAAATTCAGACTTCTAAAACTAAAAGCCAAAACATCTGGCAGGTCCTTGACTTTACTCATCAAATAAATGTCACATATATTATACCATTATCTTCCTAAAACAGTGAAAAGCAAGTCTAAATTTCATCATCATTGAGCAATATGCCAGTGATCAGTTAAAAGTAGAAAACAAGAAGCAATAAGTGGGTTAATAATTCAAAATAATGACTTCCCCACCAAAAACTTTTTACCCTTACCCACAACCCTAACAATATAAATATCATCATTAATCCGTTGGATTCAAATAATAACTAAATTGCAACAACATTATTCGAATATCAAAAGAAAAAGGATATACATATCTTAAAAGGAAAACAAAAGAAACTAAATCACTCTTGTACAACATTCATCCTCTTCGTGCGAAACGTCTTCGAGTAACACCAACGTGTAGTGTGATAAGCAAATTTAATTGAGAGTGGGGATGGAGAAGATGATTAAAAATTGAAACCCAAATAATTAAATTAGATATGATGGGGAAAAAAAAGGCCCAAATGTTATAATGGTGATGGTATGTGTGGGGGATATATTGGATTGAATGTGGAGGGGGAGGGGGACCATTTTTGTTGGGGGCATGCATTTGCTTTCATTTTATCTCTCTATAATAAATAATAATTCATAATTCATAATTAAATTAAAACCTTTTTTTAATGTTTTTTTTTTTGTTTAATTTTGTTGTTCTTGTTTTCTTGGGCTGGATTTTTGAAGTGGGTGGTGCTGTTTATTTTGAATATTCTCTCCAGGTTTTATGCTCTTTTAAAAGAGAAAAGAGGGTCGAAGTGATTGCACTAACAACACTACTTGCCACCCACACAACAATTTTGTTTGTCATAAATATATTTTGTGCCCCTTTTCTAACGTTTGTGTTTCTGGTTTCTTGTTTTTCGTTTTTAACTTTTGAAAAAGATAAGTATTTGGTATCTGTTTTTTAATGAAACTTGATTCATCACTGGTTAAGAAATTTGGTCTCGACCACCATTAAATATTTGACAATTAAGACATAAAAGCAAAAATAGAAAAAAAATAGAGGAATTGTCGGACATTAAAGTAGAAAGAACAAGAAACGTAAACACTTACCTTCATTTTTCTTGCCTGAAAAAGAGGAAACGACAAAACACGAGATGAGAAACCAAAAAACAAGAAATAGGAAGGTTATCGAATGGACTACTATAAAAATATATTGTTCTATCTACTTTGAAAATTATATATATACTACACACATGTAGAGGTGATTAAATATAATGGATTATTTATGCTTTATGCAAAGAAGGTTGAAACCCAATCATGACATGGAGTTATATATATTCTTTTTTTTTTTTTGAATTTTTTCTCGCCTTAAAGTATAGAAGATAAATAGTAGTAGTTTTTTTTTTCTTTTTTTTGAGTATGAAGATAAATAGTAGTATTGAATTAGACAATATCATACACTTTTATTTATTTATCTATAAATATACTATGAAGTAAAAAGAAACATAATAGAGAAGCTGCATCTTCAAAAAGTTAATATAGACTTTTCAATATTCAAAAGTGCAATAGATGTAGATGTTTGACGTAATATAAATCGAGAGATTATATGAAAGGCAAGTTTCTTTGGCTAAACTTTATATTATACAAACTTTTCTTTATCAGTACATTACAAAAAAAAAAAAAAAAAAGATGTGTTTGAATGGAAACCTAGCTAGCAAACATACTTTGAGAAAGTCTTTTACAAAGTACCATAAAAGAAAAGCAAAAGACAAATATTAAAAGGGCTGAATTTAAAATAGCCTCTACATAATAATTCACCAAAATACAGCATAGTACAGCAGACAAGTTTTTATTTATTTATTATTATTTTCTTGTTTGAAGTTTATTATTATTAATAATTATTTGGGTGAAAAGGAAAGAAATAAAAAGTTGCAATTAGTAGCAGCAGAAGTTGTTGTTGAAGTTTAATAATGCCAGTGGATGACAATGATATATAGTGGGGAAACTGGAAAGGACCATTCCCATTCTTACTTCCAATACTGACATTTGGCAACTTGTTTTTTTTTTTCCTTTCTTTTTCTTATTTAAATTGTTTTTTCAAAAGATTAAAGATCCAAATAAAAAAAATTATTGTATCTTTCTATCTTCAGTTTTCCTTGTAAAAGAAAGAGAATATTTCCTACGAAGTTCATGTTGTATTATTATTTATTTATAGGGGTGTGAGATATTGTCACACAAAATTTAATTTTTTGTGTCGAATATTAATTTACGGTCGCTCTCCATATTCTAAACGAAATAAACTCGCAACGAAATGACCACTTTTAGAAATGAGTAACAATAAAGATATTTGAATTATGTTATTATCTTGACCCATTTTATGAAATGATTGGATAATGTTATATGGGTTGATAAATATCATTAAATTAGCGAATTGACATATAAAAAAATAATAATATTTTAAATAAAAAATATAAACAAAGTTGATTTCTTTTTTTTCTTTTTCTTTTTAGTTTAAATATTGTGTTGTAATATTTGACTTGAAGATCCATGCAAGTTGCTTAGGGCAATTTTATTTGTGTTTTATTTTTATTATTATTATTATTTTCTTTTCTTGGGTTACTCATCTTTTGATCGGTGTTGTCGCAGTTGTGGTGAGAGGTGAAGGTGACTCGTCGATGCATGCATGGCTTTTTCGTCAAACGGTCCAAAGCCCAATCGTGTTCATTCTAATTTTTTAAAATAAATTAAATATTATTTTGATCCCAATTTTAGATTTTATTATTGGAAAATTTGAAATGTAACTATTTGGAAGGAATTTCTTGAAAGAAAATTTTGAATTTAATAAACTTATTTTTTAGCTAATTTGAACATGGTTCAACATATTAATGTATCTATCTACGATTAAAAGGTTGTAAGTTCGTATTGTACTCCAATAAAAAAAAAAAGAATTTGCATTGTATTTATGTAGGTAATATTATAATATCTATTGTATAATCCTCTGTTGTTTTCTCTCGAGTGTGAGCTTGTTCTCTAATCGAATAGTCTGGCATCTCCGACTTCTTGCTTGTTGAAGAATCTTTGGGCTTTCAGCTTGAAGTTTGTTGTTTTAGGAAGTTTTTCCGCTACACAACTTGATGTAGCCTTCGATTTGTTGCCTGACGAAGTTCGCAGCTTGACCATGTTCTTCGACTGATAAATCTCCACGTGGGTTGATACAATTAGATGTCATCGAATGACCATAAAAAGGACATGTGACGTAATTTTATTCGTCGATTTAAAATTTAATTTTGAATAAGTGTAAATTTGTGATGGGTCATAAATATAATTTTAAAATAATGATGTGACATTTAATAATTAATTGTCAAATTTTATTATTAAATAATACTATTTTTGTCATTGTCATTATTGTGTTGTTAATTATTTAGTAAATATGAGATTGAATATGTATATAAATGTGTTCATGTGAGTATCTATTGAAGATATATAGGCACCAATAACCTCATGGTCGAAGTTTTAAATCCTCACGCTTGTCATTTCTTGGAATCGATAAACAAAGTGAGAGAAATGTAGATTCTTTTTTTTTTTTTTTAATTCGTAAGCTAAAATAGATATTTAAAAAATTGATTAACCATAATTTACTTAGAAAGTATGCCAAAAAAAGCAAAAGGAGAGTAATTGTTTTTTTTCCTTTATAATATCTTAATAATATGATATTGTATAGTGATTTAAAATGGGATATTTTAATTGATACATTAAACCGTCAATAATCAAAAGTATTTGCTCAATAGATTATTCTATATATAAACTCGTAAATGTCTAAAAGTTCATGCATGATAATGTATGAAATCAAATACATGTAAATTATAGTGTCAAAACAAGCTTAGTTCAACGTGACATACATTTCTCACCAAAAAATAATAAACTCAACCCCCAGCTCACGTACCAAAAAAGGTGGGAAATATGTAGGATTTAGCTCAGTATGGAAAGTAGAATTGGGCCTGTGATCTGAAACATTGGGCGGCCCATAGACGGGAGTCCATATGTATATACGACAAATTCTATCCCGGTTTTCTAATAATTTCAAAGAAAATAAATCGTGGCTATTAGTCATTAAACTCTAAAAAATATTAATCATGTATTTAAAATTTAAATTGTGAATTTATCTCGTTGTTACTTTTTTTTTAATAGCACATCTCGTTTTTGCCTTAATGGTAATATGACGTTTTCTTAATTAAAAAGTATATATAAATATTTATTTAGAAAGGTAGGAGGGAAATTTTAAACCTTCCACTAACCAGAGAAGTTTTTAAAATTATATTAAAAATAATCTTTTATTTATTTGGAATACTAACGTAAAAAAATTAAGAAATAGATTAAGCAAAAAGTCAAATTACCATTTTAGTTCTCAAATTTAATTTTCTATTTTTTTTTTCAAGTTGATATTCATGCTCTAAAATACATCAATTTCATCTTTTTTTTCTTTTTTTAGTACATGAGAGCCGTAAGGGTTAAAACTCAAGTCAGAAATATAATCTTAACTAGTTCAATTAAGTTTAAGTTGACAAACGTTGATACAACAAATATTTCAGTGGTAATATGAAAATTGAAAATAATTATAGTGATTTAAAAAATCTATAAAAATATATTAGATATCTAATATATAAATTAACAATTCAACCCAAAAATTTATATGGATGAATTAGGTAAATTTAAGGGAAATTGTATTGGGTAGCTAAACTTTTATACATATTTACAAAAATGTCAACCACTTTTGTATTTTGCAAATATGACAAAATATTTGAATTTTTATTCTTGGAATTTTTATTATTCCAGGTTTACCCTTATGATATCTTATATACATCTGATGTATATCTGATATACATCTGATGGATGTATATCTGATATACACCCGATAGATGTATATCTCATATATGTCCAATATATCTCTGATATACTTCCGATATACGTTTGATGTACATCCGATGTATCTCTGATATACATCAGAATATATATTATACATCTAATATACATCTGGGGCCTGAGCCTGTTCCTAAAGCATAGGCTCTCGTACCAAATCCTACGTATAAAGAAGCCTAGGCCGACGCCAAATCTGCACCTGCAGAATATAAAAAATCTTCCAAATCATCAAATGAATAGTACGTAAAGAAAGGGCTTTTTGATCCCCGATCTGAGTCTTGTCTTTCGAAGGGTCTCGTTCCGTTCATATGCCGCTTATTTGTAGCAGGGTTTTTGTATGTTTTAGATTATCTAATATATATCTGATGTACATTTGAGGTATATTAGTGGCATATTAAATATATTTGTAACTGAAATCTGATATATATCAGTAGATATTAGTAGATCACAGATACATCAATGTTAGATATCAGTAGATATCATGATTATATCAATGATAAATTAGAGCCATATTAAGTATATATCATAGATGCATCAAAGTTATATTAGTGGTCGTTCTAAAAAAAAGTTATATTAGTGGTAAATCATATAATCATATGAGAAGTTATATTAGTAGATATCACAGTAATATTAGTGGTAAATTAAAGACATATCAAGTATATATCACAGATATATAAATGTTGTATCACCACGGTAAATCAATGGTAAATTATATAATCATATAAGAACCTATATCAGTAGAAATCATAGTTATATCATACGTATATCAGTGACAAATCATATTAGAAGTTATATTGATAGATATCATAGATGTATCAGAAGTAAATTAATTTTATATCAGTATTATATCATTGGTATATGAAAGGCATATCAATAATATATTACACATATATATTAGTGGTAAATCAATAAATAGTAAATAATATAATCATATAAGAAGTTATATTAGTAGATATTATAGTTATATCAATGATATATCAGTTGTATATCAAAAATAAATCAGATGTATATCAAGTGTATATATATATATATATATATATATATATATATATATATATATATATATATCAGTGTTATATCAATGATATATCAATGCTATGAGGGTAAATTTGACATTTTATTTTTTGACCTCCGTTTTTTCTAAAAAATTTGCTATATTTACAAATCTAAAATGTAGATGTTAAATTTGTTATTTCTTTAAATTTTTTTTGCTAGATTTGTAACTCCCCCTGAATTTAATTTATATATGGGGCATCAAACCAAATCATTTCATTAGGAGAGGCGGTAGATTTGAATCTGAATACTACATATCATTGTTATAATGTTATTGAACTATAAAAATTTAGAAATGGTGTGTGTTGTGTGAGTTGGAGACATCAACACTTGGCTGGTATACGTGTTGCATAACGAAACGTGGAGGCGTGGTGGAGCGTAGACGTGGCAACTCAAAGTTTCTGAATTAAAAAAGACTCAAAAAATTGAGAGGAGCAGCAGGAAGAGAGAGATGGCGTTAAACGACGACGCATCGAGGAAGACGACGGGTTCGGCGCTGGGCCAGAAGCGGAGCCTTCCGTTCAGTAACACGACCATGGCCGTAGCTGGGCTGGTGGTGGTGGGCGCCATCGGCTACGTGTATTACGTCAAAAGAACAAACTCTGCCAAAGATAATATTAACCAACGTCCTCCTCCTCGCTGATCCACTCCCAATCTTAGCTTATACTCTAAAGTTTAATTTCTTTGTTTTAATCATGTAACCAGAGATACGTGTGCAGTTTGTGTTTGTGTGTGTGTGTGTGTCTGATCTCTTCTCTTCATAACCCAATTTTCTGTGTGCTCTTCTTATGTAGTCTTAAATTTCGTTTAATCTTTATACACAGCATCACAAACTTTTTTCACCCAATTTAGTATGGCAATACTGTTTTATCTCTCGAATATATGAGATTCGCAATTTAAAACAAAAATACCGTCCTCCTTTCCCTGGAAGAGTGATTGAGGTCAATTCAATCACGTTTTCATTCATCTGAAATTTGGGTTGTTTCGGACAAAATCAATAATAACATAGGTAGGGGTCTTAAATATAATTAAATAAATAATAATAAGATAGGTTGATTTGTGTATTTAAAATGATGACAAGTTCATTATTCTTGTTAACGTCTATTCATGTTTCATGTGAGTTGGTAGGGAAGTTATATAGGGATCCATAAATCCTCACTCTTATCATTTCTTGAAGTTGATAAACCGAGTGAAAGAGCGATGGAAAGCTTTCTTGAAGTTGATAAACGAGTAAGGGAAATATAGTCAGCAAAATAATGTTTTTTAAGTTCTTAAAATTGATATTTAAAAATTTATGTGTACAATTTTAAAAATTTATGTGTCATACAAGTAGTGAAAAAGCAAAAAGGTACCTGAATGAGCTACGAAAAAGCAAAAAGGTACTTGAATGAGCTACGACAATGAATCGCATGTCTTTGTATGGGTGGGGATTCGAACTCGTAGCATCTTGATTAGAAGATGCTTAAAGAGTATATGTCAATTATCACTCACTCGCTTTGATATTATTATTATTATTTTTTTCAAAGATAGAAAAGATACCTACGTTCTTATATTCCTCTCTTTTTACTTAAAAAAATTAACGGTATTGCTTTTGAAACCCAACAGTGGCTTCGTTGGATTTGATGCCGTTACTTGGTCTTTTAAGACATCTCAGCCGTTGGAAATAAAAAAAATCCGCAATAAAGACAAAAACCCAACACACTCACACTCAAGTGGCCCCACCACAAGCCAACGGCTAGTTTTTCTCTCCTCTGCCTCTGCGTATAAATTCACACCCATTCTCCAATAACCCCACTACACCCAATTCATATTTCATTCATTAATTCTTTCTGTGCTTTCTCTCATCCATGGCTGGCGGTCTTTCAAGAGCTCTGCTCCTTCTCGTGTTCCTCCTCTTCAGCTTCTCGGAAGGCAGAGAGATGTTGGTCGGAGGCAAGAACAACGCCTGGAAAATCCCCTCCTCCCAAACCCAATCTCTCAACCATTGGGCCGAAACCTCTCGCTTCCGCGTCGGCGACACTCTCGGTAATTAAATTTACCCCATCATCTCAGGCCCAATTTTTGATTGCTTGAAATGAAATGTCATTGCTTTGAAATTCAATGATTATATTGCTCGATTTTTTGCTTTTTTGCTTTTTTGCAGTGTGGAATTACGAAGAAGGGAAGGATTCGGTGCTGAGAGTGGGGAAGGAGGATTACGAGGTCTGCAACACCTCCAACCCACAGCAGAAATTCGATGACGGGAACACGAAGGTGGAGCTGGACAAGCCTGGCCCTTTCTACTTCATCAGTGGGGCAAAAGGCCACTGCGAGCAGGGCCAGAAGCTGGTCGTCGTTGTTCTCACTCCACGCCGCAGATTCGTCAGCATCTCTCCGGCGCCTTCTCCGGCGGAGCTTGAGGGTCCGGCGGTTGCTCCCTCGAGCGGAGCTGCAGGTTTGAAGGCTGGGGTTCTGGCTCTGCTGCTGGGGGTTCTGGGTCTTGGATTTGCTAATTTCGTCTGAGGATTGGAACTGGAAGTTTTTTTTTTTTCGATTCAGATTTGGATGTGACTCCCATTCGGATTATATTAAACATTCATATAATATATTCATTTATTTTTCCATCTTCAAACGCAATACCTTCTTCTCTTATTTTCTTCTTTCTTTTTTTTTCTTTTTATATATAAATTTTCCAATACATAAATTTATTCACTTGTGAAATTGCCAGGGGTTAAAAAACAAATAAAGTTGAGCTCATTAGTAACTAAAATTTTAAATTTCAATAAAAATATTCAGACATTTTTTTAAAAAATTGATAATTGATAATTTTGTAATAGGAAATACTTGCTACTTAAGGGACCAAATATTATATAACAAAAACATTTTTTTTTTGTAAATAAATTTTGTCTTTTTAACAACTTTGTTTTTTTTTTACAACAAATTGGAGGCATGGACGAGTAGATTTCATGTGATATGCTAGAGACTATAATTACATAAAAGAATTGAATTTTATAAAATTTACACTTTTATGATGAAACAACCTCATAAAATTGGTTACTTTGGGTTACATTTTAAATCCCTTAAATTTGGATTAATTAGACTTTCAAAAAGTAAAAAAATACCAAATCGTCAAAATCCTCCATTATTGAAAAAATTCGAAAACCGTCATTCCTCCGACTTTTCTTCTTCTTTTGTCATTATGTTTCCGTCCATTCCTTCGTCTCCGGCCGTCGTCTGCGTTCATTCGCTCCAGCTGTCGTCTCCATTCTTCCTCGTCGTCGGAACAATTCGTCTAGCTTCTCCTTCGTCTCCGGCCGCCCGTCCGTTGTTTCCGTCGGTTTATCTCGAAGTTTTTTTTTGTCGTCAGCCATCCGTCGACCGTCCGAGCCCTCCGTTTATCCCCACCATTGTCTAGTCGTCGACTGGAAGGTTTGTAGGTTATTTACTTTGTTTGTTAATTGTAGAGGGATATAGTCGTATATAATTTATAGCTAGATATAGATTATATCTCCATATAAGTGTATGTCATGATGAATATATTTATATCACCATTGTTAAGTGTATGTTGCTTAAGTTTATAGCCAGATAGAGTTTATATTTCTATGTAACTGAAAAGGTAACCGGATATAATTTATATATAAGGAGTTGGGGATTACGATAATAATTGAATATTTTGTAACAAATTTCATTCTTTAGCAGAATATATTAAAGAGTAAATCATGGGACTATGAGAATGATTGATTTATGTCCCACCATAATTTAATGTTGACAAAATCAAATTTGGAATATTAATCTTTTGCATTTAAATAAAAGACAAATTATAATAAATATAAATGTCATAAATAAGGGCAAATTTGACATTCAAAAAAAGTTTTAAATCCAAAAATTTGTAAACATGGTACGAAAATAAGTTTCCAAAATAGCTTATACAATACATTATCTCAAAAAAATTAATAAATAAATTCACTCGTTTAACGGTAATTGACATATATGTGCTAAAATTATGATGTAGATAAAAATGAATATCAAAATGATAATTTTAAAAATACATTAATCACTCAAAAATAAAAATAGACATATGGACCAAAATAAATCAAAACTGAAATTAGAGATATATTTTGAACCAAACAGCTGATGTATGTTTTAAAAAGTTAATACTTTCATTCACTATATATTTCATAAATTTTGAACAAAGAACTGGGTTGGATCCTACATTATCATGGAAGAGTGTGGTTGATGAACAAATTTACGAAAACCACCACCCAATCACGAAGGAACCGAGTTAATATCTCGCGCTTGCCCTAAAGTTTTAATTTTTCCCACCATTTTGTTGATGCCTAAGGCCTTATTCTGAAACTTCTCCTCTTCCACACCATCCTACAATCACAATCCTCCATTTATTGCCAATCTAAATTTTCTTAATCAATCCTCCATAAAGAAAAAAAATTCCATATCGATTTCTTTACCAGATTCTGCTTCGTTTCCAAAACCATGGGCAGGTCCTCTGAAATTGAATCATGTTTACGATTCTGCAACTTCTGCAGATATTCGAGCCTTTGTCTCAAAAATCTGTTCAGAGAAAATGAAACCCGCCATTAGAGAACTAATTATAATCGATAGATTTTCGGAAAGCTTATGAAAGTCCGAAGAATCATTACCTAACTTCTGCTCCAAGAGTCTCCTTCCTCTGTCTTAGAACCTGCAATTTTCTCTTCTTCGAAACAAAATCCTGCAGAAAAAATAAAATGAAATTTCAAAACTGTGATATAATCGCTCCTCGTTCCTCAACACAATCTGCAATTCGAGAGAGAAGAAACCGAACCTTCTGGACTTCCAAGAAATCTTGCAGCAGAATTTGATATTTACGCCTTGCTTCCGATTCTTCATGAACAATGGCGGATTTACGAGAACCGATCGACGCTCTCTTCATCTTAGACTCTGACATCGATCGATTGTATAGAGAAACAACACAACTCGCGGATCAAAAACTAAAAAGTATCGGGCGGAAGGGTTTTAGAGAAGTTGAATTCGGTAGTAGGGGGGAAATTTTGGAATTCGAAATTTGAAAATTCTGGCCGCCGATCAAAAAATCGATCAGGATTCGATTTCAAAGCCTCCAAGACTTCCTTATCGAACCGATTTGAAGATAAGATTGAAGAAAAATCGGGAAACGGCGGTTTTTGGTTTTTGAGCGTGGATGAACATAGTAGAAGCGCGAGAAAGCAGAAGAAGGATGTGCAGAAGATGAGATTCGAATTGAAAATCATGGATGATAGATAGCTTATAATTAAGGATAGATTTCTCTCCATTTTGATCCTCAATTTCTTCCACATTTGGAGAGAGAAAAGAATCTTATCTTGGAAGGTTTTTTGGAGTGGATTTTTTGAGAATTAAAAGTGAGAATCGGATAAATGCATGCTCTGTTTATACTGATTTAAATTGCACGATTTCCGGTTCTTTCCTATTTCAGCCAAGGCCTTTTATGTAATTACCATATTGCCCCTTTCCTTTTTTAGTTACGTATTTAAGTAACAATTTAGTTATAAATTTTAGTTTTTAATGATTGTAATTTCTACGTAAAAAAAAAAAATTGATTGTAATTTAAAATTTATGACGATTTAATCTCTATTTTAAAACTTTTATATGAGATAAAATTTGCAAATGTAAGCAATCAGTTTTTGCCATCTCTCAAATATAATTATAAGAACTAAAAATATAATTTAACAAAAAATTATTTGGAGATTGGTAATAGAGTGTTCATAGGTTGGGTTGTGTTGAGTTGAAATAATTTTAAGACACAACATTATTTTATTCGAATGGTAAATTTACTTAATCCAAACAAACGCTTGTTAGATAATGAACTCAACCCAACCTAATCGTTAAAATATTTTAGTTGAGTTATTCTGATCACTCATTTAAAACATTGTATAACCAAAATAATAATAATAATAATAATAAATAAATAAATACTAATATAAAACTAAAACAAATATATCTCTATAATTATGTAATGGAGGAAAGAAATAGTTTTAAAATTAATAATAAGCTAAATCCAGCTATCACAATTTGAAGCATTTAGAGGAGGAAAGAGAGAGCGGGAACTTGGAGGTGGTAGCATATTGAAACGACAACGTAGTGGCGGGAGGTATCAGGCGTCCATTGTTGACAAGGCAGTCATTGAAGCCAAGGCGCCTAAAGACCAAAGGGTTTATGAACTTAGTCGAGCTGAACAAACCGCATTTCAGATGTAGATCGGCCACCCCGCACCCGGTTCGGCATTGGTTCGTTATCTCCACGATGAATGTAGGGATCCCATTGGACTGCCGCGGCCCCTCTCCTTGGGTTATCACTATATCATTCTCTCCACAATTTTCTATCACCACGCTCTCTCCACCTAATTATTAAATAAACAACATTATTAGAGATTATAGAATATATTTGGAGCAAGGGTTCAAACTTCCAACTCAATATTGATGATACATGTTTTAATTACCTATTGACATATTATTAATCTATTTCATATCTAAAGATATAGATGGTTTTTTTTTAAGTACATGAAATGAAAGACATTATATGTTAACAAAAATTAAACATGAAAGTTTATGAACTAAAATGAGATTTAAACCCTAACAAAATACAATTTGGTAGCTAGATTTGTGTTATTTGTAAATGTAACATCACTTCAGTTTTTTTATCCATTCTTTTCTTAGTTCAACGACATGCAGTGGTGAAGATTCAAACTTTTAATCTCCTGATCAATTATATATGTCTTGAGCTATCTTTTAAGTTTTGACATATATTTTTTTTATCTATTCCTTAACTATCTTTTTAGAATATTACATTATAAATATGAACGAGATGATTTGTATATCTACATTTGAGACAAGTGTAGATGACCCAAAACATTACTCGGATTTCCTGCATCAAAATAAAATACCACAATTCTTTTGAAATAAATATCCGAGTAGGGATGCTCATGGGTGGGGCAGGGCTTCCCCATCTCCACCCTCAGCCCCAATTTCATTCTCCATTCTCGCAAAATATATTGTCCATGAAAATTTGTAAGGATCACCCGGGGATTCCTCGCAAGAAATTCACAGAGATCGGGTTCCCCGTCAGGATTTTTTTTCCAGTTTATTTTTTATTTTCAAAATTATTTTTCAATTAAATATATCATTCTAAGGAAAATTTAATTAATGGTTTAAACTTTAACGATAAATTTTTCTTTACACGGTCAAATCCTCTACTGGGTGTGTAATTGAAGAATGTGGTTTTTTAAGTATATGTATAATATAGAGAGAGAATATTAAGAAATATACATATATATATATAAAGTGAGGTGGGGTGGAGAATGGAGAATGGGGATGGTTCCCGTTTAGGTGACAGGTGAAGCTTTCTTCATCCCCACCTCATTTAGGCGGATTCCCGGGGTCATCCATGTGGGAAAAATGAAAATAACTATATCTAAAGTAATAGAAACGTTTAATAAAATGATACCTGTTGAACATAGAAGGAAAACGAGTAAGGTTAAAGTCCCAAAGAAATAATAAGAAGTTGCAGGCTTCACCATGGCAATGGCAAGGATTAGGAAGCTTGAAATTGAAAAGAGAAAATATTGGTGAGGAAAGAAATCACATAAACCTGGTATAACATGCCTTCACTTTTATAGTGGAAAATTGGTTTTATTGAAATTACTAAATTATCTAATTCGTAATTTTTTTTTTTTGGTTAAAATAAAACCAATGGACCTTTTTTCTATGGGTGGGCAATTTTTTTATGAACGGACAATTTGCGAGTTGAGTTTTATTATATTTTCGAAATTTGGAAAATTCAATGTATTTTATTACGTAGTTATATAACTGTTTCTTATTCTGGAGTTAAGTAATTTGTGCACGCTTTTATTGTGATGTCAAGCCATATAATTCCTAATTAATTGCCATATAATCCCTAACTAATTTTATCCTAGAAAAAAAATCCATAATTAATTTAACCAGCATGCTGTGTACTTTATGGCAGGAGTGCATAGGTGAGATTAAAAAATAGATATGACCAATCGAAACTGACCTAATCTTCATCTCAACTTTCTCTACGTTATTCTCTCACGAATTTCTTCATACATGTCTTTCCATCATTCAGATATGAGAGTTTAAGTATAAATTATTTTCTTGTCTCTCAAACCTGGATGCTCTTGGTTCCTTCTCTGTCATTTAATGCTTTAGTCATAATTTTTTTCTAATCTTGCGAACTCTTCGAAAGAGATCAAATTGGTGAAAAATAAGGGAAGAAAAAGACGGTCAGTCGATTTCGACACCAAACCGACTAATGTTTATCCCTACTTTGCAATAGAGTTATTAATAAATATACACACCATTGAAAATTCATGTCTACAAATACTCCATTTACATCTTAGCAACCAATTAAATTTCCATACTTTGTTTTAACCATATAATTGTTAAGACATATTTGAATCAATTTAAAGGTTAATGATAAGATATAATTAATTGAACCAAAGTTTAAAGTTGAGGAACACTCAATTCAGCCTATTTTAAAGGTAATTTCCAGCGGTTGGGGGCTTAAGAGAATTGGGCGAAGCCCGAAATTAGTGCAAGCTTCACTTGTCATGTCAAGCCGTATAATATCTAATTAATTTACGATGGGGTTTGGTATACTTTTAATTTAATTTTTTTAAAGATATTTTTAATTATGTATTACTCACCATTGTTAATAAAAACTGCTTTTTAATAACAAATTTATTTAATTGAACTTCCATTCAAAACTATTCTAATAATTATCAACCTGAGCGTAGTTTCAACTAATTAAGGTATTTATCATGTATCAAAAGTTCACGAGTTTGAATCCACATTCCAGCAGGTTGGACTAAAAAAATTATTCTAATTCTTATTTTACTCTAATTCTTATAAGGATATGTTTGGGAGTGAAATCACCTTTGTCATTGTCAAAATTACTTCCATTTTTATTGATCATGTTTGGCAAATTAAAAAATCGATTTTAGGAAAGTTTAAAATTACAGAGTATCACTTAGATCGTGATTTTGGAAAATCAATTGTACTTAAATCTCCTTTTTTCAATATCACTCATCCTACCATCACTCTCAAACATATCCTAAATTTATATTGTATTATTGCTTATTAGACCATCATTTTTAACTCACTATTTGGATGACCACTTCTTTAAGTATTTCTTAAAATAAATGTTGGTAGATGAATATGATTTTCTAACCAACACTTTTTGTCCTCTAAAATCAATTAGAAAGTTATACTAGACATGTCCTAATGGCATGTTTGGGAGTATTTTTTATTTAGCTAAAATTACTTTTCCTATTTTATAAAATTGCTTTTCCTATTTTATAGAATTACTTTATATCATTATAAAACGTTAAGGGATGTTTGGAAGTAATTGTCGAAATTACTTTTGTTATTGTCTAAATAACTTCTATTTAAAATAATTATATTTTATAATGATATACAAGTTATTTTAGAAAAGGGCAAAACTGATGTTGATCCTACCAAAATTACTTTCAACCACGTGCTAAATTATGATTATTCCAAAAGCAATTTTATTTACAAGTCTTTTTTTTGTTTCCTTTAAATCATCACAAACACGCTATTAGGTGAATGAATGTTAAATTGATAGATGAATAAATGACAGAGAAATCTATTAAACATGAAATTTACATGAAATTAAAATTTCAAGATTGTAATTGGTATTTCTTTAAGAGTTTAAAGAACTAAGTAAACACAATTAAAAAGTATGGACCAGCTTTGTAATTTAAGTTATTTAACAAGAAAATGAAAAGAATAAAACAAAATTAAACTCAGGGTAGGAATGCATACGTATATGCACACGTCACTTCTTGATTCCATTCCAACCCATCATCCTCCTATTTTAAAAACTAAACATATCATGAAGGGAAATAGTACCAGGTAAAAAGGTCGGGAAAATTGTTTGACACCATTAAAATCACTTTCCATTTTCATCCACCGTATTTGATCTATTAAAAAATTGATTTTAGAAATATTTAAAATCACTCTAAATTGATTTTTAAGGTATTTGATTTTAAAAAATCAATTTTACTTTAATTTTTTTTTTCAAAATCACTCATTTTATCATCACTCTCAAACATATATTCAATTATTCTGAAAGTAAATCTATTTAACAATCCAACCTAATTATGAAAATATTTTGATTTGGTGGATTGAGTGATTGGAATCATTTATTCAAAATATTGTATAATAAAAAATTGATAACATCTTAAACATTTATTTATATATTGTTTGAGATTTAATCAAGATCCATAAGTAGATATTTATTTATATAGTGAGAAAATACACTTCAAAAACTTTAAAAATCAAGATCCAATAGTCCCTAGATTATTGAATGGAATAGTCTATTGAATAAAATTAAAAGTAAATAATTCATATTAAATTTGAGTCAATTGGTTTAATGGAAATTCATTTTAAGTGAACTTTTGAACTAACTCAAACTCGTACAATTTTAATATATTTGGATCCAATCCAACTCAAACGAACTTATTCAACGGTAATGGAGAGTTCGATTATCCACACATCTTGTACTAAAAAAGCTGAAACGAGCTTATTAACCCAACCCTAACTTTTTTAAACCCCCTGACCTGATTTCTTGAAATACATATATCTCAAAATTTTAGGATTTTAATATACGCAAGTTGGCGGAGGAGTTAGAAAAAAGGCATTATTAAGTTAAATTAAATAATCTCCAAAATTTCCTTTTCTCGATCTTCGTTCGTCAGCGGAACATGAAGTCTTCTTCTTCTTCTTCCTCTTTCTTCTATGGAGGATGGATCTCTCTGAAGCTCCAAAAATGGCGGAAGATCCAAATTCCGATCCATCCAAACACCGGCCAAATCAATATACATCCTCCAAATCTTCAATTGCAGCCAGAGCCAACAACTACAAATTCCTCTCCGTCGTCACGCAACCTTTCCGGTGGCTGAAATTGCTCTCATCGGAGCTAAATCCGAGCTTCATTTTCGGCGTAATCCTCGTCTACGGTCTCAACCATGGCTTCTCCGGCTCCTATTTCAAAGTCGTCTCCGATTACTACTGGAAAGACGTTCAGAAACTCCAGCCGTCCGTCGTTCAGGTCTACATCGGGATTTACGCCATCCCCTGGGTGATGAAGCCGGTTTGGGGACTGCTCACGGACGTGTTTCCGGTGAGAGGGTACCTCCGGCGGCCGTATTTCGTGCTGGCCGGCGTCGTTGGGACGGTGTCGGCGCTGGCACTGGCGGCGAAGGGCGGATTAGGGGTTTTGGGGGCTCTAGGGTTTTTGATTGGAGTTTCGGCGGCGATGGCGATTGCCGATGTGACGATTGACGCGTGCATTGTGAGAAGTAGTATTGAGGTGCGGTGGTTGGCGCAGGATTTGCAGAGTCTTTGTGGCGCTTGCTCGTCGATCGGTCATTTGATTGGGTACTCCATTAGCGGCCTCTTTGTTCATCTTCTCGGAGCTCAGGTCCGCCCGATTTTCCTTTCTCCTTCGTCTTCCTCCCCCTGTTTCTTTATTGGGAAAAATAGCTGTTATATAAATATTAAAATTTAAAAACAAATGCATGGCTAAGGGCTTAAGGCCCATTTTATAGGGAAATTAGTTTTCTGACTTTATTAAATAAAATTTGTCTTTTCGAGGTATGTTATTCACCTTTCGAAACAAATCGAGTTTTTTAAACTTTTTTTCCCCAAAATTTTGCTTTAGATTTTTTTAAACTGTTTTTAATGAGACAACAGAATATTTAGGTGGCAGTGGAACGAGTGGTTTTTTTCTTTGATAACAGTGGAATTCATGGTTGTAATTTTTAACTTTAAATTAATATAAAACTAAAAATAAAATGGTTATGAAATATGATTAAATGTTAGTTAAAGCGGGCCTCAATGATAATTGTCATATATCTCCAACCAAAAGGTTGTAAGTTCGAATCTCCTTTCTTACATGCTCTTAGCTTCCATCTGATTTTAATATTGTTTCGAGGAGTATATAATTTCCTTTTTAAACAAATATTAAATTATAAAAGACACTAATTCCTTTTAATATAACACGAGGTGGGAATTCAAACACACAACGAGATACTTACTCTAACTTATGTTCAGGTTGCCAATATTTATGGTTGCAAGATAGAAAATATTTATTTTTAAGAAAGTAAAATATTCATACAATTCATGCCTTTATTGAGTACTCTTATTTCCTGCAGAAACTTTGATACGGATATTTTAGTTTCTAGATCTATTGCAAATTAAAATTATTTTATTCCACCCTTTAAAAAAAATAGTTCTTACTACTCTTTATATATATATATATATATATATATATATAAATTATTTAATATTATCCTAAAATAAATATGTAGCTTCTTCATTTGTCTAATGAATTGATATTAAAATAAAATTTATTTGAAGTTGAAGTTATACCTAAAAGTTACATATCAAATTTTAGACCATAAATGATAAATAATTAACATCAAGATTGAAATAATTTTCTATACATGGTTTGTCTGACAAAACATATTTAAATTTTTGGTCAGTAAACAGTTAATTTAGAAACTATGTATGACAATCATACATAGTTTCTACTTCTTATACTGATTTTTTAATTCAGAATTTGTAGTATATTTCGAAACTACATATTTATTTTATGCCTAAAAAACTTACATCCTTAATTTTTGTGTTTAGAACGACTTTTTGAAAGAAAAAATATATATATAATTAGCATTTTGGAGAATTACTTACTTTACTGTTGTGTTTGGATTGGACACAGGAAGCACTTGGAATATTGGCAATTCCCCCCGCCATGATAATCGTGTTGGGCTTCGTCATATACGAGACAAGATCCACCACCACCGGATCTTACGGGAAGGGAAAGGTTTTTACTTCTTTTAATCTTCATTTTTCTTTTTCAATATTTACCAATATTAAAGCTTTTAAATCAAATAATAAATTTAGTAAATTTGGATAAATACCTTTTTTTTCTGGGTCTAAAATCATGCAAAATAAATTTATTTCCCATTCCCCAACTCTATCTCTATTCCCCTAATGCAGGCAGAATGTATAAAGCAAGTGGGAGTAGCTGTAAAAGACACGTGTAAAGCCATCAAATACCCGCACGTGTGGAGGCCTGCTCTTTTCATGTTCCTCGCGCTCTCTCTCAGTATAAGTACTCACGAGGGCCAATTCTATTGGTACACGGACAAGAAAGCGGGCCCCGCATTCTCTCAGGTCTTCGACATGTCGTCACTCTACTGCAACTCTTAACTCATCTCGATTAAACGTCATGTCGGATTATTTCTTTACGACCTTCTTCTTCTTCTTTCCAGGAATCG
>NW_019104491.1:3582540-3643879 GCF_001995035.1 Momordica charantia
AGTTTCTTTGACATAATTTTGTCTTTAGCTCTTGGTTGGTGTAAATGTGTCTACTTCCGCATAAATTACAGTCTAGAAATCTCATACCAAAAATTCAAACATCCTCTCATTCGCCTCCCTCTGAATTTTCTATTGGGGACTTCCTAATTCTTATCTTGTTTTAGAAAGATGAATTGAATCTCAAAATTTGGAATTGGATTGATTGCAAAAAGAGATGGTTTCTTGCAAAGAAGATCGGGCTAGAAAAAAGTTGGAGTTGCAATCCAAGTGGAAGGAGTTGCCCAAAATATTTGCAAAATACAGAGCCTTGGGTCTAGAAGATGAGTTGGAAGCTAAAACTTTTTGAAGATGGTCTCTTGAAGGATCAAGTCTTTTGATGATTCATTGAAGTTTTGGGCCCTCCTTAGTTTGTGTTCTCTTCTCCTTTGATTGAAAGGATTGATTCAGATTTTTTTAGCGCGTCTAAAGTCTAAACAAGTTTCTTAGGTTTTGCTTGTCAGTTTTTTATCTAGCGTCTTCCTATTTTTTGCACATCTTTTGTATTTTTTGTTGCTTTCTTTCGCTCCCTTTGGGAGTTCGTCTCCTTTAAACATTGTTTTTTCTTTTCCTTATTTCAATTAGAAGTTCATATTTTGTCAAAAAGAAAAGAGCTGGTTGGTTTTTTTATAATGAAGTTATGGGGACTCTTTTTGTAAATTTTATTCATGAAATAAATTGAGGTTTCTTACCAAATATATAAAGAAAAATTTGTAGATAATTCCAAATATCTTATTTTCAATATTATTGCAATGGTTCTGTCTATTGCACCTTGTCTATGGCAGTATGGAAGCAAGAGATGCCTACGAACTATTCATGCATGAATTGTAGTGAGACTCTAGCAGACCTTTTCTTCCAACGCCCCTTAGTCCTAAACTACAGAATGGTCTCTTTAACGAACATGGCACGAAATGGATTTCTCACTGATGCAGCCAACAATGTGCAACATCCATTATGTGCAGCCTTTAAAGAAATAGATTTTTTTGGGAGAATGCTGTTAAAGGATGTCCGTTGTGTTGTTAGATGTATTACATTGCATATCCTATTCTTAAGATGTAATGTGAGTAGGGTGTTAGTGTTACTTGCATAGGGAGAACATCGGTATTTCATTCAATTAAAAAAAAAATTATCCTTTATTATAACACTTTGTTAATATAATTAATAAAAAAAATTAATAATTATATGGTGGCACATTTGTTTATTATTTTGCTTCTTGAATCTTTGGAGGTAAATAAGCAAGTCAGTGAATCTTYGAGGAGAAAAGCTGTGAGTGGGAGTTCATAGTGGCCATCCCAAATTTCTTAGCTTCATCATGGCATGCTCTCTCATTTTTTTGTTCCGTTTTTCTTTTGGTGGTTATAATAGTTGCTCCATAAGTAACTCTTGTTGGAGCAATTTTCATAAGCTTTTTCATGCCTGAAATTTTTTTGCTTTCATACCATAAATGAAATTTTTACGGTTTCCTAGAGATGGCTTTGTAAGGAAGTGCTCAACTTTTTTGGAATAAATTGAATTGCCATCTTCTCATATCTTCCCTTGATTTTCTTCTCTCTCTCTCTCCCTCTGCTACTTTTTCCTTTTTATTCTCTTCACCATGTGTCGTCGGAAGTTGGAAGTATTACTGTTATCATTTTGTCAGTTATATGCAATCTTAGAAATATATTTGGTAGGTCTTTGAATAGGAAATCCAAACTTAGCTTGCATGTGACATGATGGATAAGAGTTAGATTTCTGTGCGATATGGCATAACAACGAAGATGCTTGTTTAGCATACCTTTATGAAGGTTGGTTCTTATCCAAAAAATGAATTGTAGCTTAGGTGATGCTTCAGGCTGTGATTCTGTGTATTCTTAGCAGAGTTTTTGTGTGCTAGTATTGTACGGAAGGTCTTATAGAGTAGAGTTTTTCTGAAAATTGGATCATAGACAGTATTTGTACTTAACGTTGATTTTGCTTATGCTTAACCAATTAAATTAGTTCATTCTATTAGATGATTATAAGATAGCCAGAGGTATTTGATTGCATTAAGTGGTGCGGGATCACCTAAAGAAGGTCTGAAATGAGCTACTGTTAAGAACTGTGCTGGAACAAACTGGCCAAAGTTGTTTGCTGCCTTTCCTCCCTTCTGTCCCTGAAGCAATGTTTACTGAGTTGGAGGTTCATCTTTGATACTTGTTTGCAGATATGTCCCATCTTTCATTCCACCTCCACTGGCATCCAAAGGAAAAGAATCTGACAAGAAGGTCACTCTACTTACCATGATTTTGGTGATTTTAGATGAGATAGGTCCGTAGTAATGCTATTTGGTTCTGAACTATTTTACAAATTGTAGGAGGTGGACAAACCAAAGGAGAAAGAAAAGGGGAAGTCTAGGAACATTGATCATTTTATGGAGGAGCTGAAGCATGAGCAAGAGATGAGGGAGAGACGAAATCAAGACCGTGAACATTGGCGGGAAGGACGCCATGGAGAAAATCCAACTGTAAGTGTTTTCTGCAGCAAGTATAATATATTTTTTAATCTCTCTGCGATAGCAGGGACCAAATTATTTGCTAGTTTCATTTTATTGATACTAGTTTTTTGTTCCACCTCCAGGTGATAAGTTTCTTGAGGAGATGTTTTCTAAAATTTTAGCTAACTTAATATGATAGGATGTGCGTAATAGTTTTTGTCTCTTTTGTGTACTCCATTACATAATTCATGCATACATACATGTGCATGCATATGTGTATATTTTTGTTTGTCTGAGTAGGATTCTTAATCTTCTTTTTTGTTATTAGAAAGATTCAGCTTATTTTTCTTGTCAGTTTTCTTACCCCTGTAAGTAATGAGTTTTTTTATTATTTTATTATTTTTTATCTTCAATTTCTAGCCATCTAGTCGCTTTGATGAACTGCCTGATGACTTCGATCCTAGTGGAAAGTTCCCTGGGTCATTTGATGATGGGGATCCTCAAACGACAAACCTTTATGTAGGAAATTTATCTCCACAGGTATCATTTTTAACTTGACTCGCAAATCTTGTTTTCTAGCATTGAGGAATATGCTATCTCATTTCTTCATCTTAACTCTTTTAGGTTGATGAAAATTTTCTCCTTCGAACTTTTGGAAGATTTGGACCAATTGCTAGTGTGAAGATAATGTGGCCAAGGACAGAGGAGGAGCGAAGGCGGCAAAGAAATTGTGGATTTGTAGCTTTCATGAATAGAGCTGATGGGCAGGCTGCAAAGGACGAAATGCAGGGTTTGTTCTGTTTTCTTCAATTTATTTTGTAGAGTTATTGCCTCACAATTCTTGTTAACTATTGAGAGGATATTTATGTTCTACCATAATATATATTTCTTTTAATTATCAATAATTATACAATGTAACTTTGTTTTCACATTATCTGATCTGATAGTGCACTGTGCATATACTTCTCTCAAGTTTTTAAGTCCTCGGTATTGGGCTTGCTCCGTAGAGAGATTTTACATGTCTCAATTCTATCAACCTCCGTTAGCCGGTAAAGTTTGCAGCTTAATAAAATCAAAAGCTTCAAACATTTCTCAAAATCATAAAACAATTCTAAATTCTCAAACAAACACAGTTACTTTCAATCTGAGAAAAAATTGCTAAATCATACCCAATTTATATTTTCTTGAAATTCTATACTACTAGATAATAGAAAACATTTTATAAAATAATTGCCCACAAATCCTAGGAACGAGGTAAATTGGGGTCGTTCACTGTTCCAATTTCAGCTCAACCTGAAATAATAATCCAACACAATATGAGTACACACTCAATTCAAAATACACCACATCTCGAACCCAAACGTCTGAACTAGTG
Organism: Momordica charantia; assembly: GCF_001995035.1. The sequence goes on from NW_019104491.1 coordinate 3,586,404, forward strand.
TCATCCAAAGTCCCAACCTTTAACCAACAATACAGACAGTTCTGCAGTGTCGGGGCTTTACTCCATTTTCTTCTATCCCCATTGCTTTTTATTTGGAATATGTATTATCACTCTTGAAGAGTCTGATCTGAAGCTTGCTGCAAAAGATGGACCTTAAATTCCGGATGAACTTACCTAGCAAAATAAACCATCATGGGTTGTGGATGACATAGTGGTTAAGAAGGGTCAATGTAAATAGTAAAGGACTTTTAGGGAATAGGTTCAAACCATGGTGGTCACTTACCTAAGATTTAATATCCTATGAGCTACCTTGACAACCAAATGTAGTAGAGTTGGTTGCAGTATTTTTTAAAGCATGAGGGGCACACTAAAACACAATAGTCCTCTGGGGCTTAAGTGCTAGGTAAAAAACAACTTCACATTTTTTTTGCAAGGCGCACACTGTATATAAAAAGTACATAAATAAATATGTACATATACATATTAATAAACATCCATAGAAATTAATGGAATATAACATATAAAAACAAACAAAGTTCAAACATTTTAAGTCTTTCAACCCAGAGTCAATGCTCCACAAAAATATAAAAATAATCCTAACATAGTATGATCAGAAATAAAAATCTAAAGATCAAGCTCAAAGTCAGTGAGAGAGAGAGTCGGCAAGATTGAGAGACCAAGAGACTTTACAAAATGAGGAAGAGCTAGTATGATAATGATGAATAAAAATCTTAAAATCAAGCTCAGAGTCAGTGAGATGGAGAGACCAAGAGGGCATACAAATAGAAGAGGACAGATGAAATAAGCGTTAGATCAGATGAGAGAGAGCTTACCTTACCCTCGAATGTTCTTGGCGCGAAGAAGAGCAATTAAATGTGAGAGAGAGCACGAAAAACAAAGCTGAAACAGTCAGCGATGAAATGTGTGGATGGTTGTCTCGCAAGAATAGTCGAGATACACTCTAGTTGGCCCAAACACTCTTAGATATGAAAATATAAATAATAAACATTATTGCAATATATTTTTATATAAAAATCAGCATATGGTTGGTTCATAGTCCAAAAAATTTATTCCTGAATACTATGTTTTTCTTATTACGATATAGTTTGCTTCATCACCTCAAGTTCGTTGCTGTTTAGGTAATTGAGTTTTAGCTCAAAGAAGTTATTTAATACCCACAAAGTTGATTGAAATATTTACATGCAGGAGTTGTTGTTTATGGGTATGAATTGAAAATTGGATGGGGAAAGTCTGTTGCCCTTCCATCACAAGCATTACCAGCACCTCCTCCAGGTCATATGGCCATTAGAAGTAAGGAGGTTCGTTGTTTCAACTGGATTTACATTTGAAGTAAGTAAGAGTATTCGACATCTTTTTTATTTCACCTTCTTTGATTGACAGGGTGCTACTGTTATCTTATCTGGCTCATCGGGACCACCAGTCACTTCTGTCCCAAATCAAAATTCTGAACTGGTTAGATAAACTCATTTCTACCATAGCTTTGTTTTTCTCCTTATTCTTGTAAGCTTTTGTTTATAATACCCTGAATGGTTGACATTGATTATTTGTCAAAATGTTATATTTTGTGTGTGTGTTTGTGTGGTTATTATCACTATTTTGACAACAATGGATTTATCTTCAACATTGCATAAACCATCGTTGCTAGAATTTGAAGATTCTTTATCTGACAAAAAGGGAAAAGCAGTTGAACTATTATGAGGTCTCATTTCATATTAGTTGGTTCATACGGTCAGGATCTCATATTCTGTCATGTTCTCTTTTCCTATTTTAATATACATATATAGATGTGTTTGGCGGCCTTTGTCATTGAATTCTGTCATGCTAATTGGGGTTCATACGGTCAGGATCTCATATTCTGTCATGTTCTATTTTCCTATTTTAATATACATATATAGACGTGTTTGGCGGCCTTTGTCATTGAATTGGGGTGCTAATTGGGAGTCCATTGTTAAAATATGCAATCTTGTATTTCTAAACAAGGGTTTTCCTAGCTGAAGTATAATTTAAACTGCCTGTCCTTACACAGTTTTTAGAGTTCTCATTTTACACATTTAAATCTCGAGTAGATTTGAGCTCAGAAAGCATAACCGTATTGCTTTGTGGAGCAATTCTTTATGTACTTTTTACTCCCGAGATATTTAGGCTTACGGCACCTTAACCTTTGATGATTGCACTATCTCGATAGAGTATGATCTCTTCACTGCTAATTGTGCATTTACATCTCAGTCTGAATTTCTTGATGTAAAAAAGCTGTGCTCTGTATCAGAAAGACGTTCCATACCCATTTATCTTCTTCATCTAAAATTAGATTCAATTCTTTTATTTTCTCTTCCTGATGTTTTAACTCATATTCCTAGGTTCTCACCCCCAACATTCCTGATATTACCATTGAACCACCTGAGGAAGATCATCTCCGCCATGTCATTGACACCATGGCTCTTTATGTTCTGGATGGAGGTTGTGCCTTTGAACAAGCTATTATGGAGAGGGGTCGGGGAAATCCTCTTTTCGACTTCCTGTTTGAGCTTGGTTCAAAAGAACATACTTACTATGTTTGGCGACTTTATTCATTTGCTCAGGTAAACTTGTTATATAAATACTCATCCTCATTATCATTCAGGAACCAAGCATCTCTGCTTTATATTCTACATGTTCCTTCTATTTCTACTTGAACATAGGGGGATACTCTTCAAAGGTGGAGAACTGAACCTTTTATCATGATAACTGGTAGTGGGAGGTATGTTGGTCTGAAACTATTTTCAGGGTTGGTTTCCGATCTAATTTATTCCAGCAATGTGTCAGACTCTCAATCAACGCGACAAATATTTATTATGTTGAATCTGCAGATGGATTCCACCGCCCCTTCCAACTGCTAAAAGTCCAGAGCTTGAAAAGGAGTCTGGTCCCACATATGCCGCTGGAAGAAGCAGGGTGATTGTTATTTTGAGAATTGGATCTTGTTTCTATCATTTCTGCAATGTGCATCTTACTTAACTTGTGGTTTTTCTTTCCTTTTCTTTTTTATTTTTTTGGGGGTGGTGCGGGGTGTGTCATGTATTCTATAGCGCGTGGAGCTTGAAAGAACATTGACTGATTCACAAAGGGATGAGTTTGAGGATATGCTTCGGGCATTGACATTAGAAAGAAGTCAGATAAAGGAAGCAATGGGGTTTGCATTAGATAATGCTGATGCAGCTGGAGAGGTAATTATGATATTAAGGCAATTTATTGAGCTGCATATGAAGAGGTCTACCGATATGGATGGTCTAAGTTATTTATCCATTTTTTAAGCTAATAATACTACATTAAGGATATTAAAGTGTTTTGTGTGTAGGCTTTTCCTTTTGCTTCTTGATTCATTTCTTTGTTTTAGCCCATTAGTTCATTTGTTTACCAAGGGGGATTACTTCATTCTTTTTTTTAACAAGATGGGTGATTATGATTGTTCTCGATTTTATTTTTTTCATTATTCTTCTTGCTGTTTTTTTTTTTTAAAATACATATTATATTTTATTCTATTTTATGCAGGTATGCATTGCCAATCCCCTTTGAGACAACTTCTTCATGATCTGCAGAGCATCTATATTTCTGTGTTAAGCTTGATTCAGATAGTTGAACATTTGTATTTGTGTTCACTTCTTTAATCAATTTAATTTTTTAAATTGCAGATAGTTGAAGTTCTAACAGAATCTCTAACGCTTAGAGAAACTCCTATTCCGACCAAAGTTGCAAGGTTGATGCTTGTGTCTGATATCCTTCATAACAGTAGTGCTCCTGTAAAGAATGCATCTGCATACCGCACAAAATTTGAAGCAACGCTACCTGACATCATGGAGAGCTTCAATGATCTGTATCGTAGCATAACAGGGAGAATCACGGCAGAGGCCCTCAAGGTAGAATGATTTATTATCTCACCTGTGTGTGATTTGTCCTGTAAGTGCTAATTTGGTTATACCTATCTCTGATTATGCAGGAACGAGTACTGAAATTATTGCAAGTATGGTCCGATTGGTTTCTGTTCTCGGATGCCTATGTGAATGGATTGCGAGCCACATTCCTTCGCTTGGGAAACTCTGGTGTGACTCCTTTTCATTCATTATGTGGCGATGCCCCAGAGATTGAACGGAAGGCCAATTCTGATGATCTAGGAGATGGGAGCAAAATCAATCAGGATGCTGAATTGGCGATGGGCAAGGGAGGAGCTATGAAGGAGTTGATGAATCTTCCCTTTGGAGAACTGGAAAGAAGGTGCAGGCATAATGGATTGTCTCTTGTTGGTGGTAGAGAAATGATGGTTGCACGTTTGCTAAGTCTTGAAGAGGCAGAAAAACAGAGTGGATATGAACTTGATGAAGACTTAAAATATAGTAATTCTCATTCTGGTAGATATTCAAGTAGCTCGAGAGAGGCTAAAGTTGAAAGAGATCCAGCGGGATTTTCAGGATGGAATCGTTTTGGGGATGATGACACAAATCTCCAAAGGATGGGTCCTGTGCCTATGGCTCAAACTCTTTCCATTCCACAGCCTGAACTAAAAGGCTTCACAAAGTCGGGGAAAAATGATCCTGTTTTGCCTGCCTCTAAATGGGCTCGGGAGGATGATGAAAGTGACAATGAGCAAAAAGGAGGTACTAGGGGTCTTGGGCTAAGCTATTCATCTTCAGGAAGTGAAAACGCTGGTGATGGTTATAGTAAAGCTGACGAATTGGAGATTACTACGGAGGCAGGTGTTCTTATGCAATCTGATAGTGGAATGATGAATGAAGAGCAGAGGTACAGGGTCCACTTCTGAAACTGATAATTTGTATCTCAACTGTTTAATATTTTTTTCAAGATTTAAAATTGTTGGTCTGTTGTCCCTGCTGCTTATTGATCCATGCATTCCTGACAGAAGTATATTTGAATTAGATAAGCGTGTGTCATCACATAAAAGCTTTGTTAATTTTATGCACGCCTATAATGAATCTTTGAGAATCTTATTGTATTTTGCTTGATGTTCAAATATATTTATAATTACAGACAAAAGTTAAGACGTGTAGAGGTGGCTTTGATCGAATACCGTGAGTCTTTGGAAGAACGGGGGATCAAAAGTTTTGAGGAAATAGAGAGGAGAGTTTTGATTTATCGGAAACAACTAGAATCTGAATATGGACTGTCAGATTCCAACGAGACTGCATCAAGGAAGAGTAAGTGTTATTTCATTAACTTTTTGGACAGAAAATTCCAGAATTGTTTTACTCACGTATTATTTGATCTTTTTGTTTTTTATTGTTGAGTCAGATCTGATAAACTTCTTTACATGTTTAGCCACTTCAGTTGTTCTTATCAGTATAGAGTGGGGAAAACTGTACTAGTTTTACTCTGTCAATTTGGAGTCAGTTTGGGCCAAGAGTTGCTGAGATAGGTTGGGATCTGTTATTTTTGTGCCTGCAATTATATTCACTTTCTTTCCTAAAATACTGCATCATTTCTTGTTTCGTTAATTTATGCTTGTAAAGCGTTTGTTTTGTCTACCTTTTGAGCTTTTGCTACAGTTTTTCTATGGTCACTCGTTAAGACAAGACCTTATTTCACCACAATGTTCTATGCCTTGAATAAACTAAGTTAAATGTTTAAAGCATCTTGTAATGTTTTTACTGATTCTGAGTCGTTCCTGTGGCTGTTTAATTACTATTGTTAGATTTTCTTGTTGGCTTATATAATTAAAAAAATCCCCTTTCTCTGTGTACTTGTTCAGAGAGGAGAGAAAGACCAGATGATAGTCACGACTCATCAAGGAAGCTGCAGCGTAGCCGGAGCCATAGTGATAGCCCAGTACAGAAGTCATCAAACCGGGACAGGGACAGGGAAACTGATGCGGATAGGGAGCGAGAAAGATCACGAGACAGGGACCGTGAAAAGAGTGGAAGCAGAGAGAGGGATGATCACGACCGAGACAGAGGTAAAGAAAGAGATAGGGATAGGAGAAGACGGGCAAAATAAGAATCCTTTCTACAAGATTCTGCCGAGCAACTGCAACCTGCAGGTCGTGTACAACGGTTGGAAAAACTGAAGGCGGTCTCTTGCAATCAGGGATGTCAGAGTTTTCGCAGATGTCATGGAAAAAAAACAGCGTGTCGTAATTTTTGTTACCAGTTCCTATGCTTTAAGAAAAACAGGGTATTGAATGTTGTGGAGAGAGGGGAGTTTGCTCATCCTGTTTACGGTAAGATGTTATTGATAGGCAGCAACAGCCCACTTAATTCTGATTAAAGTGAAAATTCCCATGTTCATGTTTGTACTAAATATTAAGTCTGTATCAAAACATTTTCTTTACCATTCCCTATACCCCTCTTGAAGAGCCGTTTGGTGCAAGAGTAACGCTGATTCTTTTTTTTTTTTTTTTTTTTTTTGCTCAACAAAATAGAGAACAAAAACTAAACAAGAAAGGCCTTTCAATCGACTATTATTACAAAAGAATTTAGTGTGATTTGAGTAGTACTCTAATTTAGGAAGCTTGAAACTATTACAAAAATAATCAAATGAACACTCTTATTTTAGTTTATGAAGCGATATTCTTTTATCTGTGTTATAATTGTGTAGAGGTTAGAATACACGTGGGAATATGATATTTAGGAATTTTGAGATTATATTTATTTGATACAGGAATCTTATTGAAGGAAGAAACAAAAACAAAAAAAACTTGCAAGAATATTTAGAGGATATTAAGGACTATTTATTTTTATTTGGGTCAATGAAGTCAGAACTTTAATGTAACTGGTTCAGTACAATAATAGAAATAAGTTTTTTTCAAACTAATTCTATAAATTAGTGCATGAATTTTTCTACCAACAGGTTAAATAGAGCCGATAAATTATGTCCTCGACTTTGGAGGACAATTATGATAGATAAATGAGTGATTAATGAATTAATAGGTCGGAAATTGATATAATGGAAGTAAGAGTTTCAGTAGATTGCATCTTCAATTTCGTTCTCATAAATATCTTAATTGTCGTATCGAGGCAAATCCCTCCCTTTGAAATACAGGCGAAGGAAAATCGGAAAACTGGAATCATGGAAGTAATGGTTTGAGTTTAAGGAACATAGTTGACATTTTAGAATATTTTTTGAGGTAAATTTAAAAAGTTGAAAAGTGTAATTTAATTTAATTTTTAAATAATCAAAGTAAATATTAAATAGTTATTAACTCAACTAGTGCTTAAATTATTTTAACATATACTTAATTTTGATCAATTCTCTTAGCATAGGGATTAAATTGTTACCATTTTTTTTTGACAGAATACAAATTTTAAACTATAGGAATTAAATTGTTACATACTAAAATCTAGGAACTAAATTATTACCGATTTGAAAGTATAGATTAAATCGTTACAAACTAAAGTATGTGACTTTTAACCTAGGTTCAAATATGATTTGTTTAGAAAGGTTTAAATATTATTTTGGTTCCTCTATATTTGATTTAGTTTATTTTGACCTTCATACTTTTATAACGTTCATTTTGGCTCTTGTACTTTCATCTTTTATTCGTTTGGTGATTGTATCTTCAAAATGTCAATTTTAGTCCTTATACTTCAAAAGATGACCAATTTAGTCCCTATTTTTAAAATTTTATATACAATAAAAACCTTTGAATATAAATTTACGAGTACATTTCAAAAAATTTAGTAAGTGAAATATCATATTAAAATTATGATCGAAATAAATAAAATAAAAACCAAAATTATCACTCTTTAAAAGTATAGAGACCGTTTTAAAAGTATATGTACTAAAATGAACAAAAATTTAAAGTTGAAGGACATCAAAATATAGATTTCAAAATAAATAAATAAAAGCGGGAAAAAAACGTCAATAATAATGGGAAAGTACTAATAATGACATATCATACAAGAAAATTCAAATGACAAGGTATCTCTTCAATTCAAAGAAGAAAATAAAATATTGAGTGCTCAAATTTGAGGTTTTCAAACTAAAAAAAAAGGGTAATTTGAAATTTGACTCAACTTTATTCCAACAATCTTTGACATTTTCAACTATATCTAATCAAACCCTTTTGAAATTAAATGACACCATCACATTTCCACCCCCAATGAAATAGATGTTTCTGACTGAACCAAACTGAAGAATGAGCTGATATTTCATTGTAATGTAGAAAAGAATCCAAGAATTTGAGTTCATTCTTATCTTTTTAAGCATTAACACAGATTCCCCATCATATAATTGAACAGTTAAACAAAAATTTGATGCAACAGAAGTGGAACATGCAAAGGGATATTCTTACTCTCAAGCCTCTTGCTTCACCCCATTTTTGAATCAGTATCAAAGAACTTCTTTCTGGTTGTCTATGTTCATGCCATTGACAAGGGAAACCAGTTCAATGTTATCGGCTTCACAAGTCTCGTGATCGACTTCTTCGCTGGGCAGCTCGGTTAGAAGAATTGAAGAATTCGGATCGCCTCTCGGTACCAAAAACAGCATACAAAGTGGAGTAAGTCTCAAGATGTTCCTTATCAAAATGGCTAGCCATAGGTTATCGAACTTGGTTCGAGTAACTTTAAGGATATGGAGCAGGAAACCGCCTCCCCATGACGCTGAGAGAAGTCCGACATTGTCGATCGACATAAGCAGAGCAAAGAATGTCCCCTCAATGCCTCTGGGGCAGAGCTTGGAGCTGAGGACTAGAAGAGGCATCCATTTTAGCCTATTGATAAGCTGATGTACACTCTCATCTATCACAATGAAGAAATAATCTGGCACTCCAAATTTCAAGTTTAAACGTAAAACCAGCAAGAAATCGAGCATCCCAGATAAACTGAATATCAATTGTGTCCAGAATAGCAAGTCTCGGAATTGGTGATCCTTGAGAACATATTGATACAGTAAAGCTCCTAAAAGAGACCCAACTGAACCAATTGAGAAAATGAAACCAACATTTTCCTGCAAGAAAGGAGTTTAAAGATGAAGTAAAACAGATACTAGCTTAACTTCAGCCTCCTAAAAGTTAGAATGATTTTGGCCAACCTTTCTCAGACCTAATGTCTATTCAAAAGTTGATTTATATAACCAAGGTTCGGGCCCGAGATGTCGATATCCTAGATACTACATTACGTCTCGGTATACGAAGAAGAAGTTCAATGATGGAAATCTACCTGAGAGAAATTTGGACCATCTTTTGAGTCTGTGTACCAATAAAACAGTCCCTCATTAATGTCAAGGCACAATGCAAGAGATAGATACATATAGAGGCATGGCCTCCAGACATTCGGGCACTTTAACGTCGCCCACATAGCCTTCCCAGCGCCAACAAACTTTTCGTTTACCTGATTCCCAAAGATGAAGTAAGAATCAGTCCAAAGGAAGGCATTACACATAACAGATGCTGTAGAATACCTGTCTGTAGTTGAAATCTGGCAGATGGGGTTCATTGAGTAGAATTCCAACCAATAAAACAAGCCCGGCGGGTATTGCTAACAGACCGTAAACTCCCTATCAGAGAGAGGAAAAGGAAGTAAATCTCCCAAGCATATGAAAGAATGAAGAATAGAAATTACAAGTATGAAGCAGCAAAGAGTTTAAATAGTAGAGAACCTTGGAGCCTATTAGGTGAACAAGGATACCGCTAATAGAGAATCCAAGTAATGCTCCGACTGAAGAACTCAAGGCGCACAAGCTCTGCAGATCAGCTGCAAGAGTAGGATGAATGCTACTGTTCTGTGCTACACACGCATCTATGGTGACATCGGCTACGGCTACCCCGGCGCTTCCTGCCGTTAACAACAAAATTGCGAGTAGAAGATGTAGCTTCTCGTGTAATGCTAATGAAAGCAAGGAGATCACACCAAGAAGACCTGGAATAGAGAAGAAACATGAAGGGAAGTTAACAGACATTTCGCCATCAGATCGACTTATAAACGATATGGGGGTTCGTCATTGAACATATGTGTGCACCTTTAGATGTAACTAATGGCTCTAGTTACAGGACATTCCAAAAGGGATGCCTTACCCAAGAAAATAACTTGGTTATGAAAATCCTGAAATATAACTCAAGTCCAACATAATATAAGAATCTTTTCAAAATTGGTTATTACTAAAATAGATGAAACTCATGCATTCATCTCAAGCTCATCCAAAGCAGTCTAAAAATAGAACACTGGAAATTTTTACTCCTAATAGCACTGAAAATTTGTAAGAATAAGCAACCTATCCAAAGCATTCAAAAGAAAATAATCTCAATAATAGAACCTCTACAGGCTATTTACTTTGGCAATTGATTGAAGAGATCTAATATGAACTTTCTTAACCAAAGTGAAGATCTAGGTAGGATAACATAGAAACTTACTCAATCATGAAAAGTTCACACTGTTAAGAGCCTCAAAGATCCAAAAGTTGGAAAATTCCAAAACACTCTAAAAAAACATATCCAAATTTGTTTACTTTGAGCTTCATATTCAGCACACTATTGAACCAGACAAATTCGGCGTCGACAGGACGCAGCGAACGATTTTACCTGCTAAAACAAAGTAAGGCCGCCTTTGGTACCCAAGAATGGGGACTAAATCAGTGAGAAGACCCCAGATAGGCTTAACCATCCATGGAATTGAGGTGATTCCTGAATAAACCTGTGCTTCAGATGGCTGCACTTTCTGAACATCCTTCATGTAGTACTCGGTCGCAACACGGTTAAGCGCTCCACCTAATCCCTGACTTATTCCATAAACAATCACTATCCCTAACACAAAACTCCAATGCATTTCCCTGACGAGAATTTCGAACCAATATAGTGCCGTGCCAATACAGCCACCAGACTCTTTCTGGGGCTCATCTTCTTCTTCCAAAGCTTCAGCAGAGGCTTTAAGCTTCTCTTCCTCCACCATCAGTCTACTTTACAGGTCAACAAGAAAAATGTATAATAAACCAGTTCAACAAAAACAAAGTTTCCCGAACTGGTCAAATCAAACTAGAGAAAAACTTCTGAGACAAGAAGGGGATTTCGTATCCAGTTCCCAAAAACTGTCTCCTGAACTTAAAATCACAAAGACGAAGAAACCCTCTACCAAAACTGAAATGTCTCAACTGGGTTCATCCCGAAACTACCCACCATTGATTAAAACTCAAAAGCTCAAAAAACCCAAGAGTTGCTTCAATTGACAATTAGCATACTCGATTCAACTTAAGGATCCGATCTGGGTGAGAGAACAAACAATATAGAATATACAACTTCAGAATTGATGAGAGAAGAAAAAAAAGTGTTCAAATTGAGGAAGCCGAAGCCATCTCCATCCTAGAGTTGGTTTGACCAACCACTACTTGAAAGAGAGGGGGAAAACTCAAAAACCCCATTTTCAGATCTAGTTTTTTTACTACTATAATAATTTTAGGAGGGTATTACATACAAGACAAGATTCACAAGGAAGCTGTCAAAGAACGTAAAAAACAAAACTTTTCAAGTCAATTGAAGCATCAATGGCCTTTTTAGGGCCTGAAATTAGAGGGTACACCCTACATCCTTTCAAACGAGATTGAATATTAACACACAAAGTAATCCTCAAAATATCAAGGGATTGTGCAGACGAGACACGTGGCGTGATCCTAGTGGGTTCCGTGGAAGTGGGGACAGGGTTCTCGTGGCGCGGAGCTTGGATTTTGGATTTATTTATTTATTTTATTATTATGTTTGTGTGTGTGTGTCCAAATACAGTGTTTAAAGGTTGCTTGGCTCTCTGTCCGAAGCAAATCCAACGGCCAATATGAGCTGCCGTCATTTGAAAGATCTTTATTAATCGCTAAATATATGCCACGTGTTCCTAATGAATGTTCTTTCCGCCCACCAAAACTCATTGTTTAATAAATTCCGTAATACTAGTATCTAAACTCTCATTAGCTATTCTCTTTCGATCTTTGATTGTTTTTTAAATATTACTTTGCTTAGGAAACACATAAATAAAAACCTTTTATATATGGAGCGAATTTTTAATTTAGGATCTCGGCAGAAAATGAGGTCGTGTAAAATTATGAAGCATAAAAAGAATTGTGGGGATGAGATATTGAACCTCCGACTTTGAGGGAATGAGTTAAATGTCTCAACCGTTGAGTTAAATTTATGTTGACTCACTCCTGACTCTGTTGAACTAAAAAAAAATATATGTTATGCTTTCGGTTCTTAAATTTTAGTTGAAACTTGAAAGAATATATTGGTTGTTGCTATTATTAATTAAAAAATCATTCAAAGAATACCATTTTTTTACCTTTAAATAAAGAAGTCCTGATATAGTAAGAACATCTGCCTAGTGATTAAATGTCTATGTAGACCCGCGGTTGAAATCATATTTTAGGTACGACATTGAGTTTCAAAATAGATCAAATATAAATTATTATTGAAAAATTATCATATCAAAGATCAAAATAATCTTTTGATAAAAAATTTATGAATTAAAATATAACATGCGAATGTATGGAGACTAAAATAAAATAAGTATGAAGATTCACTACAACTCGTGTTAATGAAATTGGATAGCTTTATTTATTTATATTTCCAATATGCCTACAAATAAAAAATATTGGCAACAAATTTTCAACATAGAACGTTACAATTTTTATGGCAAAAAGATAAGGAAGGGTGTTTATGAGTCTGGACAAAATTAGATTTATTACTTTCATTATATTTTTATTTCCAATATGCTTACAAATTAAAAAAAAAGATTTCATTCTAAAAAAACAAATTAAAAAAGATTTGCAACAATTTCAAGCATTGAAGTTGTCGTTACAATTTGTTTTACATATGATATTCCCTTTAACTAATCACTAATACAAAGATAAGGATATTTATGATTTGGACCATTTAAAAATGTTTTTAGGAGGCATTGCAAAAGTAGCAAAAAGAACAAAATAAAATAAATAAATTCCCAAAGGTAGTAACTACTTTTTAATTTTGTAAAAATAGCAAAATCAAAAGGCACAACCCCTGCAAAAGGAACCAAAAATAAAGGTTCAATATATTCCAATATATTATTGATTTGTCACCCTTTAAAAAGGAAATTGAGATTCTTTAGAAACAACTCCTCTTGAACTTTTCTTTGGAGTCTTTGGACAGAAAGAAACAATCGAATCTTACGGTTCAATATATATATATTTTTAATTTATAGAGTTATGATATTAGCTCTGACTTGGTTTAAATGTCTTTACCTCTTTCACAAATTATAGTCTTCACCACTTGGCACCTTGTAGCAAATTGGACGGTTCTTTTGTAATCTTACATCGTGACATCCTTTGTAATTTCATCCATCAATGAAATCTATCTTTCATAATAAATAAATAAATAAAAGAATCAAATATATTTTTAATGAACATGGACTCCAAACAATGATATAATACATCGTGAAAATAGAATTTTATGGCTATAAAAGACAACACACTTTGAAAGCCCTTTCATTTTTGTGACCACCCACAAAACAACAATGACAACTGATTGGAGTTAGAGAGATCCAAAAGCTTGTTCTGTTCTTATAAATGGCAGATTAAAACCTTGGAACAATCTACTTCAAATGGAAAAGACCACTCTTTACAACGTTCCATTCTATAATGATCTCACTTTAGGTTTCTGATTCTAAAAATTATATTTGTTTATCAACATACAGTTTTCTCTTTTAAGTGCATTCTACAGTGGGAAGGTGAGTACCCATCATAACCATAAGGATAGGACATAAGAAGATTTAAATTAAGATCAAGATCAGACTGCAGAAGTGCAGATTCGAGATAAGAAGTACATTCACAGTAAACTTGTTCTTAACTTTATCCAGTTACTTAAGGTGGCAACATCATTGAACAAAGCAATTCCCGGCCTATTTCTTCTCTTGGCATTCCACTCGGTGGTATGTAATGCCCCAAGCCCAGAATTCAAATCAGAATTTGGAATCTGGATTCGATACCTAGTGGGCCCAGCATCTCCTGTGACCTGGATGCCTTACCTACTTGACTAGGGTTGCTTGAAAGAGTGAAGACTATTCTTACGATTAACACGGGTCGTTCCAAAATAAAATGCTTTCTCCTCACACACATGTTTCTAGGAAAATTCTCAGATAACCCAACCTAAGATTGCTCTAAGTCAAGTCTACTTCACTTTGGAATTCTTTTCATTGAGCTATCGAAAATGGAAGATGCACCTTGTTGGTATAAGTAGTTATTATCGATTCTTTTAAGCTTTCTTAACTATGCTTATATGATCTCAAGATCCCTCTCATTCGAGTGTAGTGTTGGTTCATTCATGTATTGTACCCCTCCTCTACTTGGGTGTCAAATGGTAACCCTAACACAAACATTTTTCAGGAACCTAGTGTTGACAGAGTAATGGCTTATTGGCAAAATTGGAGAATATTTCAATCTCTAAAGGTTGTAGATTCACAACTCAGTTAGTTCTTGCTAGCATCACTAACCATTTTTTCTACCTCGAGATATCATTTACGGCTGCCAAAATTGATTTAGGATTGCCGGAACTCTGAAGATCAAGGGTGGCATTTAGGGCAGAAAGAAACTTGTTTGATAGAGGTGGAAAGTTGAGCACGCCTGACGATAGAATTAATAGGGTGAGAGCTTGAAATCTGGAAGTTTCACTTTCAGGTTTCTTTTCTTGCAAATCCACCCACCTCAAGCTGAATAATGGAACCTCAATGATTAAGCTGGTTTGGGAAGGAAAGAGCTAAAAAAGGTGAAGTTTTCTCTTTGGTCTCTTACCTATAGAAGTTTTAATACCCAAGACAGAGTGAGAATAAGGGATCCTCGTTCGACCATCTCTCTCAAAGTTCATTATCTATGTTTCGAGGAAACTTTGAAGCACTTATTTATCTTCCATTTTGATTTTGAGACTGAGGATTGGTCTTGTATTTTGAAAAAAAAAATTGGCTCGTCATGGTGCCCTCTAAATGATATCACAAAATGGCTTTTGGAAACTTTGAACCTTCATTTTGAACCTGTGCATCACCAATCCTCCACCATGACCCACAAGTAAAGTAAAATTGTTCCCTGTGGGAAGATCGAATTCTTCATCTCCCTACAGAACAATCCTAAAAACCTTAATCAATAATAAACTCTATGACAGGAATCTTCAAATCTACTTGTCTCTGGGGTGATGTAGAGAAGGTATAGTATAGATGTACTTTGGAGGATGTCAATTATTTATTCATTTGGTGCCCCTTTCCATGTTGGAAGAAGCTCTTGGACTGTTCAATTACCAGATGGTTCTCCCAAAGAGTCTTAAAGACTTCATTCTCAAAATGTTATGTGGCACCCCTTCAAAGTCAAGACCAAAATTTTGTTAATTCCTTCTTTGGACTTCTGTTATCCTCACAGAGATTTGACTTGGCGAGGGAGAGGAAGGTTAGTTGCGAAGAAGATAGTTTCTTAAGAAAACTTGGGTCCCATTTGCTTTACTGCCTCCTTTTGGACGCTTTTTCCAAGTTTTCTTCCTCTGTCTTGTGATCATCCTAGACACGGTTGAGTTGAATATCTTATCTTCCCTTCTACTTTTGTAATTCTTCCAAGACTATTGAATTCTTGTTTCCCATCAAAAGAAACAAAAAGTATGCAATCCATGAATTTGAAAGCTACACTTAAACTTTGAAGAAACGGTAACTTTAGTTTATTAGAATCAATCATATATCTTTACCAAAACTAAAATTCCAGGTAAACGCAGAGAAACATAGTTTTAACTTCTAAAACAAGAGAAAACTAGACGAATAACCAGAAAAACAATCAAGAATAAGAACAATATACACAGAAGTCCTTTCCATCACCAGCATACTGAGTTTATTCTAGAATCAGTGCCTCAACCCATAAAAAACCATACGATGATGAACAAAGCTTATATAAGTAAACAAGTTCTTGTTTCGTTCAGAAATTCAGATTGGTACCAATCCGCCATAGAAAGACACTAATTTGACGAAACACAACAAATGTACAGTCATTTTAACAATCCCATCTCCACAGATAGAGCATTTTTTTTTTCAAACAGTAATTCATTAAAGACTTCTGAGCAACACGACGCCTCATCTTGCTCGGAAATTGACACATAGCGAAACACATAAACTTGCCCACATAATCTTACATCTTTTAAGAAACAACACGGCCAACAATAGGGTACTTAGCTTCGAATTTCTTCTCCCAGTCGTTCAGAACTCCGATCTCTTTCTCAGAGAGGCCATCGAGCGAAGAGATAATGTCCTCCTCGTTCTTGGTCATCTTGGCCAGAGCTCTGCTCGCGTCCTTGCCGGCGAACATGGCGTAAGCGCCGCCGGGGCCGTAGAAAGAACTCCCGGTCGTGACGTCGAAGACGCGGCCCTTCACAGCCACATAGATGGGCTTCGACGGGTCGGTGCCATTGTAGGCGATCAGCTGCTGAGGTGAAAGCTCCATAACCTTTAGGTGGGATTGATCAGAACGAGAGACGGTAGCTCGAGATGGAGGATCGATTCAGCCACTTCTATCTTCAATCGTAATCTTAGAAAAAAGGCAATTTTGGAAAGGTCCCCTTCTTGAGGGCAATTGGGCAATTGGCACATGCCCCATTCAATATTCATTTTGATAAAATCATAAAAATTAAAACTTTCGAACATGTTCAATTGTTTAAAGTATTAATAATCTCTAAAGTCCAAAGATACGAATAGTCACTCCATCAGTGACGAAAAAAAAAAAAAGTAAAATATACTTCTTTTGACGAAAATACCCCTCAATCCATATCAAATTCTCGAAAAACCTTCGCTGCCTCCCGTCATCCTTAACGCAGAATCTTCATCGTATCTTTTTCTTTAGCATTGAAGAATACACTAACACTACTTCTTCTATTATTCTTCAGAATCAAACTAAGGAAACTTTATGCATCTGTTTCTTTTCATACCAATAAAATTTAAAGGTATTTTTAATTAGTTAAAGTAATCTAAGACATTGAAAAGAAACACAGTAAACAGACAGAAAGAAAGTTATTACATCTGCACAAGGCATTTATTGGAAGGAATAGACTGACATAAACTTCAATTTCAATATTAAATCTGAAAAATTGGTTTGAACTGTGAACCTCACTCGATCTACATATTCCCCTCATAAAATTAAGAAAAAGCAGCAAAATGAACACTTAAATATGGATTGGATTCATTCAGGAGGCAGTAGAATTCCTGATAGTACAGTGCTAGAAGAAGGCTCCTACCAAAAACTTCAGGGTTGCATCAGCAGGAGGAAGAGGAATATTGTGGTACAAAACTTCTTTGTTTAACAAGTTCATGGAGATCATGAACAATCTTGAATACAGCATCAGGTCTGGCAAGCCTCAAGGCATTCTGAGACATGGCCATCAGCTCGTCTGCTTTCGGCCCGAACCATTTCGATACAATACTGGCTATCTCTTTTGGAGATTTCGAAAACTTCCCGCATCCGTTTTCGACGACATATGGCACATTCCCCACTTCCTGAAAGGAAAAAAGTAGTTTGAGCTACGAATGTGACTGTGATGGGAAAAGTAACATCTATGATGCATGTGAATGACGCTACCAAATCATAATTCATTAGTTTCCACTTGTATATTACTAATTTGCGTGTTTCCTGTAGGTTTGATGGTTTCGATATGTAAAAATGAGCTACATGGAGTATTTCTTTTACGGTATGATAACCACAAACGATCTTACTTGAACAGGATCCATTGTTCTATAGGGTTATTGCTGTGTTCTTATGTTCTAATGTTCTAAGTAATGCTTGTGTCAACTTGGACTCTACACGAAAGAAATTTGGATTCCAAAACCAAGAGCAGCCGAGCTATCTGAATCCTTAATTATCAGATAAGCTGCTAGAACAATAGAAACTTTTACATTGATAAATAAGGAAAATTAAGCAATGAAGTTATGGACCCAGCCAATCTACAGAACTTTGAAGAATTCAATAAGAAAATAACCTGTCCAGCAATGTAGTCATTTAGAATTATAGGAAGACCTCTTATCATGGCTTCGGCAATCGTCCCAGGGCCCGCCTGTAGAAGTAAACTCGTTGATTGATAGGCACGTCCACCATGAAAATCCATTCATAATAGCCATTTAGAAATTACCTTTGTTATAATGCAATCACAAGCTCCCATGCATTCCTCCATTTTTGTGACAAACCCCTTCACCTACAACATTAGAGAAATTTCCTGTGTGAATGTCCATGAATTCAGGAATGGGTGTTTTTTATATAGATCATTCAGCTAATAATTATAGCATTCATTTATCCTAGAAACTAGTCAATCATAAACTTATTGGTCTGCACCAAAAAAAGAAAAAAAAAAAAAATATAACATTTAGCTGACTTTGACAGCCTTGACTCTAATATGCCCTTATTAGAGTATTAGAGTGAAGGTGTAAAGACATTAGCGGCTAGCGCATCCATTTTCTTGCTCGTCAACAATTAAGTGATAACATAGAAAGAATGAGGTAGTCAAAACCAATTCCTAAACAGTTATTAAGATGGCCTGTCGAGGTTACCTACTCAATGGCTATAAAGAGAAGCCCCTTTTGGGGCCTTTTTTAATTTAAGGGTTGCTCGCCTTTTTTATCAGAAGGAAGTATGATAGGATGGCCTATGGGTGATTTCAGTAAACTAATGCATGAGTTGAGGTTTCCATGTCCCACCAAATGTCACTAAATGACTCATGAGGGGTCAAAAGCAAGAAGAGTCAAAGGTGGGTCAAACTCACCCAGAAGTTGAGAAGATAATGTAGATTCCGTCAATCAAGAATTTCATGTCTTCAATGGTTTTATATTTAAGCCTATTCTGGAAATGTATCTTTGGTTAAGATACAATAATACTCTTCCGAAAATAACAAATTTTGTTCAGGTGCAAAAACAATGTGAAAATCCAAAATTATGCAAACTTGACAACAAGCACAGCAGTATTCAAAACAGTGATCAAAGCGGAAATGAGGATTTTAGACAGTTCAATACCTGGACAGGAACCTTCCAATCAAGTGAAAGCAACCTGCCAGCTAGTTTTTTGTTGCGGCCGCAAATCACAAGAACTTGGCCTCTTGGCTCTCCGTGATTTTCATCGAACAACGCTTTGCTTAGTGCCTTTGCAGTAGCCTCAATAGGACCCATCCCTTCCCCTCCTCCCATGAGCAACACGGCAGGAAGATTCTCATCCATGCCTAACTCTTTCCTTAACTCAATCTGCGATTAAAGAAGCAAGCTTTAATTCAAAAATTACATCAAAAGTCCACCCAATATTGAATAACACCACCAAAGATGTGAAGTTACAGCACTGTGGTTGCATAAACAGCACTTGGTTACGTTTCCTAAGGAAAAAAGTTACTGCAAATTTCCAGAGTAAATAAAGAAAGTATTTCATTCCATCTGTGGTTGCAGAAAATATACAAGAGATTTCTATTCGGCATACCTTGAGGATATAAATAGTTAAACATTTAGTACACAATTAGGAGATCATGGAATATTTAGTAAAAACCAGCATAGCAAATCACAAACAATTCACCAAGTCCTAAAATAGAGGGCGTTGGATTCTTTAGATAAAAAAATAACATGACAAGTGAGGAAGAGAGGCACTAAATGCAAATAAGAAATTATTAGATCAATACTCTACCTTCGGACGAACAGGCTTAACAAAAGAAGGCCGCACGGGAAGGCCATAAACCTTTAGTTTGGAAGGCTGGAGTCCAGCTTTCAAAGCCCTCTTTGCTACTTCCGTAGACGGGCAGTAGCATCTTGTTACAAGCTTGTGAAACCTGAGCAAAAGTGAATAGATAATAAAAACTACACGTATAATAAGGGATTGATAAAAAATAACAAAAAGAAAGACTAACCACGTAGGATGGCAGGTACTCAAATCCGTGATTACTGTGGTGAAAACAATCTTATTCAAGAGGCCCTTCGATCTCAAAATACGAAGGGGAACATGCTGCATCAGAGGATGTACACTGATAATAATATCTGGCCGATATTTCATCAGTCCTTTCGCCACCTCTCTGGGAGGAAAAATCTCATGAGATAGAACAAACAACTCAAAAGAACCAGAATCCCACAATCAAAGGAAATAGTCATTGAAACTTCGGCAGCCTATTTTTAAGCCCTTCAAATGATCATAAGAAAATGTATAAAGCAACTGTTGGTTGGAGGGGCAGAAAAACTCACCGAGCTATGAATGTTGAAGTAGCAGCAAAATTTGACTGGTGAATCACTTTTGGAGCAGTCACGTAGTATGTCATTTTCCACAATGTACCATGTTTCACCAAGAAGTTATAGCTCCTTGGCAATTGATTGAACGGCCAAGGAGTGTGATCCGTCCACAAATCAGTTATAAACACCTGCAATCGTGCTCTCATTAGATGCAGAACATTTCCAAAGATCCAGATAAAGCAAAGATATAATATGCTTTCCTTAACTCTCAAAATTGATTGTTAAGAAAGTGAATATTAAAGGTACAAAATTCTAAACTTGCATTCTGGGTCCTTGAATTCAACAGAAACTATAGGAATTAAACGATTCCCACCATCAAACCCACCAAAACTAACCTGATATTCGTTCCCAAACTCTTCATTAAACGCTGCTTTGATGGCTTCAGCAGAGGCCCGGTGACCCCCACCAGTATCGCTCATCAAAATAAGAACTCGTTTGGGTTTCTCAGTCCCGACTCCATTCAATGGCTCTGCGCCATCATGCGATAAACCGAAGCCGTCGTCTTTAATCCCATTGGCTTCATCTGAAACGCCACCTACTGAAGCGAACCCAAGTGGGGGTCTGTCACAATGGAACTTTATTACACCATTGAACTCGTTCAGAAATCTCCTAAAGCTTGAGCTGCCTCTTGAACCCAAGTTCAACGAGACACCGGACTTGGGCGGCCTTTTGGCACAACGATAACCCTCAAACCGGTTCAAGTAGGAAGAGTGTGAGGACGAGCCAGAACACCCATCTGAATTCAAGTTCAAAAACCTTGAACTGAACGCGAAATAACCCAATTGAGAAACGAAATCGAATACCGAACCATTTTCCTGGACTATTGCCGATGGATTACGCATGGTTTTGCAGCTAAGTAAGATACATGGAAGATCAAATGAAATGGGTGTCCTGTAAAACCCAAAATAGAACTCCCACGCAAGTAAAACGAGAAAAAGGAAAAAAAGAATGCGGGAGAGAGATGGTGGGGGAGATTATGGTTCAGAATTAGAACGTAAAAATCAAACGGACATTGAAGTTCTCTGAGAGGGACCTTCTGGGACTGCTCCACAGCCACAAGGAGAGGATGTAGCAAAATATGGCGATTGTGGATGTGTCCTTTTATTCCTCCATTGCACCGAGTTTATGCCTTTTCCACGCTGGGCGTCAAAGTGGAGCCTAGTTTTCGCAGCTCGCAGCTCACAATTTCAAGAGTACATTCCATTGAAAATGGAAATCGATACCTAATCGCTCTCCGATAAGACCCGAACTCAATGGGTTTACACTAGTCGTCTCCTGGTCCACCGTCCATCGCAACTCTCTTCAAAAAAATGGCAATAGATTTTTTGGGGTGTTGTTGAAGTTGATTTCATTCTGTAAATACCCCATTTTACCCGACAATCAAATTGATCCAAGTTTTTTACTTTTTGCAAATTCAAGTAATTGGAAAGTCTAAAAACAAAATTTGAACAAGTAAAAACTGAAAACAAACAATTTTACTTTGAGATATCATTCAATTTCAAAGTCCATTATCCCAATTCCCACGTTTTTTCCCTTATGTTTTTTTCTTTTCTCTCTCTCTCTACAGCCATCATATTGATTACCCACCATTGTTTAGCTTGGAAAAGCAAAAGAAAATGAGGGCGTGACTGGATTGGACGGAGGAATTTGAAGAGGTTTTCGTGTCAAGCCGATTCACACTGGTCACTGGCGACGCGTGAAATTCAATACAAAAATGATGTTCCGCCTAACTCTCTATTCTCTTGCACAGGCAAATGGTTGGGGCCGATGAAGAAGCATTCGATCATTGGATTCTCCGACCATATAAAAACCTATGCAAACTTTTAATTTCCCCATTTAAATTTTGTATTTAATAGTTTGGGTAAATTGCAAAAACCCTCAAACTAAACTTTTAATGGCATAATTTAAACCCTCGACTATCATTAATAAAAAACTTACATCCTTAAACTTTCAAGATCAAAATTAAATCTTAAACTTTCACAAATATGTTTAATAGGAAAAAAAATATATTTTACAATTCCTTCCACCCACTAGGAAAATAGAGATTATTGTTAGAAAATTTATAAGAAGTGCAGAAGAGAGACTTTCCTCTAGAAACAAACAGAAAATATTTTTAGAGATATGAGTTGAACCCAAAAATCCGAGTAGTGCAACGTTGGAACCACCCAAGTGCAAGTAAATCATTTCATCGTCAATGAAGATGAAGAATAATTTAAACATAAAATTGGTGGAAGGAAATGTCAAATAGATACGTTTTTTTAATTATAGGATTTAATTTTAACTATTAATTCAGATGGTGCAATTTTATCATGTACGAGAATTTAAGGATTTAATTTTTACTATTAAAGTTTAGGGGTCTAAGTTTTTCAATTATAAATATTTGAGGGTTTAATTTTTACAATTGAAAGTTTGGGGTATAATTGTAACAACTATCATACATAATTTTTGCAATTTACACCAATAGTTTCTTAACATTGAAATATAGTGTTTTAAGTTTTAATTTGATGTTGAATAGATCATTAATTAATTAGATATTTTTTTTTAAAAAAAAACTAATTAGATATTTTTTTAAAATCAATTTATTGATATGAAAGTTAAGGGACTTGGGGTCAACACTTCGGCTTGCTGACTCACACGCAATTGAAATGAGAATAGTTGAAACAAAAATTTTTGTTTACTAAAAATTTTCTAGATACGAAATTAGAAATGTTTTGATGTTGATTCAAAATTGTCGGAAATCATAATAAGACAATTGATAGTATACCTTTCTTATTTGTAACCTATAATAAGAAATTGTTAAAATAATAATAAATTTTAAATTATTTTTTAATAATTAAAATAAAATTACATAATATATATATATATATATATAGATACTTTATAGAACAACTCTCATTTAATACAAATATTATTAAATTTTATTGTTATTACCACCGATAGAAATGAGGGGTATATGAATAAACCGATATAACATTTGAATATTACCAAGAGAGAAAGTTAAGCATTCATGACTTGGAGTAGTCTTGATTTGAGTGACCTTCGGAAGAATGAGATTATACTATTTTAAAGAGCACGTGGGTTGCACGATTACATTACTATCATCTAATAAACTTTGTGAAAAACAATGAAAATTTTGCTTCTCATACCCTTGAAATAAACGAGGTTTTGAAGGGTTATTAAACATTTTTTTAGTTTAAAAATTTATTAGGCACGACTCTAGAAATCAAATGACTAACTTATAATTTAACATTTTTCTTCTAGATTTAAATATCAATTAGTTGCTTCGCTTCTAAACTTTCAGGTCTACTCTATTGTGGTTTCTAATTTTTAAAATAGATACAATTCAAATATTGAACTAGAGTCGAGTAGAGTTTATGTCTAGCATCTAGTCGTGATTTTTGGCGCATATTTGCTTAATATGTGCTTAATAGACTAGTTTAGCTTCCTCCCTGACAACTTTCTTCTCTCACCTATGTTACACTTGCATTCCAATTAGCTACACCTACTCATCAAGATGTACTGCGACTTCCTCTTTTGTGGATGCACTAACATATGATATAAGAAAGAAAAAATTGTCTCCATAATATTTGACATTCATCATACTCGTATGCTTTTAATATCCTGGTTATATAATTATTGGTTTTCTATTTCTTTTCATTTGTGTACCGTGATTGCAAATCGAACTTATGGTAGTTGAATTTAATATAATTTTTTTTTAATGATGAAAATATTTGAAGACAAGTTTTGCATTATTATTTTAATAGTAAAAAGTTCAACTTCAAAACAAGAAGAAAAAAAAAGGAAAAAAACATGTGATTTTCCTTTCCGTAAGACAAAAAGAAAAAAAAATAGTGCAGCCCATGTGGTACACATGAATAATATATGATATGTTGTAAACTTGTAAAAGCCACGGCTTCCCCCTTCAAATCTCACCGTCCAAATCTCTAACTGTCCATTGGCAACTCTTTAGCTCTCATTAATATTATTTAATATTTTGATATTTCTCATTGATTTTACATTAATCATTCAATAAAAAACATCTAAAATCAATTTCAAAATCCAATATCTGACCTACTGAAGATAATTTAAGCAATTTTCTATATACATTTTAACTCATTAAGCGAACAAATCAAATAAGAGCCGTCAAAACGAGCATAGCTCAGTAGTAATTGATATATATCTTTAAAAGGTGGTGAGTTCGAATCCCCTCCTCAATATCTGGTACTAAAAAATAAAACAAAATAAGAACATATTTTCTTTCAAATTAAAAAAAAACGAGCCTAGTTAAGTTTTTGTTTATAGCTTAAAATTAAACTTTAATTACATTCAAATAAATAAAGAAAAAACATGATATTTAGAAGTTTTAGGAATTCAAGGAAAAAGTTATAAAATAAAAAAAAAAGACCAAATTAATAGTTGATGCGATGTGACGTAAAAGTTAATGTGACATTTGAATTTATTATGAAAAAGGACACCCGTATCAATTTTGACAAAGGTTATGTCAACTTTTTATTACTATTTAACCATATGTGATATAATTAAGGTTTTTGACCAAATCATATAATAAGTTGTAAATAGTTAAGTGGATAGTGGATGATTATAATAATGTAAAGTTTTTTTTTATGTTAATTTTTTATAAAAGTATTTGGAATTGGATGATGCCAAGATGAACTTTAACTAAATTGTTAAGATTTTTTTGCTCGTTTATTTAATGCAATAAGTTCAATCCTCTATCCCTTGAAGCAAACATATATTTTCTCGACCCTCGCTGGTTATTTGGTAAAAATGTTAATGTAAATATAAATGTTGATGAATATTTTTAGAAAAATCATAAAAATAAAATAAAATTATAAAAATATTTTAAATTACAAATAAGCTTTTCACTATTTTTAAATAAGTTTGAAATTCTCATTATTCATATCGTGTCTACGTTACTGATATTTGTTGATATTTTTTTAATTAATCATCGATCATTTGCGATGTTATGTAAATGYTGATTCACTCCTTGTGTTAATGTCGAATTCATAGACATATGAAAACGTTGATAAAAATTTAAAACTCGAACGACTTTGTTATRGGCTGTTTTTTAATGGTTATTGTTGAAATTGTAGCACATTACTTTGTCCTTCTCGTGTGTAATGTGTTTGAAATGGTTGGAGCAACGATTTTGTTGACAATTAGGCTTTAAACCAGAGCGTTAAGGAGATAGAACGCCACGTACATGTAAATATAATACATGAAGTGCCAACAAAGTTGGTTTAGTGATCAAGGCATCTTGCTCATTTTATTTTGAAGTTGAAGGTTCAATTTCCWCGTCTCCACATTATTGTATATTGTAGATGATTTTGATTTGATGGGATCCTACAATAAAAATGAGAACCCATGAAAACAATGATTTATTACTAAATATTTTAGCTACATTKTTTTAGTACAATATATATGATAAGAAATCGAACTCACAATCTGATATATGTCAATCACCACTGACCTATTTGACTCCAAACASYACACTACTTTASTCCATGAAATTAGGCTCTTAATTCTAAATCAAGCTATCATTTTTCAAAAAGCAAATATAATTTCCGATTTTTGCCTTTAGAATTTAGCTTATTTTTTTAGCATATATCCAAAATAAAAAAAAGTGCAATGGGCTAATATTACATTCTGTGCGGCCCACGCTATGATCCGTTATTCAGAGAGTCCAGAAACGACGAAGCGCAGCGAATTGAGCACTGGGTCGAGCCTTGGCGCTGCGATTTGGTTCCAGTAATGCCGCTCTCTTCATCTCTCCCACACAGAAGATCATTCAATCTCGCGATAGGGGGCAATGACGAGCGACGAAGAGAGACTTCTGGAGCTGCAGCTGGAGGTTCAATTGCACGAGCAAAAAGACTCTCTCGCCGCCTTACAGGATGCCCTAGCCTCCGACGCCTCCAATCTCGAGCTTCTTGCKGTACGTTACTTCATCTTCTATGAATTTCCGTTTGGCTACGGAGAAAAAATTAGAAGAGGAATGCACGAATTCAGTTTTGGCTTCTCTTTTATTTCGATTACGTAATTTTAGAACTTTTGGAAACTTCCGGTCGTTGCTTTTGCTGAAATGTCATCTGTTTAATGTCAAGGTTCATGAGGAGCTTGTCCAAGCAATTAAAGATGCCGAGGAAGGGCTTCTTCACCTTAAGCGTGCTAGGTTGTTGCGAGAGGCAGATTCGGTGTTGCGTGGTTGTGATAGTAACGCGGAGGATGTTCGGGTGGAGCCTCTTGATCCTACGGATGTCGAGCCTGAACCTCTAGAGGACCAAAGTTTCATCGTTGGATCAAAATGCAGATTCAGGCATACCGATGGACGTTGGTATGATGGTGAAATTGTTGGATTGGATGGTTCTAATTCTGCGAAAATTTCTTTCCTCACTCCTACGACTGAGAATTTGCTGGTAAGCAGTCCGGGGCTCTATATTTCGGCTTTTCTGGAACTGTTTTATTACTTCACCACCAAGTTATCTTGTGATTTATTTCTTCTGAAGTGTTTGTGCACATATTATTTAGACTTGAATTAAGCATGTGTATTGTATCTTCTGTATGGTTGTGGTTGTCTTTGGTATTGCAAGGGAATGCAACTAGCTTCTTACCTATACCGAGAATCAGTTTTTAAGAGTACTTACTAGATGAGTTTTGATAAGTGTTAGCAATGACAGATTTTGATCACCAAGATTATTGAGCAATCACTATGGTTTTTCTCACATCATGATACTAATGTTACATAACAACACCAAAGTGCAGATATGCAAGTTCTTCTTACAACAAAGATGTCGGTTTGGCACTAGCTGCCGCTTATCGCATGGTATGTCGTACTCTTTCACATGGACCATGTAGATCCAACAACTCATTAAGTAAAGCCTTCCTCTTGTTTCAAACTTTCAGTGGTTATTCCCACGAGCAATACTTATCTTGAGATGAACTCTATTTACTAAAGGAAGTTGCAGAATGAAAATAATGATGAAGATCTTGATTTGGTTAAAAGTTTTCCTTCGTAGGAGTCCAGTATGAAAAAGAAATCTGGTTCTGTTCAGTTTTTGTGTTGTAGAGTCTTTAATCATTTTATTACTAATAGAGAAGGGGAGAAGATCTTAGATCTTCTGCAATAACCATTACTTCTAACCCTACCTCGAGATGAGAAACTCCCTTATTGTTATTAAAAAGAAGAATGCAAGATTCCTTTTTCATATATCAATGAAAAGTTGTTTCTTGTTAAAAAAAAAAAAAGAAGAAGAAGAAGAAGAAGAAGAAGAAGAAGAATAATGCAAGAGGTAGTGGGGGACTAGATCCTCAATCCTAGAACTAGAGAAAATGAAGGTTGCACTGGAGAAAAACATGTCACAGAACTGTGAACTAAAGCTATTTCACCTAAGAGAGCAAGAGAGGAAAGAGAAACTGCCATGGATTTTTCTATTTTCCTAAATCTCTTTGAAAAAATTTCCTAATTTTTATGCATTGCCAGATGCTTGCAAAGATCTAACTTCTAGCCTCTAGGACTCCCCCTCAATGCTGCTGTCTATACGTGTAAATTCCTTGCATGATACATTCTATGATTACGCATTATGTGACACAAGGTAGTCTTGCCCTTAACATGTTTGAAAAATATTTATTGTATCTTACCTCAGTTCCAATAATGCCATGATCACGAATTTATTTCTGCTTGATTTACTTTTTCAATTGTATTTAAATTGAACTTAATGTCTCAAAAAATACAAAGAATAAAAAAACAAATTATTTAACTACCCTAGTTTTTTATTCACCGTTTTGGAGAATGGTTTTTTCCTTTGTATTAGGCAATAGCTATGCTGCTATTCTCAATTAGCTGAAAGAGTTCTTAATGTGCAGGAGTTGATATCCCTTTAACCTCCATTAGGAAATATGTGCCAACAGTTTGGAACCAGTCACTGGCAGGGTCTCGTATCTGGGCTCTGTCGTCTAGGAATGGCATTTGGAGGCATGCYGAACTTGAATCTTGGGATGATGCTCTTCAAGTTGCACAAGTTGTTTTCAAAGATGATGGATCCTCTCAAAATCTTGGGCCAGAGGACATAGCATTGTCTGAATATGCTCAAATTAGCGATGAAGAGGAAAGTGACTCCAGCTTGGAACRGTCTGATTCAAGTGATTATGAAGAGGATGGTTTGCAGGGTTTGGGATTTCTAGAAAGCTCTACCCAGCAGAGGGGCATCCAGACGGAGACCTCCATATTTGCTAAATGGGAGAACCATACCCGGGGAATTGCTTCCAAGATGATGGCTAATATGGGCTATCGTGAAGGAATGGGTTTGGGCGCGTCTGGGCAGGGGATGCTAAATCCTATTCCTGTCAAAGTGCTTCCAGCGAAGCAATCTCTTGATCATGCTCTGGAGTCTCAGAAAGAGCATAATAGCAATAGTAATGACGAGAATATAGGTAAGAAACGAAGCAGAGGCGGTAAGAGGAACCGTGAGAAAAAGTTTGCTGCAGCAGCCCGGGCAGCTAAAGAGGAAGACGAGTCAAGACCTGATGTATTTAATCTTATCAACAACCACCTTGCTATGCATAATGCAGCATTGAATGGTGGATCTGTGAAGAAACAGAAAGATAGAGGTTCAGAAGATGGGAAGAAGGTGGATAGACGAACCTTAATTGCATATGACGATGAGGTGAAAGACCTTCGACTACGAGCCGAGAAGCTTGAAGAAATGGTGAACAGAAATAGGAAAGAGAAGGCTGTCTACGAGGCTGCCTCAAGAAAGCTGATCGAGACTCGCAAAGCTTTGGTCGAGGCAGAGGCAGCTCATGCTTCTGCCTCCAATGCAGTCACCAGCAGAGAAAAGGAAAAAAGATGGTTGAAGTTTTAGGATTTCATATGATGTTATTGTATAATGATAGCTCCACTTGGTAGAAGATTCATTTCACTCTCTGAAACTGCTTCTTCTCCACGTTAATTATTGAGGTGGATCCCTATTTATCACTTTTCAGATGATAGAATTCTAGATTTAGTGTATGCAGGTGACAGGCTGACCATTATTCATAATTCTGAAACCTGAAGTATGGTATAACTTGTTAATTGTTATAGTTATAGTTCCAACTTTTGTTCCATTTATATGCTATTCGTAATTTTGCCCTTGTACGTGCACGGTAGATCCATTGTTTTGTATTTGAAAAATATACTTAAAAAAAGGGGCAGAGCGTTCTTTGAGGAAAAAAAAGAAAAATTAATTTAAGATATGTTTGGAGTGATTTTGACATGGTTAGAATTACTTTTATTTAAAAATAGAATGTTCAATCTCCTGRAGGGTGATTTATYCCAGTGATTTTTTTTTTTAAATTAGGTTTTAATGTAAGATTTACATATAGACTGTTTTGAGTATTTTTTTCCTTTMTTTTTCTTGWGAGAAGTCTGGTATAGTTGAGATCACAATCAGCACCAAGAAAAGAAGAAATTAATTATTTAGTACTTCATTTCGATACTGATTGTGAAATTGCGTTGCTACGTCAGAAGAAGGATAGCTATATTGATTGGTACAATATTGGCGATCTAAGATAAAATTTCAGTTAATTTCCATTTACTGATCTCATCTTTTATGTAATCGATCACAGGATATGTGGAGCTCGACWCGATGATCTTCAAGAGAAATAAAAAGAAAATATAACATTTTACTATTATGCCCTAAATATTTTGCACTATTTATAATATAATATTTTATATAAACTAATAATTTTAACTGYGTAATACATAAATAATTTAATTAAAAATTTTCAATGTCACATTTATTTTATAAACTAAACTAAAAAAAATTGTAAATGTCTTCAATATTAAAAAAAAAAAACTTAAAATCAAACAATTTTAATTTATTTGTAGTAATGTGTTTTTTTATCATAGTTATTTATAATAAACATATAAGATCTTAACAATATTGACATATAAGAAAAATTAAATACGCCAAAAACAAAATAGAAAATCAACGTGATCAAAAAAAAAAGGTAAGGAGAGTCGGTTTATAGTTACTAGAACTAAAAAAATAAATCAAAACTTGAAACTAATTTGGTTTAGGATTACAAAACAAGGAGGTTATATACGATAGATATTACAAAATMGAAACGTTTAAACCTAAAATCCTCGCAATCATCTATTTAGAACAKAAAATATTTTAACCAAAAACAGAATTTGAAATCATTTATGATTTTAAATTCATTTTCCTTTATCTATACAAATAATTCTTCAGATCGGAGGTTCCAAACAGAGGTAAATGTAAATGTGATCATAATTTTTGTTAGTTTTATATTAATTTGGGTTTACATGGATTTTTTTTTTAATTTCATTTTTTCTCCTCTCTCCTCATCCAACCTCTTCTTCCCTCCTGCTTGCCATAAATTTGGTAATTAAATTCGATTTTTCATATTAAATGATTTAATATTTAATCATTTCATGATGTAATTTAAAGCATTTTTTTATAGATTTTTTATACGTTAGATTTGTAATTGATTGCTCGAATTAAAAAAGGAGCGTGAAGTTTAAGGTGAGAGAGGATTTTGTTTTTGAAAAATGGAAACACTTTGGTAATTTTATAAGGGGAATAAGTTAAACTTTAAATATTAATTATTTAAAATTATTTTTAATTATATAAAAAAATATTAAGTAAATATTAAAATAATTATATAAAAATATCTTTTACAAAATTAATTAGGGTTAAATCTCTTTCACTAAAATCAGTGGTTCTAGAATAATTTTGAAATAAGCTATATATTTGTAATATTTTGAACTCACTGTGACGTATGTGTGTTTTTAACTGTATTTTGCTGTTATTTTGGAACCTTTGTTGCTTGCCTTTGGAGAAGAAAAATAGAGGGTTTAAGGGGGCGTATGAAATGAAATGAACTGAAGCATTTCACAAAAAGTTGCTTTCAAATTCAAGAAATTTCCTCGGAACCGCCTCTCCCGCGAAGACGAAGAAGCAGCAGCAGCAGCATGAGGATTGCAGTGGAAGGTTGCATGCACGGCGACCTCGACAATGTCTACAAAACTCTCCAACACATAGAGAAAGTTCAAGGCATTAAAATCGACCTTCTTCTCTGCTGTGGCGACTTTCAGGTACTTCTTTCCTTCACTTGGACTTGCATCGCATTTCCCCTAATCTTTTCTATTTTCAAGTATCTGCACTCCCAAAATCATTTCAATTTTCTGCGCTATTTAGGCTGTTAGAAATGAAAACGATCTGAAGAGCTTAAATGTGCCCCCGAAATATCGGTCCATGAACTCCTTCTGGAAGTATTACTCTGGAGCTGAAGTCGCTCCCTATCCTACTATTTTCATTGGTGGAAATCACGAAGCGTCTAATTATCTGTGGGAATTGTGAGTTACTTGAGCTTAACTTGTGTTATATCTTAACGGGTCTCCATGAGTGCTTCGGTTGTTTGTGTTCTTGGTGTGTAGAGCTATGAAATTTTATTTTGGGGGTAAGAGAGATTCTGAAAAGTGAGTCACAGTTGTGGATCGCTTGCGTATAGCTTTTGATTTTTCGAATGCTGCGCTTAATTGTGAAAAATATCTCGATTGAATAATTGGCAATAGAATTATATGAGGTGCGTGTAAGCTGGTCTGGATACTCACGGATAGTATAAAAAAAAAGTAAAATTAATAATTTGCAATAAAGTTTCCCGACATGCTATTCAGATGTTCAGATACTTTGTCATTCTATTGAACAATTATGTGAGATCTTTGTAAACTAGTCTCTACGCCCTCAATTTTAATTGCTTCTCATGTTTTTTTTTTTTGTTTCCGTTTGATTGTTGTTTTTCTGAGGCTTTGTGTCCTTTTATGCACATGGCACATAAATTATCAGGATCCMATTGTTATTTTAGGTACTATGGAGGGTGGGCTGCGCCTAATATTTACTTCTTGGGCTTTGCTGGTGTAGTCAAGTTTGGAAATATCCGTATTGGTGGGCTGTCTGGGATTTATAAGGCACGCAATTATCATTTAGGTGGGTGAATAATTTTCCATCCGTTATTTATGTAGTCGTGAAACAGAGTGAGTGAGTTATCTGGATTGATTAACATGCAGTCGAGGTTTTCTTTTGTTCCTTTCTTGTGCTATATTTGGTCATGGAATCTGGTATATATTAATGATCTTGAATGAGGTAATAGTTCACAGAACGAGTAGTTGCATTTTCTACAGTAGGTTTCATTTTTTGGGTTGGGTTTTGTTTCTTGAGTGCTTTTGAAGAGACTCTTTCTCAATTTATTATCTGTTGAGGAACTTTTTTATTGGTAAAGCTTTTGGAAGTAGATCCATATGCAGGTAACATACTAGCTCTTCATTAAATTTTTAGAATATAGGAAGTCCTTCCTCCTGGGAGTAAGTTTGCATATTAAAAAAGGGTTGGTATTTTAAATGTATGGTTCCGTATCTTTATCTTTGTGCTGCCCTGTTATTTTTCCGCAATATGTGTTAAGCTGCATGCAGGATAATCTCCTTCACATGYAATGGGCAGGTCACCATGAGAGGCCTCCGTACAATGAGAATACTATAAGATCTGTTTATCACGTCCGTGAATATGATGTTCAGAAGCTTATGCAACTTGAGGAACCCATTGACATTTTTCTTTCCCATGATTGGCCAGTTGGCATCACTGATTATGGAGACTGGGAGCAACTTGTTAGGTCCAAACCCTTTTTTGAGAAGGAGGTAGCTAAAAATATTGTTACTACTTACTCAACAACTTTAAAAGTGCATCCATAGTAATTATCTGCATGATATGAACTGCTGAGACATAGATGTAATTTTTTTTTTTTTTTTAATTGGAGCTTAGATGTAAGGTTTATTTTACTATCATTTTGAGGGCATCCCACCTCTGACATGAACTTCTATGTTATCATTGTCAGATTGAATTGTACATAGTTGATGTGAAAAGTACCTGATCTAATGCTACGTCTACCTATCACTCTTAAATCACATTACCCTTCTAAGATTTTAGTAATTAACTTGATTARCACTTAGCACAGGACAAAAGTGAAGGTCAGAAGAGGATTTTATTGCTATTAAATTCCATAGAAGTTGTTGAAATTGGTTAATTGATGGGACTGGGACCTGAATTATAACGACTAGAACTTCTTGTAAAGTCAGAGGCAAAGCATTTGGATCCAGAAAGCTAGTATAGATTATGATTCATGCATAGCTTCAGCTTTAAGTTATGAAGAAGGCACAAGTAAATTAAACATATTGTTTTAAAGAACCTTGAGGAATCTGACTTTTATCTAGAATGGTCCCCAGAGGAACTTAAGTAGACTCCAGAAAAAATGTTCCAACATCTTCTGATATGTTTACTTGCTGATTTTGACCTTTGTACCAGTAAAGTTTTCCTGATTATGYTGTTGAGGTTCATGACTTRTGTAGTTGAATTTTTAACGCCAGATTCAGGAAAGAAGTCTTGGGAGTAAGGCTGCTGCCGAGTTGCTGGAAAAGTTGAGACCACCTTATTGGTTTTCAGCCCACCTGCACTGTAAGTTTGCTGCTCTTGTGCAACATGGTGAAGGTGGCCCTTTGACAAAATTTCTTGCGCTTGATAAGTGTCTCCCTAGGCACAAATTTTTACAGGTACTTCAATTTTGATTTGAACTCATTAATAGTTCTCCATAAGGTCCTTTTTTGGATTTTGCTAGATGCTGATGATTTCAAGCCTTTAACTGTGTGCTTGTGGTTTTTTAGGTTTTTGAGATTGAAACAGAACCTGGACCTTATGAGATTCATTATGATGAAGAATGGTTGGCAATAACACGAAGGTACAATGCAATCTTCCCATTGACGGCCAGAAATGCAAATTATGGGTGCGTAAGCATTTACAATAACTCTTTATGAAGATTTTATTGGACATTATGACCCCCCATTCTCATTTGTGGGCTATTGACAGTATGAGTTGTAACTCTCCATTTTGTAATATCAGAGGTGTACAACTTCAAATGCAAGATTGTCGACAATGGRTCCATAGCAAGTTGGAAGAAAGAGGAACAAAACCCTTTGAATTCGTTCAGACTGTTCCTTGTTATGATCCAACAAGATCTGTCTCCAGTAGTCCGCTTGCTGGTAATTCAAATAATTTTTTCAATCRAGTTATATCTGTGTAAGTATTCTGATCCAAAAAAAAAATATATCTGTGTAAGTAGAATGAACTTAGATCTTGTGTTCTTTTTCTAGTTCACTGTATTAGTACCAGGGAGGGTGGTTTTCAATTCTTAAGGTATTGATGGATAGACTGTATGACAGGATATCCCCGAAATCCTCAGACTGAGTCTTTGCTGAAGTTTCTCGAACTCCCTTATCTTCTTGATGACATGTCAGTACCTGCTGAACCATCTGGGAGTTCTATTCCTTTCTCAGATAGTGGTAAACTGTTTACCTTATGATGTTTATTTGCTCCTTGATAGCTTAGAACAAGTAGTTCTGTTACTGATAGGCGTTCACTGATCGTGGTTCTGAGTGAATAAAAACTAGAACTCTTGAGTATGATTTTATTGGACGGTGAATTTTCTTCTTTGAGATTTTCTATTAGCAGCTTCTTTTTTTTTATGGACAAAAAACCAGCCCCTCAAAAGGAATCCAAAAATGTTATTTTGTGGGGTATCTATTAGCAGAATTTTCATTTTTATTTTGTGGGGTATATGGCTGGGGAGGAATGGTAAATTTTTAGAGGGTGGAGAGGTCTTGAGAAGAGGGGTAAGAAATTGTTTGGCTTAATACCTCTTTATGGGATTCGATTACTAAACAGTTTTGTAATTATCATTTAGGTTTGATTATTTTCGATTGAAGTCCGTCTGTTTATTTGGATCTATTTCTATTAGCAGAATAGTACGGATTTGTTTCACCTCTCTGAGATCTGTAGTATTGCTCACTGATTTTGGTGTATTGATGCACATACGTTGTACATTTACATTTTTCCTAATAGCAGAATGGTAATTTTTCTGTAATATTTATGGATGCAGGTTTGTTCGTTGATCGTGAAGACATTCCGATTGACGATATTGATGATGATGATTTGGAAGAAGAAACTGCAGAACCTGAAGATGCTGGAACCAAAGCTGAATTACATTAACCTTGTATCATGGCAATGCTTCCAAAATCTGCCACAATGAATGAAGATTGACCATTTTAGCTTTTTTTCGAGCGAGAGATTTTCAAGTGTCATGCAGATTAGAGAATTTCCATTGTCAATAATTGTCCTATGCTCTTAAAATTATTCATGAAATGAATTACAAGCTAAGGTCTAAAGCTTATGATATTCAATACTGGTGGAAAATTTATCAGTAAACTTCCAAATGGATGTTCCTAACAACGATTTGGAATATTGATATATTGACAATGAGAATGTTAAAGGCTCAAGTTTATAGAAATGTTGATAAATGCACAAATTATTTGGGTTAGTAAGTGAGTATTCCACACTTCTTTATATGATATTTTTGTTGTCAGTTTTTATATTTTATTGATATTCATACAATATATTGGAAATATTTTTAGACTTTCTGAAAATGAAGAATAGCTTGGATTGTCTCTGCTTATTAGAAAAAAAAAAAACCTATCAAGAACATGAAAAAACTATAGTTAGAAATTTTTTTTTTTTATTTTAAATGATTGAAAACAATTTTTAAGATCTTCATGGGGTTGGTAATGTTACAATTTAGTATTTAGGTTAAATAATTATTTAAATCCCCGACCGATTAACCGATTATGAACGTATCAAATAGATTCATGGATTCCTAAAACTCTTTTTTTTTTCTCCCCAAAATCAACTTTCTACTTGATCCTTCAGAATTCCTTAATTACAGTATTTGTGGCGTTTCCATTTCTGCTATCATTCCCTTTCAGTTACCACCTTCACCGTTATTTGAAGTATTCTGGTTTGATTCAATTACGCTCTGTTTTTTGCCTGCTGGAAAAGAAAGTTGGGCTACCCATGAATGAGGTCACTGGAATCGGCAGTTGGGACATCGTTTCGGGCTTTGTCCCAGCTTTTGTTAAACCATTCCCAGGCTATCAAATTGGGTACCATCGCGGACGTTTACACTTGCAACAATATCCTAAATGGGTATTCAAAATGCAAAGAGTTACGACTCGCGGAGGAACTGTTCGACGAAATGCCCCACAGAGACTCAGTGTCTTGGAATACGATGATCGCAGGGCATATAAACTGTGGAAACTTGGAGACTTCGTGGGATGATCTTAAATGGATGAGAAGGTGTGGTTTTGGGCTGGATGAGTATACTTTTGGAAGCATGCTTAAGGGCATTGCTTGTGCTGGTGTGCTTGATTTGGGTCAGCAGATACATTCTATGGTCATTAAGATGGGTTATGCTGAAAATGTATATGCAGGGAGTGCTCTTCTGGACATGTATGCAAAATGTGAGAGACTTGAGGATGCATATTTGTCGTTCTTGAGCATTTCAAAACAGAATGCTGTTTCGTGGAATGCAATGATTGCAGGATATGCTCAAACAGGCGACTGCAAAACCGCATTTTGGTTGTTGGATTGTATGGAGCAAGAAGGTGAGAAGGTTGATGATGGCACATTTGCTCCTCTTTTGCCTTTGCTTGATGATGCCGACTTCTTTGTCTTAACAAGGCAGATCCATGGAAAAGTGATGAAACATGGATTGGCATCTGTTAATACAATGTGTAATGCCTTGATCACTTCTTATTCAGAATGTGGATCCCTTGATGATGCTGAAAGGATTTTCGATTGTTCAGCAGGCATCCGGGATTTGGTGACATGGAACTCCATGTTARCTGCTTATCTGATGCATAGGAAGGAAGATCTTGCCTTTAAACTCTTGATTGACATGCAAGAACATGGTTTCGAACCAGATTTGTATTCTTACACAAGCATTATTAGTGCTTGTTTCGACGAAGAGCTCAGCAATAATGGGAAATCCTTACATGGGTTGGTGATAAAGAGGGGATTAGAACAATCAGTGCCAATTTCAAATGCATTGATATCTATGTATCTTAAATCCGACAGTGGATCCATGATAGAAGCCCTGTATATATTTGAATCCTTAGAGTCCAAGGACCGTGTGTCTTGGAACTCGATCTTGACTGGACTCTCGCAAACAGGGTTGGGCGAAGATGCGGTAAAGTTCTTTCTGAATATGAGATCGGCAGAAATGGACATCGATCACTATTCATTTTCTGCTGTTCTCAGATCATCCTCATATTTGGCTACCTTTCAGTTGGGACAACAGATTCATGTCTTGGCACTCAAGTACGGTTTGGAGTCCAACGAGTTCGTCGCGAGTTCATTAATCTTCATGTATTCCAAGTGTGGGATTATTGAAGATGCTAGAAAAACATTTGAAGAGGCTTCAAAGAACTCTTCAATCACTTGGAATGCACTCATGTTTGGTTATGCACAACATGGACAGTGCAATGTTGCATTAGACCTCTTCTTCCTAATGGAAGAGAAGAAGGTGAAAATGGATCACATTACCTTCGTCGCCGTCCTAACTGCCTGTAGCCATATCGGTTTAATCGAACAGGGCCGAAAATTCTTGAGGAGCATGGAATCTGATTACGGCATTCCTCCACGGATGGAGAACTATGCTTGTGCAGTTGATCTATTCGGCCGTTCTGGCCATCTCGAGGAAGCCAAAGCCTTAATAGAAGAAATGCCATTCAAACCCGACGCCATGGTGTGGAAGACTTTCCTGGGTGCCTGCCGTTCTTGTGGAAACATTGAATTAGCTTGTCAGGTTGCAAGCCATCTGCTAGAGATGGAGCCTGAAGAGCACTGCACTTATGTTCTCCTCTCAAACATGTATGGAAATCTAATGAGATGGGAAGAAAAGGCCAAAGTGAAAAGGCTAATGAAGGAAAGAGGAGTTAAGAAAGTCCCTGGTTGGAGTTGGATTGAAGTCAAAAATAACGTTCATGCTTTCATTGCAGAAGATCATTCTCACCCCAGTTGCCAACAGATATATTTTGTACTGGAATTACTGGTGGAGGAAATATCAACAATGGAAGCTGACGATGGTTTTGAGTGTTTTTTGGAGCAGGAAGAATTAAGGTACGCAGATGCATAATGTAGTTTTATTGCAGTTTGATTAACTGGGGAACAGTGTTTCAATATACTAGTTTTGTTGTTTGATGCCATTGAATTTGCTGTGTTGCTGAAATTTGAAAGTGTAGGTGAGGTTAGTTCAAGTTGGTTTTTGGCCAAAATTAACATCGAAATTTGACTATTTTTGAAATATCGAGTGAATTGAATTGATGGAGACCAACTACCAAACTGATAAAAGAAGATTTAGGTTCCTTGCGAAACTATTAATTAAAATGTTGAAAGTATGCATATGGTAGCGTTCCTACGTAAGTCTAAGTCCAAAAAGTCGAGTCGTTAATTTAACCGATTGTTTTTTAGTTTTAAATGTTATGAGTCTCTACTATGTTACCGACCAATATGTATTGCTTTTGTTAAGAAAAAAAACCAATATGTATTGCTCAAACCTTTGGTTTCTTTTTTNTTTCTGATGTAACTTGTACTTCTACCAAAATGAAACATCTTGATTAGAACAAGTTTTTCGATGTTTCAAGATTATTGTATCAAATTAAGCATATAGATTGTTTTAAAAATGTAATATTCCTTTTGATGAAATATTTAAAGTCAGGTTGGTCCAAATTATGAGGTCACAGCCAATTTTATTGTAAATAAATTTGAGTGGATGTGATCCCACTCAAACTAATTTAAAAAGAATTSATGAATCAACCAAACTTTTAATTTCTTTGAACTAATTCAATTGAATATGAGCTTATCCAATTCCAACTATTGGGTTGGTCGATTGATTTCTTGGAATCATTCAATTATCTAAACACCCCTACTTRAAACAACATAATATGATAGGTTAAATATATAATTTAGTTCCTAGTAGTGTCTGATTTTTTTTCCAATTTAATCATCATTATTTTAAAAGTTCTAATTTCATCCTTAGGTATGGAACTTTTTTTATGAAATGGGTAAGGTTTTTTTTTAATAGGTAGGTAACATAAAGTTTCATTAACAAATATTAAAGTGTATTTCCACCTTAAATCATCATTTTGTCTGTTAATTTTCGCATTTTAAGACATTAATATTGATGCCTAGAGAATGAAATGTAAACTTTTGAAAAATAAAAGAACGACAAATAGACATTTTAGTGTATTAATTTATCGATTTAAATATTCTTTTGATTTCTTTACTTTTGATTTTGGTTCATTTAAGTCATTTAAAAATGTCAATTTTGATTCATATACTTTCAACTTTTATTCATTTTAGTTTCTGCATTTTTGAAACATTTGTTTTTGGTCTATGTAATTTAAAACCGTGATCATTTTGATYTGTTTATTGTTATCTCATTTATTTCAATTAAAATTCTTACACCACAAACTTCACTTACCAAATTTTTTGAAATGTATCCATAAATTTATATTGACAAATTTCTGTTATATATAAATTATGTTAAAATTTTGCAAATAAGAACTAAAATAATCACTTTTCAAAAGTAAATAAAAACTTGATATTTTAAAATTATAAAAACTAAAATGATTTATAAATTAAAATAAATATTTTGAGAGTACTTACCTAAAATCATATTTAAATCTAATTTATTTTACTTTTAGTTTGAAGACGAAGGGAAGAGTTTATCGTGTTTAACGTTTGAACTTTTACGATGCTTCGCTTCTCTTTGGAATTGCCATAACTTCTTGTCTTTCTGTTCTGAAAGGACACTCGACAGCACACCAACTCTGAAACAAACTTTTCATTTAAAGGGCACTCACAAACCAAACCAAACCCCTAAATCTAAACTGTCATTTTTCCCCCAACAATCATTATCTTATTAAATTTAGACATCATATAAAAAACCCATCAGCATGAAAAARATATATATATTAGATATTCTATAAMAATTTCAGAAACTCCACTTTAAGACATAAATTTTTATTTGCAAATTTTCATTTCCTATAAAATTTGTGTTCAAAATTTGTAAAATAGAAATAGATACCAAAATTTTCACTTTTTAAAAATAGAGAGTTAAAAACCCAAAATAGATATTTTAAAAGTAGAGAATTCAAAGCTCAAAATAGATATTTTAAAAATACAAAGACTAAATGAATTAAAGTCGAAATTACAATGAGAAAGGATCGTATTAMCTAAGATGCTTGCTTAACAAGTTTATGGTTTATACAAGATAGCATAAGAATTGAATTTCATAAATTTGAGTTTATAAGCAAATTTGGATGAAATTAAACGGACTTAAATTTTTCCAAGAAGAAATTGTTAAATTTCTTTATATTTATAGTGGGCCACATCATTGGCAGGCCCACACCATACTCAAAGTTTCAGAATAGATCAACAACCCATTCCAGAAACAGCAAATCGACGTAATCCCGCCGCCGTCGCCGTCGCCGTCCCCACCTCCATTGACGGCTTCTAGTTTCTTCGTTAAAGGGTAATTCGTAATCGTACAGATGGCTACCAATTAATCGAGCRAAATATTCATATTTCGACATCTATTGAAAAGTGATTCCACCGCCAATCTCACAAGATTATAGTCTAACAGCTTCTCGTCTATTGTAGACCAAAATCTCTGCCGTTTGATCTTTAAGAAAATAAATTCCAATTCAATTTCAAGGGRATTTCAGTTGGGAGATGTAGAGAATTTTCTTATCTGTCAGCAAATTATTATCTACAACCACGAATCGAATCGGCGAATCTCTTCTATATTTCCATCTACGGAATTTTCACAAAAGGCAGGATAAAGAAAAAGACTCGGAGATCTTACCGGTAATCGAATTAGTTATCGTCGTCGTCGTCGTCGCCGGGTTTGTGGTGATTCACCTTCGCACATGATAATCCACGCGCCAATGTCGGCGCGTCCACGACGGTCGCCGACGACATCTCCATCTGGCATATCCGGACGGCGCCGAATAGCCTCTCCGGCAACTCCTCCTCGGTCTGCCCCTCGGCCAGAAACCCCATATCTACTGTTACGTTGGTGACGTATCCAAGCGCGAGGTGCAAAATCGCACTGGCTAACGTCGAGCTCGCCATATCTACGTCAATCTCCAAATAGTTAGGTCCTCTGTGGTAATTGCACGTCAATGCCTTCCCTAACAAACACGCGCTGTAATTGCCTACCGCTTTCTTGACGATCCACGGCCCTTTCACGATCCGATTCACCAATTTCAACCGCTGATTTCTGAAAGAGTCATCACCATTGACGAATCGGTGAAGAAGCGAGCCGGATGGAATCAGATCTTCTGTAGCGAAGTAGAATACGGCACTGTACTGATCCTTCCCAGGCACCTGAATGTTAACGGCAATAATAAAGCTCTTCAACGACTTGCCTAGGGCTTGAGCTCTCCTCAGCGCCAGGGCGACGCGATTGTCAGGACGCGCGAGGACGTTGTCGAGTTTGGTACTGGATTTGAGCCAGTCGACGCCGACGGGAGAAAGCAGATAATCGCCGGACGGAGCTTTCTGCCGTTTCGTCAAGTAGGTTTTAGAACGGAGATAGAAGAGATCTCCGGGCGGCGAGGCCCAGCCGTTTATCCCGGTGAGTAGGTCGACGAGGCGCAAGGATCCGCCGTTGATTGACTCGGAAATCCAATCCGCCGTCGTCGTGGACTCGCCGTGTTCGGAGCATCTTCCGGCCGGTTCTCCGACTAAGCTCCGGTGGTTTTGCTTCTGCTTCTGCTTCTGCTTCGTGGGGCACATGGCTTCGAGCTCTCTCTTTCTCTCTCTTTTTCTCTCTTTTTCTCTGAGGTCTAAACAAACTCTTTCTTCTCCTTTATCTCTGGGAGTGGGGAGCGGAAGTGAGAAGTCATTTACGGAAAAAGGCAAATAAATATACAAATATACCCCTCATTTTTTAACTTAATTACGTGACTGCCCTTTGGCGGCCATAGCTCTTTCATTTATTTTTCCACTTTTTTTATTCGCGTGTTTARTATTTTATTTGCCGACCTATCAGAGATCAAGGAAATTTAATAAATAATATCTTTATTAATCAAGATCGTTTTATTTTAATTAAATTTGAAAAAAAAAAAGAAAAAAAAGTCACGCTGTCTATATTTCTCTGCCCATGCGCACACGTACATTTATTGTGCACGTTTGTGTATAAAAATCAATTTGTTATGTACTCAAAATAAAAAACAAATCAATTTATTTATTAATATTTTTTAAATCATTAACACTTTGAAAGGATTGTTAGTCTATACAAGCTATTTTCTATTTGTTTTAATAATACATATTACAAGAGTATATATATATTAACAGGTAACGGTGTGAATTTGAAT
This sequence comes from Momordica charantia, assembly GCF_001995035.1. The sequence continues at coordinate 3,628,959 of NW_019104491.1, forward strand.
CTTTAGCCTCAAGGAAATGAGTATTTTGATGCATAAATTTGTACCACTTTTGTCTTTACCCTTTATTTAYAGAGRATAAAACTTCAGATCAATAGGATATCTTTTCCGTTTGGATTCACGAATTTAAATTCCCAAGGGCAACCTAAATTTAAGGCAATTCSAATTCTTTGGATAAGTGCAATTCTAATTTCTTAGCCCATAAAAGGAAGTCAAATTGGATAAATTATTACTTTTTYCTGACCATAATATAGTAGATGTCATTTACCGCGCTATGCCCATGTATTTGACAAATAATTAGTTTCATAATAATTAAATTATGTTAAAGTTAATGTAATTGTTTTGTATTATATGAAAAGAAATATGTCTTACTAGTGCAAACACTCTATTTAAGATCAAACAATACTCAACATACATACACTGTACATCGCTCTTATATTTAAGTGAAGGCAACACTTAGTTCAAAGCTATTTTAAAATAATCTCTTAAGTTGTCGATGTCGAWTTTAGGCTTATTCAATTATGTGAAATTCACACCAAATGAAAAAACGGGAACAAGTGTAGATCCTAAAAAACCAATAGCACTGAACACCAATGTGGTGCTAGCCATACACTCCCTTACTTAAATTTGTATCGAGTGTAGTTGAGTATGAGAGTATGACTATTTTTTGCATACCTCTAGGGTTTAGTTTACCCTCATATTTATAGAGGTCTAATCCTCATACCTCTAGGAAATCATGCATTTTGGGCCTATGTAGCGGGCAACCGATCGAATCATAGAACTGTTGGTCCGTTTGGGGMTTTACCAAGACGGGATAGGTYTGGGTTGGGTTGCGTAGAACAATCAGAGAGGCCCTACCGGAGTTCTCGACCGTCGACCGAGAACTGGTTGGCGTCGAGCCCGGGTTGGCTCTAGTCGATTGAGCCACTCGACTTCGTCTCATTTGATTTGTATATTTGGACATTCTTTTCCTTTGGTCCAATTTAAACCTCTTGTCGTTTCGTTGAGCCTCATTTGATTTGCCTATAACATATGTCATAGCAAATAATAATAATGATGATGAGGATGAAGAAGAGTATTGTCTCATTAATACCAATATAACAAATAAATTAAAAGATTAGTGTCTTATCATTTTTTTTATTTCCTTAAATAAACTCCAATGGTAGGATTAGGAATGAACACAATTTCCTATACTATCAAATCCTCTCTATTTTTTTTTCCTTTTTTTCTAGAGATAATTAGACTATCAAATCCAATAATACTATAATTTTAACATATTTCTAAGATCTCAAAGAGAAAGGGAATCAAATTCCGAAAATAAGGTATCAATGTAAACTATTTACCAAATTGAGTGACCAAAAATACATATTCTTACCATTTTATTTGCACGACTTAAAAATTTAATAAAATGTCTCTCTCTCTCTCTCTCTCCACGTTTTTTGTCATCAATTTGAATTGACATAATTTCTAGAATAGCGGCATGTTTTTCCTTAAATGAATTAATAGAAGAAATAATGATGGTTCCATTGGTTCGTCCTTGTCCCYATCTCTACTTTTGGTCATTAATTAAATTAAATGTTTTAATAAAATGTCTCCGAGAATCAAACCAATGGGATTAAAGAAATAAATTATGGAGGGAAGAATCATGATAGGACAATAATGGTCCACTTTATGCGTTGGATGGGGCCCACTTAATCAAGACCATGCGTTGGAATATCACCCACCGTTCTTTTTCCTTACGGAAATTGAAAGGCAGATGCCATGGATGGCATTGGATGCAAATTCCTCAAATTGTTGGGGGTAGATTCGGAATATGGGCCGATGATTTTTGACGATCAGACGGCCTCGAAATTGACATTGCTGATAGAGMCACGTGAGAGACGGAAAATGCTCAATTATAATTATTTATTTTTTAAGTAAATTAAAAAATAGGTATCAAATATTACCTGATATGAATTAAAAATTTGGTAATTATAAYKTGGGCATAATTTCAAATCCGCCTCTRTAATTTCAAAGGTTTCAATTTAGCTCGATGAAAATGATGTTTATGTCGTCTGATGGAAGGTGAAATTTATTTATTCTATTTTTTTCTTCTTTTAGCCTCATGATCTTATTTAYAAGCCCGATTCATTCTGACGTTCCTATTTCTCATATAATTTTCGGGACTTTCCTAACCACCCTCATTTTATTCATCTATTTCTCTTTTAGTCTTCTTTATCTAAAAATATGTTTAGTTTGTTTCACCTAAGAAAATTTACTTCGATTTTATTTCAATTYCATCCTTAAGGAATGGTTAACCTCACAAATTGTCCGTAAATTATCTTYCACARTAAATGATTGTGCTTCCATGCATCCATGGATTTTAGAGAATAGGACAATTACAATATGGGGGCCATGTTGAATAATTTTCCATCTTCCACGTACTCTAAAATTTTACCAAGTTCTTTATATTTTTTGCTAAATTATAGAAATTTAAATCGAAACATTTAAAACTATTTAAATAAATAATAAAAAATAAACAATATCGATTAAAAAARTCATATTTACCAAATTTGCAATAAGAAAAGAGTCAGAAGGACAGTGGGCAGGACCAGAAACAGGCATTAATGACGCAAAAAATGAAACTCTGCCTTCTTTGAATAATATAATAATAATAATAATGAATCAGATGAGGGTGAGGATCAAAGGGTTAAGAGGATGCCACGTGGCAGCATGTGCACCCACTGATGGTGGGGCAGCAGGTATGATAACATATTTGGCATGATGCAATTAAAAGGCTGTCTGGAAAACAGAGCAGGGTTATTTATGGAAAAAAGTAATTTTATATTGGTTTTTTAGGCATGTTGACAGAGGTTGGGGAAAAAATATGATAATTTCATGTGATTGTCATTAGGTGGGAAGGAAATGGTCTGGTTGGTTTTTAAAAATTTAATCAATTCATTTATTATAGTCAAACATTGAGATTAGCAAAACACATGTATTTTTTTTTTCATCACAAAAACACATGTATTTTAAAGCTTATGGGGGAAAAGTTTGACTTGTAAATTGGATTTTTTTAGCTTTGTCGAGCAAATATTTGAGTTTGCTAATATGTATACTTCTAAACTATATTTTTTAGAAAATGTATTAACTTCAACTATTCACAAATAGACGGATTAGATAAACTCAAATTTCTAAAATTTATTTATCTTATAATGCTTTAGGTCCAAGATTCATAATCCAATTTCACACATAGTAGTTTCGGTGTATTCCCTTACGATTTTTAGGTCTGTCATTAAGACTGTCCCTACAAAACAATAAAGTTTAAAGTCAAACGTGCTTAATTTTAGAGTTTGATAGAATTACAACAAAACAAAAAGTGCATCTTATTGGTATAAATAATTACTATAAATTCTTTTAATCGTGTATTAATCATGGTTGCATGATTTCAGGATCCTCGCAATTGGATCAATATGGTGTCAATTTATTCATGTACCTCTCCTCCATTCGAATGATACGCATCTACTCAATCTTACTATTTCAAACCTATGAGAACATTCCCGGGAAAGTTGGGTGATGTTAAAAGGACATTTTTGTATTTTTCAAAATATCATACCAAATATTAATTTTGGTTAGGGTTGTTTTGAAAAACAATTTTYAATATTGAATAAGGGACATTGACTCGTAGTGTAGAAAGTCTTTTTCAGAAAGCATTAATGTGTAAAATAATTATCTAATGGCACACAATGACTAAGTTTTCCTTGATCAGCTCATGAGAACTTATTTGAAAATGCAAACTTTCTGATCTAGTAATCAGCTAAAATATTTGTCATATTTGTAGTTTCTTATTATTTTATAAAACATATTCAGCAGAAACAAGCTTTAAATATTGTTAAAAAAAAAAGAAAAAAGCTTTAAATAGTCAAAAGAATTTTCAAGAAAGACATTCATGTTTCGCTTTCATGATTATGACACTGAAATTAACCTTTGAAATATTTGGTGCGTCAAAAAGATACCGAAAAAGTTGGAATATCATTGAAAATTTCAAATAACTATTTTAATCTCATATTTTTTTTTGTTTTGGTTCATTTCAGTGAATGTAATTTTAACTTTGGATTTGGTATAYTAAAAAAGTGCTACACTTGAAAAAAATGGTTATTTCGTCCATTTAATTTTATTTTTAATCTCATTTTSTCTATCACAATTTCAATACAATACTACACTCAACATATTTTTTGAAATGTAACCGTGACTTTTTATTAAAAGATTTTCATTTTGTGTAGAATTTATATTAAAATTTTACAAATAAGGACCAAATCGTCACTTTTTTAAAGTATAGGGACCAATACGAGCTTTTGAAAAATACAAAAACTAAAATTAACTAAAGTTAAAAATATAGGAACTTATGGGAACCAAAATAAACATAAACTGAAAGTATAATGACTAAAATAATATTTCAACAAAAAAAGGTTTAGACGTTACTTTGGTCCCTAAACTTTAAATATTGAACTTTATTCCCTAAACTTTTAAATTGTCTATTTTAATCCTTACAATTTTTGTATTTATTTTATTTTATTTTAAACATGATCTTTTTTAGTTTATGAACTTTCTTCTTCTTCTTCTTYTTCTTTTCTTTTTAGCAATTTAGCATTCTTCTTCTTCTTTTTTTTTCTTTCTTTTTAGCAATTTAGCAACGTGACTTCCAATGTGTGTTAGTTAAGGTAAGAATTGATGTAGATATGAGATGAAAAAATAATAACAATGATCGAAACAATTCTTCTTCTTCTTCTTTTTTTTAATTGAGAACTAAAGTAGACATTAAAAAATTTAATGAGCAAATAGTTATGTTTCTTTAAAAAGTTGATAAACTAAAACAAAATGTAAACGTAATATATTTAAAATGAAATTTACAAAAGAAATGGTCCCAACAGTACTAGAATAGGTTGCGGAATTGAGTTTGTCGTTCTACTGGAAAGGCGTCAGAAGAAAGATGATGAAAAAATGTCCAATTTGTTTACGTGTTAATTATTCATTCCCAAACCGSGTTATAAAGTTTATTCGTTTTTCTTTTTCTTTTTTCTTTTTARCACAACAAGTGAGATAGAAATTCAAATTCATGACCACTTAATAAGACCTAATTTGTAGACCAAATATCCCTTAGTTAGCCAAATGACTCGGTGAGTAAAAAAATATTGTTTATCCTTGCAAATTTAACAAATATCCAACCTAATCTTTACAAATTTGATCTATTGATCGAAGATATATGTCTCATTCTAAAYACTTGCTAATATCATAAACAATGGCTACTCTATGGTTTTACATCTGTCTCATTCGATAAGATGATGCACCCATTAATCGACTCCTCCCAATCACATCCATCTTATGATATTTTTACCACATTTATGCGAATATGTGATGGAACTAATATAGACAAATCTTGAAACTTTATATATTAAGGATGCATCTACAAAGAAGGAAAAAAAGGAGAACGAGAAAACTTCATTTTCTAAAGAAAAACAGCTTCATACTTCAGGACTTCTTCTGAAGCACTCTAGATTTCAGATGGCTATAGATAGATAAGGAAAATTTTACCATATTAATCTGTCGATGCTCTTCCATTTTTCAAAAGGCAATCCATAAGAAATTAACCATTGAAAAACAAAAGCCTTTTTGGCTTTTACCGTATTACAGACTTTCTTCGTGTCGATGCTCTTCCATTGATAAGGTAAGTAGGAACCGAACCCGAAATTGCCTCCAAACAAAACTAACATGAAGAAAGTCTGTAATATGAAGAAAGCATCTATTTATGTCATCATCTCTGAAATCCTGGATCATCCTTAGCTGGAAAAACACAAGTATGACATGAAAATGCAAGAGGGCTAGTGAAATATACATATTGCTTCCAAAAGACAGCTAGAATCACTCTGTAAAGAAGAACCCACTATTACAATCACGCTCATCTTTCTATAAATCCAATTTCTTACCACATAGTGCTGTGTTGGTGCCTGGTACTTATACAAAGAAAAAGTGACGAATAAGCACAAAATTTCTAGCAGTTACCTTACGTATGAGCTTTATACATAATGGAGAAAGTACGCGTAAGTAATCCATCCATCAAGAGAACGGCACCACTACTTGCCAGTGTTTTCAAGGTAAATGGTGCATTTGAAAGTGAGAAGTTTCTCATTTAAGAAAATAAGAGAGCAAAAGTCATCAACTAACTGAAGGGGTAATTTATCTTTTAGTAACAGAAAAATATAGTTTTATTGATAGTTTTATTGATAAGATTCAAGAGGATGGAATACAAATTAAGATAGAGTGTAATACATATTTTTGACGAACATGTTATGGAATGCATTGTTGGATATATAAAAATCTATTTGATGATAAAATAACAACAAAGAAGAAGATTTACTGTCAATACTACAAGGTAGGAGGCATGAATATGTTTTGATTTGATATGCTAATTTGATGCCGCACTCAATTTCTCTTTGATASCCCACTCATTTTCAAGAGTGGGAAAAGGACATTTCAGCTAAACTAAAACCTGAAGATTGCCTTTATTCACTATAAGGTGCAAAAGCGAAAAGAAGGCAACAAAATGATCATGATCATGACAACCAAGATGAGCACATATTTGAAGAAACACACTGTGGCTGACTGTTAGGTACAAATGCCCTACCCCAGCCCGACTGTCATTCAATATTGCATCTAAACAATAATTTGGACTCAATATTTCATGAAAGATATAGATGATGAGATATAGGCATAGCAAGTCTCCTAGTGAGCATAAAGTCAACTCTAGTATTCACTTAACAGATATATATATATATCAAATGTTAACATTTTTACATTGGGAAAATACATATGTAAAAATTTAAAATACATCGATCTCAAGGAAGTATAGAAGTATAATAAATGATATTCAAATTATGATCCCATCAAGCCTCAATTGATGTTGATTCCGGACCTCTCCAAAATTATTCTTCAGTACTTTTACAGGCCTTATGTATCTCAAATAATCTACCTCCAAGGCATAAGAACTTTCTATTTAAATTTAATACTWAATAGCTCAAAACCTACCTCTTTCTAGAGTATCTAGAATAATCACTTTCTTCTTTCTAGATTTTTCATTGAAAATAGAATTTCATTCATTTAGGACACTGCTACTTGAACTAATCTTTTCAAATCAACAATATTGTAAAACAGCTTGTTTGATTTACAACGTAGGTGATCTTGATCCAGCATAACCGAAAACCTTTTTCAACACCATATAGATCTTTTAACGTCAAATTCACATCTAGAACTCTTTTGACTATATAAAACCCAGATGTGCAGAAAATCCAAGGAAAAAGTGTTAAATTAAATAAGTTTTGCAGATCGTCCAAAAATAAAAAATTGTTCTTTACATCAGCAAAATTTGACTAGTTACGAAATTTTGTTACTACTCACTAACTCGGTGGGAAAAAAGTTTGTGGTGCTATCAGTCCACAAGAATGCAGCAATCCGCTCTTTGTGGAACAAGAAGCATAACGGRTTACCTTTCATGGGAAATCCACAGAGAGCAAGGATATTTGTTCCTATTTTTTTCTTTTTATTTAAAAAATTCAATAGAAAACGTTGTACTTTATTATGTTCCCCTAAAATCAACTCCTCAATAATCAATTTCAGAATAAAATATTTTCAATCATTTCTTCAGCCGATCTTACAATGATGACATGGTCTCAAATGAAAACTAAAGACATAAATTCACCAAATGAGTTTCGAAAGGCCCTACGAAAGCCTAGTTTGTTTATAAAATTACTAAGCAGTATAGAACCCAGCTTTCCAAGATAACCAACACCAAACAAGACACAAATATGTGGCTCCTCTAATAGTTTCATGAATTGAAAATCCATACAAATACAAATTTAAATGCAAGAAAATTTGCTACATTCTTACAGTACCAAAGTACGATACTTACAGCGACTGAAACATTGGTAAATGGCTCCTTTCGACCGCCTAATTAACATCAGTGTCACATAACAATTAACGAATTAGGGTTTGACTAGAGTTTCTTTRGGGAATGAATCATACAGTAACTCAGTGCGCCTTCCTCCTCGGAGGTTGTTTTTGGGTTGCTAGCCTATAAATCCAGTATACCTGCATAAATTGCGCGGAAGTGAGAAAACGTAAGAGTTGAGTTTGAATACATTGCAAAAAAAAAAAAAAATTGAAGTTGGAGAGTACCARAGCGAAGACATGAGCTGCTATGATGAGAACAAGGATGAAAGGTATTGCATCAGGGATCCAGGGACCTGGGGCTGACTGTTGCTCTTTCGCCATTTTCGCCTACGAGAGATCGATGAAGAGATTGGAGAATGAGCAAAATAAACCCTGAATCGAGGGTTTTTCAAATTTTACTGCCCTGCTCAGTCCAACTAGCGTCGCAGACGGTGATTGGAAATTTTGGGGGTGGTGTTGTTTCTTCTCTGATCACGCCATGGAAGAAAGCATATTTAACAATGGGGGAATATTAAATTAAATATATCGACGGGAATTTGTTTTTTATTTTTTACTCTAATTAGTCAACGAAGTGATTTTAACTTTCTAACTTCAAATTTATTAATTGAAATTAGACTGCTGTGTGTGTGATGTGAATTATAAAATTATTGGTTGGATTAGGGATGGTTTATTAATTTAATTTTAAGCAATTTTATAACTTAAGTAATGAGGATYCGAACCCATAATCTTTTGATTAGAGACATATATCAATTATGGCTGACTTATGCTCGTTTTAGTCCAATTTAAGTATACTTAACCATATATTTAAACTTTAGTTGGGTTGAATTGATTAATGCATCAAGACATATTCAACTAAAAAGTCATACACTTGAATCCCGACTTCTACGTGATGTTGTTGTACTATAAAAAAATAATTTTTCTTTTATTTCACATTATTGATGAAATCAAAATTTTAATTTTAAGACTATGTATGAGTTTGAGATTCTTTTTTCAACAGACTTTGATGTGTTTTAAAAATAAGTGTTTTGAGTCAAKTTTAGAATAAACATGGTTTTTAATATAATCTAACAAAACTACAACACTTGGATTCGAACTTAAAGCCCTATTTTGGTCAGGGATAAGAATTTTTAATTTCAAATTATTTTGATTATTAAAAAGTTTGAAAGGTGATTTTAATTGGCTAATTAAAAAAATAAACAACGACTCAAACTATTTAAGCATTTTTTCTTTTCAACCTTCCAAATTAGAGAGATATATATTTTTTTTGCAAAGGAATCAGAGATATAATTCATCCCCGATCCCTATAGAGCAAAAGAGCTATCTGGTGATCCCTAAGTTGCAGCACCGATCGTTAATAGATATTTTATCCATTTAATTATGAATTTAAGACATTATTTATGGGTTGTAACTTGTAAATTTGATATTTATTACCTTATTATTTTGGATGCAATGCCCTAGAAAATAAAGATTAAGTTTCRACTTGGTTTATATTTTGTAATTAAGTACCCTCACTTTTGGTTCAATGGTATAAAKAGAGTGAGTTTGAAAGTCGCACTAATAGTATTAATCCATTTTTTAACTGGCTTTAAAATATTAGTCGTAGGTCCTGCATTCAAATCTACGCCACCATATGTGGTAAAAAAAAAAAAATTAAAATCTCAAGACCAAAATAATAGATTAAAGAAAATACTTGAATCCTTTTTACCATTGTTTTCCATAAATCAAAGGGTAAGAATGAGAAAACGAGTTGCACTACAATTTCTTCAAAGCTGCAGGTATATGCTGGAGGCGCCAAGTAGACCCCAGACGTGTCAATTTCTCGTTTCCTCAGGCAAACTACTCTGCCCTCTTCACTTCCGTCGCCCACTCTACGCAGGCCTCCGCAGAAACAGCTTCGTTGCCTCACTTCTTCCGAGCAATTGGTGGAGCAAACGCATCTCTAATGGATTCTCCAGTCTCTTGTTGTATTTCTTGTTCTTTCTAGTCATCAGCCGATGAGGAATGCCGTTGCGCGCCTCAACCGTCACCGCCTGCTCRCTGCGGCCTGCCGAGGTACCTTTATTGTTTCTCTTCACTGATATTACTTGCATTTTTCTGATTCTTTTTGTTGCTGCGATGTCTGCCTGGTGATTTTAATGAGATGTGTGGAGGGAGAAATCACTCCGAAGTTCCACCGAGGAACGTAATTTGATATCAACGACGTTAGGATGTTCTTTTTTGGCTTTCTTAACCATCTCATGTTAAACGCGTTATGATATTCTTGTTTCGGTGTTTTACATTTTTCTTGATTTGATTGTATCTCCGTTGTTATTTTTTACTTTAATTTGATCTGTGCGAGTAATTTGTCGACTCTTCAAATTGTATCTGGTAATGAACAACATAGGTTAAGCTAGCTTTTGTCGACTTCTGTTGTTCTGCTATTCTTAATTGAGTTTTTTTGTAATAATTAATTTGAGGACAAATTCCGACGAGCTTATCTAATCGTGAACTATATTGCCTGGGATCTGAAATCGACCATGTTTACATTCGTTCATTAAATAAATTTGCAAGCAGATTGGAATCAATGTCCTCTGGGTATCTGCTGCCTGATTCACAGAACCTCTGATTCCATAAACAGGATCGTTTGGAACGACATTTAATACATGGAATTGAGATATTTTTGGTTCAAATGTGTCGCTGAGTTTGTTTGTTCTTGAATCCTTAGCTTACTATATGCTATTGGTTGCAAAATCGCGAATCAAATGCCTTGATATATTTGTCCTTTCAAATATCTATGTGATTAGCTGCTCTGTTGGAATCATGCTATGGACTTGGATTTAAGTCTGAGAAGATGTTTTGTTTACTGAGCTTTTATCTAACTGAGCTTCTCCGTGTAACCATCCTATCATTTTCTATTTTGGAGAGCCCCTCTGTGTAACCATCCGACTGTTTTCTATTTTGGATTGAATCAATATATCAAGCCTTTGAGTGAAAGAAATAGGATGTCGAATTTGTTATCCACTTGGTAGATCTCATTTGCAAAACTTTGATTTGTGAAGAACTGTTCTACATTCCAATATGCTTCCAAGTGCAAATAATTGTTGGAAGGAATTTCATTTAGCTGTTTAATGAAACCATGCTGGTCCGCTATGGGGAATGGCCACCGTTTCAATTTCACATACAATGTATATTAGGATGTAACTATTTCAATCTTCAATTACAATTTACAAACTGTGTTACTTTTGCAGATATACGCCATGACAATGATTTTGGAAAATGCATATCATTGGGATACTTTCAGTATACTCAAGTTCTGAGGAGACAAGATGTTTGTCTCCTGTCAAACTTGTTTCACCAAAAGTTGTGAGTGGATGCCCATATTTGAGTAGGGATTGTTGTAATTTTTTGATAGGAACCAGTCTACTTATGCATCAGGGTAATAGCCAAGGGAGTTTCAGGAGCTCCCTGCCTCCCCTTACCTCACTCATAGAGCAAGTACAAGAAATTACTCCAAACAAGAATACCCCCAGATCCAATCTTTTCCTCTATATCAACCTTACCCAAAACTAACTATTATTTTTTGGGTCCCACAGATGGTCCCTCTACTCTAATAACAACAAAATTCGGCAAAGCTACTCCTGTGCTGCCTTCCCCTTCCTACGACTATACATTTTTCATAATAGGGGGTCTACCAATTTTTTTGTCCGGTTTYGTTTTTGCTTAATAGTTTTTTGTTTGCTATAGCGCTTTACCTAGATATGTGGTCGTGGTGCAGATTTTCTACCAGCTATTCAAGCGTACATGGTGAAAGGCCATCTGCAGAGTATGCAAAGTTGAGGAAGCAATTGCTGGAAAGTGAATTTGGGCATGCAGTTGGAACTTACGGATCCAAAAGACTTTCCTCTATCTATCACTTTGGTCCAGCTTTGGCGCTATATAGAGCAGCAATTATTTCATTCCATGTATTGAAGCTAACCATATGGCGGTTCTTTGTTAATGACTTAAAAAAACGTGCTATTAAGGTATTATCATACACATTTTTTCAAAAGTTTTCATCTGTGAATAGCCTTTTAGTATAATAGATAAAATGTGGTCAATGAAGCTCAACTGTCTAAATATATGTCTATCCCATTCCCTTTTTTATCGTTTGTGTTTTAAAAAATGTGGGTGTGTTATGCCCCATTTGCTTTTAGTTTAATTATCTTAAAGAAAGGAAGTATTATAGGAGATCTTCTATTATACAGAGTATGATGTCCATAGTTGAACTTAATAAGGTTTTTTTTTTGTTTTGCTGCAGTTTCGAGAAACTCTAATCAGACTGGGGCCTTTCTATGTCAAGGCAAGACATTTTCTTTCTAATTAATTTGAAATGTCTGTCCAACCTCCAACTTTTGGAACTGTGCATTTTCTTTAATATGCTTTTAAACATCATGACCTATGTGAAATGAGGTGCAAAAGGTCTCACCAATGTTTATCTGTTTCTTGTATTGGTAAATATTATAACTTCAAGTTGGTTAATGGTGAAAAGAGATGGACAAAATTAATGTAATTATGTTTGAATTACCCCACCGGTGTTTATCTATTGCTTGTATTGATAATATTAAAACTTCAAGTTGGTCGATGGTGAAAACTGAAAAGAGATGGACAAAATTAATGTAATTGTGCTTGAATTGCAGCTTGGGCAGGCCTTGAGCACGAGGCCAGATATATTGCCAACAGTGTATTGTCAAGAACTTGCAAGGTTACAGGTATGCCAAGGTTTTCTTAGTTCTCKATTAGATGTGACCTGTCAGATACTGCATGCATTATAAATAATCTTCTCACACGATTTTCTACCCTGCTACCTTATTCCAAACCATTCTGATAGTTTGAGCTTTCTTTTCTCAAGGATAACATACCTCCATTTCCTACTCGCCAAGCAATCAAATCTATTGAGAACCAGTTGGGTCGTCCTGTTTCACAAATTTTTGCTGATATCAGCCCAGAGCCTGTTGCAGCTGCATCCTTAGGGCAGGTCTATAAGGGTTAGTGGCATTCACCTTCCTGAATGAAAATTTTGCTTTTTCATTGGAAATTCTATCAATCCATCTCTTCATACTCATCTGCTAAATGGGTGTTCAGATATGGATCTGAATGTTTCAATGTAAGCTAAAGTTAAATACCCATTTTTTCTGCTTCAAGTCTTGCAGCTCACCTGCATTCTGGAGAGCTTGTAGCTGTCAAAGTACAAAGGCCTGGAATGTCTCTTTCATTGACTCTTGATGCCTTGTTGTTCCAGATGATTGGTGGCCAACTAAAACGATTTGCCAAGGCCCGAAAAGATTTATTAGTAGCTGTTAATGAAATGGTGAGCCTTTGCATACTTTTTAAAATTGATTTTCTTTTCAATTTATGGTTTTCTCCATAAATTATTCTATTAGTACCATTTAGATGGATTGGTTTTCCCCATTTTATGGTCACTTTAATTGTGAATATCTCTGAAAATTATGCTGAAAGTCATTAATCATATATTTTTAATTTAAGGTGGTGTTAGTTTGATATCTCTTGAATCATGTCTGAAATTATTAATCAGGATGTTAAGATTTTAGAGCTTCCTGACTGCATTTTTTTTACACTGAAATCCCCAAGGTTAACTATTCCCTGGGCTTCTTGCATGACCTCTCAAAGATTGGAAACATCCTTCCCTTGTCTTCCTCCCGTATCTTTTCTTATTTATTGATGAGACTGTCGACTGCCTTGCTTCTTGTTCACATTCAGGGCTTTCCTTTAATGAACAGGTCAGACACATGTTTGATGAAATCAATTACATTCAAGAAGGGAAAAATGCCGAGCGTTTTTCTTCTCTCTATGGATGTCAACCATGTAAGTGCTAAGGTACACTTATAATGTCCTAGGCATACTACTACTTCCATGGATTGAAGCCAGTAGACATCCAATTTCTAACTAAAAAATATTTCCTCTAGGTAGTTCTCAATTTTGGGTATCTTCAATTGGTTTCTGATAACTGACTAGCATTTGTATGATTTTCTTGTTAACAACTCATTATTATAAGCAGGTGACAGTGAGAAGATGTCTGCAGTCAAGAACACTGTCAAATATAAGAAAGCAAACTTTGTTAAAGTCCCCAAAATATATTGGGACTTTACTAGATCGGCTGTGCTTACCATGGAATGGATTGATGGAATAAAGCTTACTGATGAAACTGGCTTGCAAAAGGCTTATCTGAATAGGAGGGAGCTCATTGATCAGGTACTGTTTAGAAATTGTTCATTTACGTCTTGTTTCTCTTTCCAATCTTTTTATATTACCTTTATTATTAATATAAGATTGTTTCTTTAAAAATAAAATGTTTCACTTTTGTCCTTGGTATGCAGCTGTGTCCATTTTCTAAATATCAAATTTCGGATTTTTGCGTGCTTGTATATAAGCCATTTCTTGAAGTAGACTATTTACATAAGATTAAACATGTCATATTTTATAAATATTATCTCCTTTCTACCTCATAGGGATTATATTGCTCTTTGAGGCAATTGCTTGAGGTGGGTTTTTTTCATGCTGATCCACATCCAGGAAACCTTGTTGCTACTGAGAATGGCTCTCTTGCATATTTTGATTTTGGGATGATGGGTGATATTCCTCGGCATTACCGTGTTGGACTGATTCGAGTGGTATGAAAATATAATTCAACATCTGGTTAAAGATAGCTTTTGTTAAATATGATGCATTTGACTATTTTGAGGTTTACCACTGTTTTTGAGGAAGAATTTGGTAGAATGCTGTGCAATTCTGTTCTTTTTCAGCTGGTGCACTTTGTTAATCGTGACTCGCTTGGTTTGGCAAATGATTTTCTTTCTTTGGGATTCATTCCTGAAGGCGTTGATATCCAATTGGTTTCTGATGCACTAAAGGCATCATTTGGCGATGGAAAAAAACTGTCCCAGGATTTTCAGGTTTGCCTTCAT